>CM065802.1:133080952-133436095 GCA_033398695.1 Orobanche coerulescens | reverse complement strand
CTCACTTCAAATCACGGCGGCTCTCAATTGTTGGTTAGTATGTGTGTTTGTAGTTGTTATATTATGTTGCTTATATATTATCTCAAACATATAATACAAATCATATAATTGAGATAAAATGTCAACACATAATAACAAAAATACAACTAACACATACACATGCATGGAAATGATTCCATGTGATGTGGGGAGAGGGAAGGTGGCCCATGGTGGAAGTTTCTAGAAAACGAGCCGAGTCACTCGGCTCGTGTACGGACGTTCACAAACGACTCGTTAAATACACTCCGTTTAATCACCAATGTATTTATATTAATTAATTAATCTAATTAATTAATAATATCAAATACAAATATATTTCTCTAAGAAATATAATTTATGAATTAAATTAATTACCCTAACTTAATTTTAATTCATAAGACCGCTATTTTGATTTATCTAATAAATCATAATTAGATATCAATATCTAATATTAATAGAGAGATAATAAATTCACATTTATCCGTCAACGCTCCCGATGCGCGACTCGTAGGTCCGTCTCGGCGGCATTGGGAGGAACTAATGAGTGCGGCGGACTTAGCCACTAGCGGGCCGCACTGTAAACCCCGATCGAGAACGAATGAAGGGATCATTCCGGAACCATTATGTCGTGAATACTATATACGTATAGACCCTTCATCGATGTCCCGGTCAAGTCTTCGGTCACGGTAAAGTCAAACCCTACTATTGACTAAACTCTATACATGTGTTAATGCAAATCAAGACCGATCGATTAATAGTGTATCTAATACGACTATATCGTAATGCTTTGGCCAAAGACTTATGATCTTATTTGCCATTAACCGTATAGGACATTCGCTCACTAACAGAGATAGAATCCTTTCTTGGCGTACGGTAAGATCGCTCCGCCCGTATAGTCCGCACTTCGAGGTCGACTCGGCAATTAAGCAAATGAGTCTAACTACTCTAATGACAAACTAAACGTCACAGCACATCTTCTCGAACCCTCAAGTCAAAGGTCCACGTATACTATCACAACCTTTCGATTCGTCATCGACTCTCCGAGAGTGAATACCGTGATCGAATCGAGTATGAGTCGTGTTCGAGTATCTGCCCCACCAATATACTTATAACTATGCTATCAAGACGTGCACACGTCTGGCATCGATTATACAAGTCATATTAAAACTTAATGCCCATTTTAAGTTTATTGACTTGCGAACAATTTACGTAAATAAACTTTAAACACTTCCAGTACATTTTCTCTTATCCCATAACGAGAATGGAATGTTCGATTTATTTACATGGACTTCACTTCAATGTTTACCAAGTCAAGAATGCAATTGAAATACAATAAACAGTGAATGAATCGTATTGCCTTTTTATTAATTATTCCATAATTACAAGTACAATGCCCCTACTCTATCATCCCCTGAGTGGCATTCGAGGGCATATTCCTAAAAATCTCCCACTTGCACTCAATGCCACACATCATGGTATCCAATACCCATGTTCTTCAGATGTCTTTCTAAGACGGCCTGAGATAATGGCTTAGTCAGCGGGTCAGAGACATTGTCTTCTGAGTCTACTCTTTCCAATGAAACATATCCTTTTTCCACCATCTCTCGAACGATGTGGTACTTTCTCTCTATATGCTTGGTGTTGTGGTGAGCCCTCGGCTCCTTGGCTTGGGCGACAGCTCCATCATTATCACGGAATAGTGATATAGGCAACTCCGCGTTAGGCACCACTTGAAGTTCTTGTATAAACTTCGCATCCAAAATGCTTCTTTGCTAGCCTCTGAGGCGGCTTGATACTCTGCTTGGCGGGTGGAATCTGCGGTAGCGGTTTGCTTGGAGCTTCTCTAAGATACTGCTCCTCCATTGAGAGTAAATAAATACCGGATGTCGACTTAGAGTCGTCATTGTCTCCTTGAAAATCGAATCGGTGAATCCAATCACCTTCAGCTTCTCCACCACCATAAGTAAGAACTAAATCTCTAGTTCTTCTTAAGTACTTAAGAATGTTCTTTACGGCGATCCAATGTTCCCTTCACGGGTTTGCTTGAAATCGACTTACCATACTCACGGCGTAGGCTAAGTCTCGGTCTCGTACACAACATAGCGTACATGAGGCTACCCATTGCCGAGGCATAGGGTACCTTACTCATCTCTCTCTTGTCTTCCTCACTTTGAGGACACATTTTCGTGGTGAGATGAATTCCATGTCGCATGGGAAGGAACCCTTTTAGATTCATCCATCTTGAATCTTCTAAGGATTTTATCGATATAAAGGGCTTGGGAAAGTCCTATCATTCTTCGTGGTCTATCTCTGTAAAGACGGATCCCTAGAATATAGGAAGCTTCTCCCGTGTCTTTCATGGAGAACGTTTAGAAAGCCAAGCTTTCACGGTCTTTGAGCATTGCTACGTTATTTCCTATAAGCGTAATATCATCTACATATAGTACTAAGAACGCAATGTTGCTCCCACTCGACCTTTTTGTAAACACACGGTTCCTCCTCATTTCGTTCAAGTCAAAGTCCTTAATCGCTTCACAAATCGAAGGTTCCAACTCCGAGAAGCTTGCTTGAGACCATAAATGGCTCGTTGCGGCTTGCACACTTTATGAATATTAGCTTTGGACACAAAACCTTTAGCCGTTCCATATAGATTTCTCCTCGAGGTATCCATTTAGAAAAGCCGTTTTGACATCCATTTGCCATATTTCATAATCATAATAGGCGAGAATGGCAAGCATCATGCGAATCGACTTTATCATAGCTACGGGCGAAAGTATCATGATAATCGATT
This sequence comes from Orobanche coerulescens, assembly GCA_033398695.1. Classification (NCBI taxonomy): domain Eukaryota; kingdom Viridiplantae; phylum Streptophyta; class Magnoliopsida; order Lamiales; family Orobanchaceae; genus Orobanche; species Orobanche coerulescens. Next base: position 133,433,286 of record CM065802.1, on the reverse strand, counting down.
CCTTCCCTTTGGGTATAACCCTTTGCCACAAGCCCGGCCTTATAGGCATCAACCTTGCCATCCCCATCGTCTTTCTCTTATAGATCCATTTATTTCCAATAGTCCTCATGCCGGTTGGAAGATCTACTAGAGTCCGGACTGATTGGTATGCATCGAGTCTATCTCGGCTTTCATTGCTTCTTGCCATTTATCGGAGTCTACATCCACTATCGCTTGGTCATAGGTGACAGGTCGTTTTCACTGCTATCGGGTGTGTCGTGGAGACCCAGTTCCTCGACATGTGTATAGCCATACCTCTCGGGTAAGTGAGATACCCTATCGGACCTTGAAGTGGAGGTTGTGTTACAATAGGTTCGGTTCTTGATCCCCGATCGGATGTCTCCTTAGGACTTTCATTATGCTCTTCCAAAGAGATATTTCTACCCGAGCCACCTTCCTGAATGAATTCATCCTCAAGGAAGTGCGCTTGTAATGCCACAACGACCCTATGGTCTTCTGGCATGTAGAATAGATAACCCATCGAGTCCTCTGGGTATCCTATGAAACGTCCTTTTATGGACCTCGCTTCGGTTGTCCACCTTAGCCTTTTTGACATAATTTGGACATCCCCAAATCCTTATGTGATTAAGGCTTGGTTTCTTACCCTTCCACATCTCATGCGGAGTGATAGGAATAGATTTGGAAGGACATCTATTTAGGATATAGGCAGCGGTTAGTAAGGCATACCCCCACAGGTAAATAGGTAAATCAGTGTAATTTAACATGGAGCGAACCATGTCCAACAAAGTCCGATTTCTCCTTTCTGAAACACCATTTAACTGTGGGGTTCCTGGAGGCGTAAATTGTGAAACTATCCCATGTTCCTTAAGGAACTCATCAAACTCAGTGCTCATATATTCGCCACCTCGGTCTGACCGAAGTGCTTTGATATGACATCCAGTTTGTTTTTCAACTAGGGCCTTAAATTCTTTGAATTTAGCAAAGGCTTCGATTTATGTTTCATTAAGTACACAATCCCATACCTAGTATGATCATCGTGAACGTTATGAAATATTGATATCCGTCTCGGGCTACTTCTAAAGCACCACAAACATCGGTATGCACCAATCCAAGTTTATCGGCACCCTTTCAAAAGTCCCCGTGAAGGGAACTTAGTCATTTTGCCTCTAAGGCAAGATTCACAAGTTGGATAGGGTTCTACACCCAATGGACTTAAAAGTCCATCTTTTCCATTTTCTCGAACCTTGGTCGACCAACATGACCAAGTCTAAGGTGCCATTTAAGAGCTTGATTAGTATCTTGCCTACCACGTTTCCTAGTTATAGTGTTCACTTTGTTTTATTTTGCATGTTCGGATGATATAAACCATTCAACAATGTATTGTTCCAACCAATTTATTTCGAAAATAAATTTTACAACCGCCATTGCCAATGAAGAAACAAAATCCTTTCCGGTCCAAGACGAATGGATACAATGTTTTTATGCCCTTGGGCAAAACAAGTACTTCATCTAATGTCAAAATAAAACCGATTCTAAACCCGAAGGATTGATCCAATATCGGTTGGCTCGACACTTTGTCCGCTTCCAACAAAGTGATCATTATTTCCCGACTTCAAGTTTTCTACTGCCCAGATCCCGATTCATAGTACAAATGTGAGAAGTGGCACCGAATCGAGAATCCACGAAGGAATATACGAGCGGAACAATTAGTTTCAAAAACAAAAAGTTCCGTACTGATGCGCCATTAATCTTGGGACAAGTCCTTCGCAGTGGCCCACTCACCGCATTCAAGGCATTTGTCTGTAGGTTTTGGACCGCCTACCTTTTGAACCTTTCGAGCCTTGCCCTTTCCTTTTGCACCCTTTCTTGGGTTTGTCTTGCTCGTAGGTCTTTTTCTTCTTGTTCTTGGACCTCTTAGGCCCAAGAAATCACAAGAGCAACTCTCTCGGTTTAGTCTTCATGTTAGATCGCCGTCACTAGTTTATTCATTAGCCCGGCTAATGTGCATGTAATTTCATTACAGTTGAAATTCATTACAAACTGCGTGAAAGAGTCAGTAGAGATTGAAGGATGAGATCAATTTGAAGGGATAAATCCATATTAAAGTTGAGCACCTCGAGCCTCTCAATCATAGAGATCATCTTGAGGACGTGGTCTCCCACTTTCTCCCCTTCTTTCATCCTAGCTTGAACAATCGCTTTGATATCTCATATCTAGCAATTCTACCGTGCTCTCCATAAAGTTCGGTCAAGTGTGCCGAGAATCGCCAGCGAAGTCATTTTCTCGTGCGCTCTGCAGGCTCATTAGTCATTGAGCCCATCATAAAACCACGGACTAGCACATCATCCTTGACCCATTTTTCATGGACATCAATGTCTTCCCGATTACCCCTAGTCCGGATTGGAGTCGGTGGAATGTCCGCCCAAGACGTATCCCGAGACTCCATATCGAGTACAATCATCGATTCCGCAACTACCAACAAAGTTAGGGCCGATTAGGAGATTCTTTTCAAGTAGTATTGCAAGTGGGTTTTTAGCCATTTTAGAGAGATTCAATTTCGTTTTCTGCAAAGATTTAGACAAGATTGAATTAGTGACTTGTTTAATTATGACCGAGTATAGAACTTAAGGGCTTGTATAATTCTTGTCTCGGCTCCCACTAATTTTATCGGAATTATACACTCCCATGTTATAATCCTGAAATCATGGTTAGATCGATTTCTTAGTGGTGATCAAGTTCTTTACAAATTTTAACAGACGCAACCTATCAGGTTTCTTGCCAATTAATTTCTGTAAAGTGGTGTCTAACACCAACCCGTCTAACGGATGATTTGATCTTCTTTTACCCCTAGTCTTCATGCCCTCAACCTATCAGGTTTCTTGGCAATCCAGACTATCTAAGTTGTTGACCATCAACGTCTATCGTTTGACTATTGAATCTCACCCGAACCTATCGTGCTCTAGGGGCGAAATTTATCACCAACCGAAGGCATCTAATGCACTCAAGAATTTTTCAACCTCTACCAAATGTACTACCCCGATAACTCGGAAGCATAGCACACCAGCTCGGGTATCAATTTTCTACGAGTTTGATGGAGGGTAGGAAACCTCGTAACCTTTTTCAAACTTAGTCTGTTTGTTGTCGGGAGAATTTCGCGATTAATGTTACACTTTGCACATTAATTCATTTATACGCGCGTTTGTATGTTTGTCAATCATTCAAAATGAAAAAACAGAAAATAGTAACCTAGTTACTACCAACATATAGCTCATGGACCTAATTCCTAAGTACTGGGCCAAGCGAATGACCCAATAAATAAAAAAAAAAAAAAAAAAAAAAACAGACTAGGAAGTTGATTTATCCAATAAACTGTTGAAAGACTTAGGAATTATACATTATATATGGGGACAGTATACCACTGTTGGGATTCATTAAGAAGCATGCCCTCGATACCACTGTTGAAAGAAAATGGCAACTTCCTATCTCAAGTAAATTTGATAGTTTATTGAAATATATTCGTAAAATGTAGACGATGATCACGATCCCGTCCCGAACACGAAATCCCTTCGTTCCAAGCACCGAAAATTCGAAGCCTCTACTTCACACGCGTCGGAAGTTGCCCGGAAAATTCGACGTAACTTCGTTCTCCAAGAACACGGCTAGGAAGTTACCGTAGGAATTTTCTCTCTATTTTTTCTTGAATTTCTTTCACCTCTAAGATGAAAATAACTTGAAAATAAATTTTTTTTTTTTCTCTCTCCCTCAAGAATACTTCACGGCTGGAGTTCAGCAAGAAAGTATGTGTGTGTGTTTTTATAGTTGTTATCATGTGTGTTTAATATATATCTCTCAAACATATAATTAATATGTCTAATAATGAGATAAAATGTCAACACATAATAACAAAAATACAACTAACACATACACATGCATGGAAATGATTCCATGTGATGTGGGGAGAGGGAAGGTGGCCCATGGTGGAAGTTTCCTAGAAAACGAGCCGAGTCACTCGGCTCGTGTACCGGACGTTCGTCAAACGACTCCGTTAAATACACTCCGTTTAATCACCAATGTATTTATATTAATTAATTAATCTAATTAATTAATAATATCAAATACAAATATATTTCTCTAAGAAATATAATTTATGAATTAAATTAATTACCCGGTAACTTAATTTTAATTCATAAGACCGCTATTTTGATTTATCTAATAAATCATAATTAGATATCAAATATCTAATATTAATAGAGAGATAATAAATTCACATTTATCCGTCAACGCTCCTGATGCGCGACTCGTAGGTCCGTCTCGGCCCGGCATTGGGAGGAACCGATGAGTGCGGGCGGCACTTAGCCCGGCTAGCGGGCCGCCTTTGTAAACCCGGCGAGAACGAATGAAGGGATCATTCCAGAACCATTATGTCGTGAATACTATATACGTATAGACCCTTCATCGGATGTCCGGTCAAGTCTTGGGTCACGGTAAAGTCAAACCTACTTTGACTAAACTCTATACATGTGTTAATGCAAATCAAAACCGACTGATTAATAGTGTATCTAATACGACTATATCGTAATGCTTTGGCCAAAGACTTATGATCTTATTTGCCATTAACCATATAGGACATTCGCTTTGCTCACTAACAGAGATAGAATCCTTTCTTGGTGTACGGTAAAGATCGCTGCCGCCGTATAGTCCGCACTTGAGGTCGACTCGGCAATTAAGCAAATGAGTCTAACTACTCTAATGACAAACTAAACGTCACGGGCACATCTTCTCTTGAACCCTCAAGTCAAAGGTCCACGTATACTATCACAACCTTTCGATTCGTCATCGACTCTCCGAGAGTGAATACCGTGGTGAATCGAGTATGAGTCGTGTTCGAGTATCTTGGCCCCACCAATATACTTATAACTATGCTATCAAGGCGTGCACACGTCCTAGCATCGATTATACAAGTCATATTAAAACTTAATGCCCATTTTAAGTTTATTGACTTGCGAACAATTTACGTAAATAAACTTTAAACACTTCGGACATTTTCTCTTATCCCATAACGAGAATGGAATGTTCGATTTATTTACATGGACTTCACTTCAATGTTTACCAAGTCAAGAATGCAATTGAAATACAATAAACAGTGAATGAATCGTATTGCCTTTTTATTAATTATTCCATAATTACAAGTATAATGCCCTTACTCTCTCATCCCTGAGTGGCATTCGAGGGCATATTCCTAACAATCTCCCACTTGCACTCAATGCCACACATCATGGTATCCAATACCCATGCTCTTGAGATGTCTTTCTAAGACGGCTGAGATAATGGCTTAGTCGGAGTCGGAGACATTGTCTTACGAGTCTACTCTTTCCAATGAAACATATCCTTTTTCCACCATCTCTCGAACGATGTGGTACTTTCTCTCTATATGCTTGGTGTTGTGGTGAGCCCTCGGCTCCTTGGCTTGGGCGACGGCTCCATCATTATCACGAGAATAGTGATATAGGCAACTCGCGTTAGGCACCACTTGAAGTTCTTGTATAAACACGCATCCAAAATGCTTCTTTGCTAGCCTCTGAGGCAGCTTGATACTCTGCTTGGCGGTGGAATCTGCGGTAGCGGTTTGCTTGGAGCTTCTCCAAGATACCGCTCCTCCATTGAGAGTAAATAAATACCCGGATGTCGACTTAGAGTCGTCATTGTCTCCTTGAAAATCGAGAATCGGTGAATCCAATCACCTTGATTCTCCACCACCATAAGTAAGAACTAAATCTCTAGTTCTTCTTAAGTACTTAAGAATGTTCTTTACGGCGGTCAATGTTCCCTTCCGGGTTTGCTTGAAATCGACTTACCATACTCACAGCGTAGGCTAAGTCTGGTCTCGTACACAACATAGCGTACATGAGGCTACCCCTTTGCCGAGGCATAGGGTACCTTACTCATCTCTCTCTTGTCTTCCTCACTTTGAGGACACATTTTCGTGGTGAGATGAATTCCATGTCGCATGGGAAGGAACCCTCTTTTAGATTCATCCATCTTGAATCTTCTCGGGATTTTATCGATATAAAGGGCTTGGGAAAGTCCTATCATTCTTCGTGGTCTATCTCTGTAAAGACGGATCCCTAGAATATAGGAAGCTTCTCCCAAGTCTTTCATGGAGAACGTTTTAGAAAGCCAAGCTTTCACGGTCTTGAGCATTGCTATGTTATTTCCTATAAGTAGAATATCATCTACATATAGTACTAAGAACGCAATGTTGCTCCCAGATCTTTTTGTAAACACACGGTTCCTCCTCATTTCGTTCAAGTCAAAGTCCTTAAGCGCCGTCAAATCGAAGGTTCCAACTCAGAAGCTTGCTTGAGACCATAAATGGCTCGTTGCGACACACTTTATGAATATTAGCTTTGGACACAAAACCTTTAGGCTGTTCCATATAGATTTCCTCCTCGAGGTATCCATTTAGAAAAGCCGTTTTGACATCCATTTGCCATATTTCATAATCATAATAGGCGACAATGGCAAGCATCATGCGAATCAACTTTATCATAGCTACGGGCGAGAAGGTATCATGATAATCGATTCCTTCCCTTTGGGTATAACCCTTTGCCACAAGCCCGGCCTTATAGGCATCAACCTTGCCATCCCCATCGGTCTTTCTCTTATAGATCCATTTATTTCCAATAGTCCTCATGCCGGTTGGAAGATCTACTAGAGTCCAGACCTGATTGGTATGCATCGAGTCTATCTCGGCTTTCATTGCTTCTTGCCATTTATCGGAGTCTACATCCACTATCGCTTGGTCATAGGTGACAGGTCGTTTTCACTGCTATCGGGTGTGTCGTGGAGACCCGGTTCCTCGACATGTGTATAGCCATACCTCTCGGGTAAGTGAGATACCCTATCGGACCTTCGGAGTGGAGGTTGTGTTACAATAGGTTCGGTTCTTGATCCCCGATCGGATGTCTCCTTAGGAGTTTCATTATGCTCTTCCAAAGAGATATTTCTACCCGAGCCACCTTCTGAATGAATTCATCCTCAAGGAAGTGCGCTTGTAATGCCACAACGACCTATGGTCTTGGCATGTAGAATAGATAACCCATCGAGTCCTCTGGGTATCCTATGAAACGTCCTTTTATGGACCTCGCTTCGGTTGTCCACCTTAGCCTTTTTGACATATTTGGACATCCCCCAGATCCTTATGTGATTAAGGCTTGGTTTCTTACCCTTCCACATCTCATGCGGAGTGATAGGAGCAGATTTGGAAGGACATCTATTTAGGATATAGGCGGCGGTTAGTAAGGCATACCCCACGGGTAAATAGGTAAATCGGTGTAATTTAACATGGAGCGAACCATGTCCAACAAAGTCCGATTTCTCCTTTACGAAACACCATTTAACCGTGGGGTTCTGGGCGTGAATTGTGAAACTATTCCATGTTCCTTAAGGAACTCATCAAACTCGGTGCTCATATATTCGCCACCTCGGTCGGCCGAAGTGCTTTGATATGACATCCGATTTGTTTTTCAACTAGGGCCTTAAATTCTTTGAATTTAGCAAAGGCTTGATTTATGTTTCATTAAGTACACAATCCCATACCTAGTATGATCATCTCGTGAACGTTATGAAATATTGATATCCGTCTCGGGCTACTTCTAAAGCACCACAAACATCGGTATGCACCAATCCAAGTTTATCGCAGCCCTTTCAAAAGTCCTGTGAAGGGGAACTTAGTCATTTTGCCTCTAAGGCAAGATTCACAAGTTGGATAGGGTTCTACACCCAATGGACTTAAAAGTCCATCTTTCTCCATTTTACGAACCTTGGTCGACCAACATGACCAAGTCTAAGGTGCCATTTAAGAGCTTGATTAGTATCTTGCCTACCACGTTTCCTAGTTATAGTGTTCACTCTTTGTTTTATTTTGCATGTTCGGATGATATAATCCATTCAACAATGTATTTGTTCCAACCAATTTATTTCGAAAATAAATTTTACAACCGCCATTGCCAATGAAGAAACAAAATCCTTTCCGGTCCAAGACGGAATGGATCTGATGTTTTTATGCCCCTTGGGCAAAACAAGTACTTCATCTAATGTCAAAATAAAACCCGATTCTAAACCCGGAAGGATTGATCCAATATCGGTTGCCTCGACACTTTGTCCGCTTCAACGGTGATCATTATTTCCCGACTTCAAGTTTTCTACGTTCCAGATCCGATTCATAGTACAAATGTGAGAAGTGGCACACGAATCGAGAATCCATGAAGCGAGAATATACGATGGCGGAACAATTAGTTTCAAAAACAAAAATTCCGTGCACTGATGCGCCATTAATCTTGGGACAAGTCCTTCGCCATGTGACTCACCGCATTCAAGGCATTTGTCCGTAGGTTTTGGACCGCCTACCTTTTGAACCTTTCGGGCCTTGCCCTTTCCTTTTGCACCCCTTTCTTGGGTTTGTCTTGCTCGTAGGTCTTTTTCTTCTTGTTCTTGGACCTCTTAGGCCCGGAAGAAATCACAAGAGCGACCTCTCTCGGTTTAGTCTTCATGTTAGGCTGCGTCACCGGTTTATTCATTAGCCCGGCTAATGTGCATGTAATTTCATTACGGTTGAAATTCATTACAAAGCTGCGTGAAAGAGTCGGTAGAGATTGAAGGATGAGATCAATTTGAAGGGATAAATCCATATTAAAGTTGAGCACCTCGAGCCTCTCAATCATAGAGATCATCTTGAGGACGTGGTCTCCCACTTTCTCCCCTTCTTTCATCCTAACCTTGAACAAGCGCTTTGATATCTCATATCTAGCGATCTCTTGTGCTCTCCATAAAGTTCGGTCAAGTGTGCGAGAATCGCCTGCGAAGTCATTTTCTCGTGCGCTCTGCGGCTCATTAGTCATTGAGCCCATCATAAAACCACGGACTAGCACATCATCCTTGACCCATTTTTCATGGACGTCAATGTCTTCTGATTACCCCTAGTCGGATTGGAGTCGGTGGAATGTCGCCTCCAAGACGTATCCCGAGACTCCATCACGAGTACAATCATCGATTCCGCAACCATCAACAAAGTTAGGGCCAGTTAGGAGATTCTTTTCAAGTAGTATTGCAAGTGGGTTTTTAGCCATTTTAGAGAGATTCAATTTCGTTTTCTGCAAAGATTTAGACAAGATTAAATTAGTGACTTGTTTAATTATGACTGAGTATAGAACTTAAGGGCTTTGTATAATTCTTGTCTCGGCTCCCACTAATTTTATCGGAATTATACACTCCCATGTTATAATCCGGAAATCATGGTTAGATCGACTTCTTAGTGGTGATCAAGTTCTTTACAAATTTTAACAGACGCAACCTATCAGGTTTCTTGCCAATTAATTTCTGTAAAGTGGTGTCTAACACCAACCCGTCTAACGGATGATTTGATCTTCTTTTACCCCTAGTCTTCATGCCCTCAACCTATCAGGTTTCTTGGCAATCCAGACTATCTAAGTTGTTGACCATCAACGTCTATCGGTTTGACTATTGAATCTCACCGGCAACTATCGGGTTTCTAGGGCGAAATTTATCACCAACCGAAGGCATCTAATGCACTCAAGAATTTTTCAACCTCTACCAAATGTACTACCCGATAACTCGGAAGCATAGCACATCAGCTCGGGTATCAATTTTCTACGAGTTTGATGGAGGGTAGGAAACCTCGTAACCTTTTTCAAAATTAGTACATTTGTTGTCGGGAGAATTTCGCGATTAATGTTACACTTTGCACATTAATTCATTTATACGCGCGTTTGTATGTTTGTCAATCATTCAAAATGAAAAGCAGAAAATAGTAACCTAGTTACTACCAACATATAGCTCATGGACCTAATTCCTAAATCTTGGGCGCGAATGACCCGATAAATAAAAAAATACAGTCTTCGATTCTTCGTCTTATCGGTCGGTTGTCTTCGGTCTTCGTCATACCCAAAATAATACTTACATCATTGAAAAATGCATCCTATACAAATTTTCTAGTAAATATAAATAGGCTCAAACGGCCTTTACAACCCAATCGAATCGAACAAATCAAAAACTAAGTCCACGAGCTATATCACCATCACATAAGGATTCCATACAACATGTAATGGCAACGAAATTAAACAATTAATCTTTAATATAAATTAATCTAATTAATCTATAAATTAATCTATTCAATTTCTACTATATTAATCCAATTAATATAAAGTGGCATTAAAATTAAATAATCAATTAATATATTAATCCAATCAATATAAAATTAATCTATTCAATTTTAATGGTATTAATCCAATTAATACTAATAATCGTCATTTTAATTCGTTCGAAGTAATCCGGCCAAAATAATATTCTCGTTTAATTTATTTCCCTTAACACAAAAATATACCAAATATTAATTTAGTCAAATTAAAATCCAATATAAATTTTGGGAAATAATTACAATGAAATATAAACTTAAAACGGAGTCCCGGACAATCCGGTTTAGGCCCAGCCCGCGGCCCGATTCAAAATCGGGCCAAAAATCCGAGGGCTGCCTGGCCGAGCCACTGCTGGGCAGACTGGCCGATCATGCTCGGCCCCTGGCCGAGCACTCTCAGCTCCTGGCCGAGTCATGGCCGAGCACGCTCGGCAGCCTGGGCAGGCAGCCCAGGCAGTGCTGCCAGCACCCTGCCGACAGCCCCGTTTCTTCGTTTTTCGGCCCGTTTCAAAAACGTGATGCTACAACGAACAATTTAAAATCTAAAATTATTCCAAACATGATTCTAAATCATAATCATCATTCAAAAGCATTCAAAATGCACAAATAATCGTATATACGGAAACATTGACCTCGCTCCGATACCACTGTTGGGAAATAATTACAACAAAATACGATTTATTATTAGTTGAAAGAAAATATACATTTTCCGGGACTCCAAATACGCAGCGGAAAAAGATTTGATAATACGATTTATTATTAGTTGAAAGAAAATATACATTTGCTCGATAGCCATTTTCAAACCGGATAAATCAACTTCCTAGTTTATTGGAATATCAACTTCCTAGTTTATTGGAATATCAACTTCCTAGTTGATATATCAATACATTGTATCCATTCCCCAATAAAAATGCTTCTTTCAACTGCCATTTGATTTATCCGGTTTTAGGCCCAGCTAATGTATATCCCAACGTATTTATTTTTGGACCTAATCGTATTTCGTTTTATTTCCGATACCACTGTTGGGATTCCGAAAATAAAACGAAATACGCAGCGGAAATAAATACGAATCCCAAACAGGATCGATCAAGTAACGTATATACGAAAAAATAAATACAAAGATAAAGATTCATACCCTTGAAGCCTTTGAAATAAATCTTCGTAAAATGTAGACGATGATCACGATCCCCTCCCGAACACGAAATCCCTTCGTTCCAAGCACCGAAAATTCGAAGCCTCTACTTCACACGCGTCGGAAGTTGCCCGGAAAATTCGACGTAACTTCGTTCTCCAAGAACACGGCTAGGAAGTTACCGTAGGAATTTTCTCTCTATTTTTTTTTTTTGAATTTATTTCACCTCTAAGATGAAAATTGGAAAAAAAATAAAATCCTTTCCCTTCCTCACAACACTCACGGCCAGAAGTGAGACTTTCAATCTGAAAATATGTGTGTGTATGTTAGTTGTTATAATGTGTTGTATTTATATTATCTCAAACATATAATACAAATCATATAATTGAGATAAAATGTCAACACATAATAACAAAAAAACAACTAACACATACACATGCATGGAAATGATTCCATGTGATGTGGGGAGAGGGAGGGTGGCCCATGGTGGAAGTTTCCTAGAAAACGAGCCGAGTCACTCGGCTCGTGTACCGGACGTTCGTCAAACGACTCCGTTAAATACACTCCGTTTAATCACCAATGTATTTATATTAATTAATTAATCTAATTAATTAATAATATCAAATACAAATATATTTCTCTAAGAAATATAATTTATGAATTAAATTAATTACCCGGTAACTTAATTTTAATTCATAAGACCGCTATTTTGATTTATCTAATAAATCATAATTAGATATCGATATCTAATATTAATAGAGAGATAATAAATTCACATTTATCCGTCAACGCTCACGATGCGCGACTCGTAGGTCCGTCTCGGTAGGCATTGGGAGGAACCAATGAGTGCGGGCGGACTTAGCCACTAGCGGGCCGCCTTTGTAAACCCAGAGAACGAATGAAGGGATCATTCCGAACCATTATGTCGTGAATACTATATACGTATAGACCCTTCATCGATGTCCGGTCAAGTCTTGGGTCACGGTAAAGTCAAACCCTACTGTTGACTAAACTCTATACATGTGTTAATGCAAATCAAAACCGACTGATTAATAGTGTATCTAATACGACTATATCGAGAATGCTTTGGCAAAGACTTATGATCTTATTTGCCATTAACCGTATAGGACATTCGCTTTGCTCACTAACAGAGATAGAATCCTTTCTTGGTGTACGGTAAAGGCTGCTACTGCCGTATAGTCCGCACTTGAGGTCGACTCGGCAATTAAGCAAATGAGTCTAACTACTCTAATGACAAACTAAACGTCACGGGCACATCTTCTCTGAACCCTCAAGTCAAGGTCCACGTATACTATCACAACCTTTCGATTCGTCATCGACTCTCCGAGTGAATACGTGTGGTGAATCGAGTATGAGTCGTGTTCGAGTATCTTGGCCCCACCAATATACTTATAACTATGCTATCAAGATGTGCACACGTCTAGCATCGATTATACAAGTCATATTAAAACTTAATGCCCATTTTAAGTTTATTGACTTGCGAACAATTTACGTAAATAAACTTTAAACACTTCGGTACATTTTCTCTTATCCCATAACGAGAATGGAATGTTCGATTTATTTACATGGACTTCACTTCAATGTTTACCAAGTCAAGAATGCAATTGAAATACAATAAACGGTGAATGAATCGTATTGCCTTTTATTAATTATTCCATAATTACAAGTATAATGCCCTTACTCTCTCATCCCCGAGTGGCATTCGAGGGCATATTCCTAACAATCTCCCACTTGCACTCAATGCCACACATCATGGTATCCAATACCCATGCTCTTGAGATGTCTTTCTAAGACGGCTGAGATAATGGCTTAGTCAATGGTCGAGAGACATTGTCTTGAGTCTACTCTTTCAATGAAACATATCCTTTTTCCACCATCTCTCGAACGATGTGGTACTTTCTCTCTATATGCTTGGTGTTGTGGTGAGCCCTCGGCTCCTTGGCTTGGGCGACTCCATCATTATCACGAGAATAGTGATATAGGCAACTCCGCGTTAGGCACCACTTGAAGTTCTTGTATAAACTTCGCATCAAAATGCTTCTTTGCTAGCCTGCGAGGCGGCTTGATACTCTGCTTGGCGGTGGAATCTGCGATGGCGGTTTGCTTGGAGCTTCTCCAAGATCTGCTCCTCCATTGAGAGTAAATAAATACCCGGATGTCGACTTAGAGTCGTCATTGTCTCCTTGAAAATCGAATCGGTGAATCCAATCACCTTCGGTTCTCCACCACCATAAGTAAGAACTAAATCTCTAGTTCTTCTTAAGTACTTAAGAATGTTCTTTACGGCGGTCAATGTTCCCTTCCGGGTTTGCTTGAAATCGACTTACCATACTCACAGCGTAGGCTAAGTCTGGTCTCGTACACAACATAGCGTACATGAGGCTACCCCTTTGCCGAGGCATAGGGTACCTTACTCATCTCTCTCTTGTCTTCCTCACTTTGAGGACACATTTTCGTGGTGAGATGAATTCCATGTCGCATGGGAAGGAACCCTCTTTTAGATTCATCCATCTTGAATCTTCTCGGGATTTTATCGATATAAAGGGCTTGGGAAAGTCCTATCATTCTTCGTGGTCTATCTCTGTAAAGACGGATCCCTAGAATATAGGAAGCTTCTCCCAAGTCTTTCATGGAGAACGTTTTAGAAAACCAAGCTTTCACGGTCTTTGAGCATTGCTATGTTATTTCCTATAAGTAGAATATCATCTACATATAGTACTAAGAACGCAATGTTGCTCCCACCGATCTTTTTGTAAACACACGGTTCCTCCTCATTTCGTTCAAGTCAAAGTCCTTAAGCGCCGTCAAATCGAAGGTTCCAACTCCGAGAAGCTTGCTTGGACCATAAATGGCTCGTTGCGGCTTACACACTTTATGAATATTAGCTTTGGACACAAAACCTTTAGCCGTTCCATATAGATTTCCTCCTCGAGGTATCCATTTAGAAAAGCCGTTTTGACATCCATTTGCCATATTTCATAATCATAATAAGCGACAATGGCAAGCATCATGCGAATCGACTTTATCATAGCTACGGGCGAGAAGGTATCATGATAATCGATTCCTTCCCTTTGGGTATAACCCTTTGCCACAAGCCCGGCCTTATAGGCATCAACCTTGCCATCCCCATCGGTCTTTCTCTTATAGATCCATTTATTTCCAATAGTCCTCATGCCGGTTGGAAGATCTACTAGAGTCAGTTTGATTGGTATGCATCGAGTCTATCTCGGCTTTCATTGCTTCTTGCCATTTATCGGAGTCTACATCCACTATCGCTTGGTCATAGGTGACAGGTCGTTTTCCTTTGCTATCGGGTGTGTCGTGGAGACCCGGTTCCTCGACATGTGTATAGCCATACCTCTCGAGTAAGTGAGATACCCTATCGGACCTTCGGAGTGGAGGTTGTGTTACAATAGGTTCGGTTCTTGATCCACGATCGGATGTCTCCTTAGGAGTTTCGTTATGCTCTTCCAAAGAGATATTTCTACCGAGCCACCTTCTGAATGAATTCATCCTCAAGGAAGTGCGCTTGTAATGCCACAACGACCTATGGTCTTCCGGCATGTAGAATAGATAACCCATCGAGTCCTCTGGGTATCATGAAACGTCCTTTTATGGACCTCGCTTCGGCTTGTCCACCTTAGCCTTTTTGACATAAATTTGGACATCCCCAGATCCTTATGTGATTAAGGCTTGGTTTCTTACCCTTCCACATCTCATGCGGAGTGATAGGAATGCATTTGGAAGGACATCTATTTAGGATATAGGCAAGGTTAGTAAGGCATACCCCACGTAAATAGGTAAATCGGTGTAATTTAACATGGAGCGAACCATGTCCAACAAAGTCCGATTTCTCCTTTCAAACACCATTTAACCGTGGGGTTCTGGAGGCGTGAATTGTGAAACTATTCCATGTTCCTTAAGGAACTCATCAAACTCGGTGCTCATATATTCTCCACCTCGGTCCGACCGAAGTGTTTTGATATGACATCCAGTTTGTTTTTCAACTAGGGCCTTAAATTCTTTGAATTTAGCAAAGGCTTGATTTATGTTTCATTAAGTACACAATCCCATACCTAGTATGATCATCGTGAACGTTATGAAATATTGATATCCGTCTCGGGCTACTTCTAAAGCACCACAAACATCGGTATGCACCAATCCAAGTTTATCGGCCCTTTCAAAAGTCCTGTGAAGGGAACTTAGTCATTTGCCTCTAAGGCAAGATTCACAAGTTGGATAGGGTTCTACACCCAATGGACTTAAAAGTCCATCTTTCTCCATTTACGAACCTTGGTCGACCAACATGACCAAGTCTAAGGTGCCATTTAAGAGCTTGATTAGTATCTTGCCTACCACGTTTCCTAGTTATAGTGTTCACTTCTTTGTTTTATTTTGCATGTTCGGATGATATAATCCATTAAACAATGTAGTTGTTCCAACCAATTTATTTGAAAATAAATTTTACAACCGCCATTGCCAATGAAGAAACAAAATCCTTTTCGGTCCAAGACTGGAATGAATACAATGTTTTTATGCCCCTTGGGCAAAACAAGTACTTCATCTAATGTCAAAATAAAACCCGATTCTAAACCCAGAAGGATTGATCCAATCTCGGTTGCCTCGACACTTTGTCCGCTTCCAGTGATCATTATTTCCCGACTTCAAGTTTTCTACTTCGTTCAGATCCCGATTCATAGTACAAATGTGAGAAGTGGCACACGAATCGAGAATCCATGAAGCGAATATACGATGGCGGAACAATTAGTTTCAAAAACAAAAGTTCCGTGCACGATGCGCCATTAATCTTGGGACAAGTCCTTCGCGATGTGACTCACCGCATTCAAGGCATTTGTCCGTAGGTTTTGGACCGCCTACCTTTTGAACCTTTCGGGCCTTGCCCTTTCCTTTTGCACCCCTTTCTTGGGTTTGTCTTGCTCGTAGGTCTTTTTCTTCTTGTTCTTGGACCTCTTAGGCCCGGAAGAAATCACAAGAGCAGCCTCTCTCGGTTTAGTCTTCATGTTAGGCTGCGCCGTCACCGGTTTATTCATTAGCCCGGCTAATGTGCATGTAATTTCATTACAGTTGAAATTCATTACAAACTGCGTGAAAGAGTCAGGTAGAGATTGAAGGATGAGATCAATTTGAAGGGATAAATCCATATTAAAATTGAGCACCTCGAGCCTCTCAATCATAGAGATCATCTTAAGGACGTGGTCTCCCACTTTCTCCCCTTCTTTCATCCTAGCACTGAACAACTGCTTTGATATCTCATATCTAGCGGATCTCTTGTGCTCTCCATAAAGTTCGGTCAAGTGTGCGAGAATGCGCCTGGCGAAGTCATTTTCTCGTGCGCTCTCTGCAGACTCATTAGTCATTGAGCCCATCATAAAACCACGAACTAGCACATCATCCTTGACCCATTTTCATGGACGTCAATGTCTTCTGATTACCCCTAGTCGGATTGGAGTCGGTGGAATGTCGCCTCCAAGACGTATCCCGAACTCCATCGAGTACAATCATCGATTCGCAACCGATCAACAAAGTTAGGGCGATTAGGAGATTCTTTTCAAGTAGTATTGCAAGTGGGTTTTAGCCATTTTAGAGAGATTCAATTTCGTTTTACGCAAAGATTTAGACAAGATTAAATTAGTGACTTGTTTAATTATGACCGAGTATAGAACTTAAGGGCTTGTATAATTCTTGTCTCGGCTCCCACTAATTTTATCGAATTATACACTCCCATGTTATAATCCGAAATCATGGTTAGATCGACTTCTTAGTGGTGATCAAGTTCTTTACAAATTTTAACAGACGCAACCTATCGGGTTTCTTGCCAATTAATTTACGTAAAGTGGTGTCTAACACCAACCCGTCTGACGGATGATTTGATCTTCTTTTACCCTAGTCTTCATGCCCTCAACCTATCGGGTTTCTTGGCAATCCGGACTATCTAAGTTGTTGACCATCAACGTCTATCGGTTTGACTATTGAATCTCACCGGCAACCTATCGGGTTTCTAGGCGAAATTTATCACCAACCGAAGGCATCTAATGCACTCAAGAATTTTCAACCTCTACCAAATGTACTACCCGATAACTCGGAAGCATAGCACATCAGCTCGGGTATCAATTTTCTACGAGTTTGATGGAGGGTAGGAAACCTCGTAACCTTTTTCAAACTTAGTCATTTGTTGTCGGAGAATTTCGCGATTAATGTTACACTTTGCACATTAATTCATTTATACGCGTTTGTATGTTTGTCAATCATTCAAAATGAAAAATGAGAAAATAGTAACCTAGTTACTACCAACATATAGCTCATGGACCTAATTCCTAAATCTTGGGCTGCGAATGACCCAATAAATAAAAAAATACGGTCTTGATTCTTCGTCTTCTCGGTCGGTTGTCTTCGGTCTTCGTCATACCCAAAATAATACTTACATCATTGAAAAATGCATCCTATACAAATTTTCTAGTAAAAATAAATAGGCTCAAAACGGCCTTTACAACCCAATCGAATCGAACAAATCAAAAACTAAGTCCACGAGCTATATCACCATCACATAAGGATTCCATACAACATGTAATGGCAACGAAATTAAACAATTAATTTTAATATAAATTAATCTAATTAATCTATAAAATTAATCTATTCAATTTCTACTATATTAATCCAATTAATATAAAGTGGCATTAAAATTAAATAATCAATTAATATATTAATCCAATCAATATAAAATTAATCTATTCAATTTTAATGGTATTAATCAAATTAATACTAATAATCATCATTTTAATTCGTTCGAAGTAATCCGCCAAAAATAATATTCTCGTTTAATTTATTTCCCTTAACTCAAAATATTCCAAATATTAATTTAGTCAAAATAAAATCCAATTTAAATTTTGGGAAATAATTAAAAGCGAAATATAAACTTAAAAGCGAGTCCCGGACAATCCGATTTAGGCCCAGCCCGGCCCGATTCAAAATCGGGCCAAAAACCCGAGGCTGCCTGGCGAGCCACTGCTCGGCAGACTGGCCGATCATGCTCGGCCCCTGGCCGAGCACTCTCAGCTCCTGGCCGAGTCATGGCCGAGCACGCTCGGCAGCCTGGGCAGGCAGCCCAGGCAGTGCTGCCGGCACCACTGCCAGCAGCCCCGTTTCTTCGTTTTTCGGCCCGTTTCCAAAAACGTGATGCTACAACGAACAATTTAAAATCTAAAATTATTCCAAATATGATTCTAAATCATAATCATCATCCAAAAGCATTCAAAATGCACAAATAATCGTATATACGATATCATTGACCTCGCTCGATACCCTTTGTTGGGATTCCGAAAATAAAACGAAATACGCAGCGGAAATAAATACGAATCCCAAACAGGATCGATCAAGTAACGTATATACGATAAATAATATACAAAGATAAAGATTCATACCCTTGAAGCCTTTGAAATAAATCTTCGTAAAGTGTAGACGATGATCACGATCCCGTCCCGAACACGAAATCCCTTCGTTCCAAGCACCGAAAATTCGAAGCCTCTACTTCACGCGTCGGAAGTTGCCCGGAAAAATCTACAATACTCCGTTCTATGAAGAACACGGCTAGGAAGTGTTGTAGGAATTTTTTCTCTCTTAATTTTTCTTACTTCTTTTCACCTCAAAGATGAACAAAATGAAGAAAGAAAATTTTTCTCTCTCTCCTCACTTCAAATCACGGCAGGCAGCTCTCAATTGCTGGTTAGTATGTGTGTTTGTAGTTGTTATATTATGTTGCTTATATATTATCTCAAACATATAATACAAATCATATAATTGAGATAAAATGTCAACACATAATAACAAAACTACAACTAACACATACACATGCATGGAAATGATTCCATGTGATGTGGGGAGAGGGAGGGTGGCCCATGGTGGAAGTTTCCTGAAAACGAGCCGAGTCACTCGGCTCGTGTGGACGTTCGTCAAACGACTCCGTTAAATACACTCCGTTTAATCACCAATGTATTTATATTAATTAATTAATCTAATTAATTAATAATATCAAATACAAATATATTTCTCTAAGAAATATAATTTATGAATTAAATTAATTACCCGGTAACTTAATTTTAATTCATAAGACCGCTATTTTGATTTATCTAATAAATCATAATTAGATATCCAATATCTAATATTAATAGAGAGATAATAAATTCACATTTATCCGTCAACGCTCCTGATGCGCGACTCGTAGGTCCGTCTCGGGGCATTGGGAGGAACCAATGAGTGCGGGCGGCACTTAGCCCGGCTAGCGGGCCGCATGTAAACCCAGGCGAGAGCGAATGAAGGGATCATTCGGAACCATTATGTCGTGAATACTATATACGTATAGACCCTTCATCGATGTCGGTCAAGTCTTCGGTCACGGTAAAGTCAAACCCTACTGTTGACTAAACTCTATACATGTGTTAATGCAAATCAAAACCGGTGATTAATAGTGTATCTAATACGACTATATCGTAATGCTTTGGCCAAAGACTTATGATCTTATTTGCCATTAACCGTATAGGACATTCGCTGCTCACTAACAGAGATAGAATCCTTTCTTGGTGTACGGTAAAGATCGCTACTGCCCGTATAGTCCGCACTTGAGGTCGACTCGGCAATTAAGCAAATGAGTCTAACTACTCTAATGACAAACTAAACGTCACGGGCACATCTTCTCTTGAACCCTCAAGTCAAAGGTCCACGTATACTATCACAACCTTTCGATTCGTCATCGACTCTCCGAGAGTGAATACCGTGTGGTAGATCGAGTATGAGTCGTGTTCGAGTATCTTGGCCCCACCAATATACTTATAACTATGCTATCAAGATGTGCACACGTCCCTAGCATCGATTATACAAGTCATATTAAAACTTAATGCCCATTTTAAGTTTATTGACTTGCGAACAATTTACGTAAATAAACTTTAAACACTTCCAAGACATTTTCTCTTATCCCATAACGAGAATGGAATGTTCGATTTATTTACATGGACTTCACTTCAATGTTTACCAAGTCAAGAATGCAATTGAAATACAATAAACAAGTGAATGAATCGTATTGCCTTTTTATTAATTATTCCATAATTACAAGTATAATGCCCTTACTCTCTCATCCCCGAGTGGCATTCGAGGGCATATTCCTAACAATCTCCCACTTGCACTCAATGCCACACATCATGGTATCCAATACCCATGCTCTTGAGATGTCTTTCTAAGACGGCTGAGATAATGGCTTAGTCAATGGTCGAGACATTGTCTTCGAGTCTACTCTTTCCAATGAAACATATCCTTTTTCCACCATCTCTCGAACGATGTGGTACTTTCTCTCTATATGCTTGGTGTTGTGGTGAGCCCTCGGCTCCTTGGCTTGGGCGACGGCTCCATCATTATCACGGAATAGTGATATAGGCAACTCCGCGTTAGGCACCACTTGAAGTTCTTGTATAAACTTCGCATCCAAAATGCTTCTTTGCTAGCCTGAGGCGACTTGATACTCTGCTTGGCGGTGGAATCTGCGGAGCGGTTTGCTTGGAGCTTCTCCAGATATCGCTCCTCCATTGAGAGTAAATAAATACCCGGATGTCGACTTAGAGTCGTCATTGTCTCCTTGAAAATCGAATCGGTGAATCCAATCACCTTGATTCTCCACCACCATAAGTAAGAACTAAATCTCTAGTTCTTCTTAAGTACTTAAGAATGTTCTTTACGGCGGTCAATGTTCCCTTCCGGGTTTGCTTGAAATCGACTTACCATACTCACGGCGTAGGCTAAGTCTGGTCTCGTACACAACATAGCGTACATGAGGCTACCCCTTCGCCGAGGCATAGGGTACCTTACTCATCTCTCTCTTGTCTTCCTCACTTTGAGGACACATTTTCGTGGTGAGATGAATTCCATGTCGCATGGGAAGGAACCCTCTTTTAGATTCATCCATCTTGAATCTTCTCAGATTTTATCGATATAAAGGGCTTGGGAAAGTCCTATCATTCTTCGTGGTCTATCTCTGTAAAGACGGATCCCTAGAATATAGGAAGCTTCTCCCAAGTCTTTCATGGAGAACGTTTTAGAAAACCAAGCTTTCACGGTCTTTGAGCATTGCTATGTTATTTCCTATAAGTAGAATATCATCTACATATAGTACTAAGAACGCAATGTTGCTCCCACCGATCTTTTTGTAAACACACGGTTCCTCCTCATTTCGCTCAAGTCAAAGTCCTTAATCGCCCGTCAAATCGAAGGTTCCAACTCAGAAGCTTGCTTGAGACCATAAATGGCTCGTTGCGGCTTACACACTTTATGAATATTAGCTTTGGACACAAAACCTTTAGTTCCATATAGATTTCCTCCTCGAGGTATCCATTTAGAAAAGCCGTTTTGACATCCATTTGCCATATTTCATAATCATAATAGGCGAGAATGGCAAGCATCATGCGAATCGACTTTATCATAGCTACGGGCGAGAAGGTATCATGATAATCGATTCCTTCCCTTTGGGTATAACCCTTTGCCACAAGCCCGGCCTTATAGGCATCAACCTTGCCATCCCCATCGGTCTTTCTCTTATAGATCCATTTATTTCCAATAGTCCTCATGCCGGTTGGAAGATCTACTAGAGTCCGCACGATTGGTATGCATCGAGTCTATCTCGGCTTTCATTGCTTCTTGCCATTTATCGGAGTCTACATCCACTATCGCTTGGTCATAGGTGACAGGTCGTTTTCACTTGCTATCGTGTGTCGTGGAGACCCGGTTCCTCGACATGTGTATAGCCATACCTCTCGGGTAAGTGAGATACCCTATCGGACCTTCGGAGTGGAGGTTGTGTTACAATAGGTTCGGTTCTTGATCCCCGATCGATGTCTCCTTAGGAGTTTCGTTATGCTCTTCCAAAGAGATATTTCTACCCGAGCCACCTTCTGAATGAATTCATCCTCAAGGAAGTGCGCTTGTAATGCCACAACGACCTATGGTCTTCCGGCATGTAGAATAGATAACCCATCGAGTCCTCTGGGTATCCTATGAAACGTCCTTTTATGGACCTCGCTTCGGCTTGTCCACCTTAGCCTTTTTGACATAGGTGGACATCCCCGCATCCTTATGTGATTAAGGCTTGGTTTCTTACCCTTCCACATCTCATGCGGAGTGATAGGAACAGATTTGGAAGGACATCTATTTAGGATATAGGCAAATGTTAGTAAGGCATACCCCACAGTAAATAGGTAAATCGGTGTAATTTAACATGGAGCGAACCATGTCCAACAAAGTCCGATTTCTCCTTTACGAAACACCATTTAACCGTGGGGTTCTGGGCGTGAATTGTGAAACTATTCCATGTTCCTTAAGGAACTCATCAAACTCAGTGCTCATATATTCTCCACCTCGGTCCGACCGAAGTGTTTTGATATGACATCCAGTTTGTTTTTCAACTAGGGCCTTAAATTCTTTGAATTTAGCAAAGGCTTGATTTAAGTTTCAATAAGTACACAATCCCATAACTAGTATGATCATCTGTGAACGTTATGAAATATTGATATCCGTCTCGGGCTACTTCTAAAGCACCACAAACATCGGTATGCACCAATCCAAGTTTATCGTGACCCTTTCAAAAGTCCCTGTGAAGGGGAACTTAGTCATTTTGCCTCTAAGGCAAGATTCACAAGTTGGATAGGGTTCTACACCCAATGGACTTAAAAGTCCATCTTTCTCCATTTTCTGAACCTTGGTCTGACCAACATGACCAAGTCTAAGGTGCCATTTAAGAGCTTGATTAGTATCTTGCCTACCACGTTTCCTAGTTATAGTGTTCACTGCTGTTTTATTTTGCATGTTCAGATGATATAATCCATTAAACAATGTAGCTGTTCCAACCAATTTATTTCGAAAATAAATTTTACAACTGCCATTGCCAATGAAGAAACAAAATCCTTTCCGGTCCAAGACTGGAATGGATACAATGTTTTTATGCCCCTTGGGCAAAACAAGTACTTCATCTAATGTCAAAATAAAACCAGATTCTAAACCCAGAAGGATTGATCCAATATCGTTTGCCTCGACACTTTGTCCGCTTCCAACAGGTGATCATTATTTCCCGACTTCAAGTTTTCTACTTCGTTCCAGATCTGATTCATAGTACAAATGTGAGAAGTGGCACGAATCGAGAATCCATGAAGCGAGAATATACGATGGCGGAACAATTAGTTTCAAAAACAAAAGTTCCGTGCACTGATGCGCCATTAATCTTGGGACAAGTCCTTCGCGATGGCCCACTCACCGCATTCAAGGCATTTGTCCGTAGGTTTTGGACCGCCTACCTTTTGAACCTTTCGGGCCTTGCCCTTTCCTTTTGCACCCCTTTCTTGGGTTTGTCTTGCTCGTAGGTCTTTTTCTTCTTGTTCTTGGACCTCTTAGGCCCGTAAGAAATCACAAGAGCAGCCTCTCTCGGCTTAGTCTTCATGTTAGGCTGCGCCGTCACCGGTTTATTCATTAGCCCGGCTAATGTGCATGTAATTTCATTACGGTTGAAATTCATTACAAGCTGCGTGAAAGAGTCGTAGAGATTGAAGGATGAGATCAATTTGAAGGGATAAATCCATATTAAAATTGAGCACCTCGAGCCTCTCAATCATAGAGATCATCTTAAGGACGTGGTCTCCCACTTTCTCCCCTTCTTTCATCCTAGCCCGAACAATCGCTTTGATATCTCATATCTAGCAGTCTCATGCTCTCCATAAAGTTCGGTCAAGTGTGCGAGAATCGCCTAGCGAAGTCATTTTCTCGTGCGCTCTGCCTCATTAGTCATTGAGCCCATCATAAAACCACGAACTAGCACATCATCCTTGACCCATTTTTCATGGACGTCAATGTCTTCTGATTACCCCTAGTCGGATTGGAGTCGGTGGAATGTCCGCCTCCAAGACGTATCCCGAGACTCCATACCGAGTACAATCATCGATTCCGCAACTATCAACAAAGTTAGGGCCGCTTAGGAGATTCTTTTCAAGTAGTATTGCAAGTGGGTTTTTAGCCATTTTAGAGAGATTCAATTTCGTTTTCGCAAAGATTTAGACAAGATTAAATTAGTGACTTGTTTAATTATGACCGAGTATAGAACTTAAGGGCTTGTATAATTCTTGTCTCGGCTCCCACTAATTTTATCGAATTATACACTCCCATGTTATAATCCTAAATCATGGTTAGATCGACTTCTTAGTGGTGATCAAGTTCTTTACAAATTTTAATGACGCAACCTATCGGGTTTCTTGCCAATTAATTTCTCAAAGTGGTGTCTAACACCAACCCGTCGACGGATGATTTGATCTTCTTTTACCCCTAGTCTTCATGCCCTCAACCTATCGGGTTTCTTGGCAATCCGGACTATCTAAGTTGTTGACCATCAACGTCTATCGGTTTGACTATTGAATCTCACCCAAGAACCTATCGGGTTTCTAGGGCGAAATTTATCACCAACCGAAGGCATCTAATGCACTCAAGAATTTTTCAACCTCTACCAAATGTACTACCCGATAACTCGGAAGCATAGCACATCACTCGGGTATCAATTTTCTACGAGTTTGATGGAGGGTAGGAAACCTCGTAACCTTTTTCAAACTTAGTCCTGCTTGTTGTCGAGAATTTCGCGATTAATGTTACACTTTGCACATTAATTCATTTATACGCGTTTGTATGTTTGTCAATCATTCAAAATGAAAATGTAAAATAGTAACCTAGTTACTACCAACATATAGCTCATGGACCTAATTCCTAAATCTTGGGCAAGCGAATGACCCAATAAATAAAAAAATACAGTCTTCGATTCTTCGTCTTCTCGGTCGGTTGTCTTCGGTCTTCGTCATACCCAAAATAATACTTACATCATTGAAAAATGCATCCTATACAAATTTTCTAGTAAAAATAAATAGGCTCAAAACGGCCTTTACAACCCAATCGAATCGAACAAATCAAAAACTAAGTCCACGAGCTATATCACCATCACATAAGGATTCCATACAACATGTAATGGCAACGAAATTAAACAATTAATTTTAATATAAATTAATCTAATTAATCTATAAAATTAATCTATTCAATTTCTACTATATTAATCCAATTAATATAAAGTGGCATTAAAATTAAATAATCAATTAATATATTAATCCAATCAATATAAAATTAATCTATTCAATTTTAATGGTATTAATCAAATTAATACTAATAATCATCATTTTAATTGCTCAAGTAATCCGGCCAAAAATAATATTCTCGTTTAATTTATTTCCCTTAACTCAAAATATTCCAAATATTAATTTAGTCAAAATAAAATCCAATTTAAATTTTGGGAAATAATTAAAAACGAAATATAAACTTAAAACGGAGTCCAGGACAATCAGAGTTAGGCCCACCATGCCCGATTCAAAATCGGGCCAAAACCCGAGGGTCGTCGCCGAGCCATCGCTACAGATCGCCGATCATGCTCGGCCGCTGTGGCCGAGACATGGCCGATCATGGCCGAGCAGATACTACTTGGAAGTTGATATTCCAATAAACTGTTATTCTTATACGTTTTGGCCGTATTTCTTAATGCTTCTTTTCATAAATTATATTTCTTAATAAATCGTATAATATATTGTCATTTTAATCGGATTAAAATGAGCAGATCCCTAAAATAAATTTATTTCAAGCTCTGATACCACTGTTGGGATTCCGAAAATAAAACGAAATACGCAGCGGAAATAAAAACGAATCCCAAACAGGATCGGTCAAGTAACGTATATACGAAAAATAAATACGAAGATAAAGATTCATACCCTTGAAGCCTTTGAAATAAATCTTCGTAAAGTGTAGACGATGATCACGATCCCGTCCCGAACACGAAATCCCTTCGTTCCAAGCACCGAAAATTCGAAGCCTCTACTTCACACGCGTCGGAAGTTGCCCGGAAAAATCTACAATACTCCGTTCTATGAAGAACACGGCTAGGAAGTGTTGTAGGAATTTTTTCTCTCTTAATTTTTCTTACTTCTTTTCACCTCAAAGATGAACAAAATGAAGAAGGAAAATTTTCTCTCTCTCCTCACTAAAAACTCACGGAAGGCTGCTTACATGAATGAGTATGTGTTGTTTTTAGTTCTCTCCACTCATCATTTATAATGTAATGATATATGTATATTATAAAGGAATAATTATTCCTTTACAACTATCATTCACAATTATGTGGGAATCTCAACTCTAAGTGAGTTCCCACACACATGCAAGATCATGCCATGCCATGAGGAGTGGGTGGCCACAAGGAAGTTTCTAGAAAACGAGCCGAGCCACTCGGCTCGTACCGGACGTTCACAAACGACTTCGTTAAATACACTCCTTTTAATCATCAATGTATTTATATTAATTAATTAATCTATTTAATTAATTATATCAAATACAAATATATATTTCTCTAAGAAATATAATTTATGAATTAAATTAATTACCCAGAACTTAATTTAAATTCATAAGACCGATATTTGATTTATCCAATAAATCATAATTAGATATCCAATATCTAATATTAATAGAGAGATAATAAATTCACATTTATCCGTCAACGCTCCTGATGCGCGACTCCGTAGGTCCGTCTCAGCTGGCATTGGGAGGAACCAATGAGTGCGGGCAGCACTTAGCCAACTAGCGGGCCGCACCGTAAAACCCCGATC
Organism: Orobanche coerulescens; assembly: GCA_033398695.1. Taxonomy (NCBI): domain Eukaryota; kingdom Viridiplantae; phylum Streptophyta; class Magnoliopsida; order Lamiales; family Orobanchaceae; genus Orobanche; species Orobanche coerulescens. Next base: position 133,406,195 of record CM065802.1, on the reverse strand, counting down.
GAGAACGAATGAAGGGATCATTCCGAACCATTATGTCGTGAATACTATATACGTATAGACCCTTCATCAGATGTCCCGGTCAAGTCTTCGGGTCACGGTAAAGTCAAACCCTACTGTTGACTAAACTCTATACATGTGTTAATGCAAATCAAAACCGACTGATTAATAGTGTATCTAATACGACTATATCAAAATGCTTTGGCCAAAGACTTATGATCTTATTTGCCATTAACCGTATAGGACATTCGCCTGCTCACTAACAGGAGATAGAATCCTTTCTTGGCGTCTGATAAAGATCGCTACCTGCCCGTATAGTCCGCACTTCGAGGTCGACTCAGCAATTAAGCAATTGAGTCTAACTACTCTAATGACAAACTAAACGTCACAAGCACATCTTCTACTGAACCCTCAAGTCAAAGGTCCACGTATACTATCACAACCTTTCGATTCGTCATCGACTCTCCGAGAGTGAATACCGTGTGATCAATCGAGTATGAGTCGTGTTCGAGTATACTGGCCCCACCAATATACTTATAACTATGCTATCAAGACGTGCACACGTCCTAGCATCGATTATACAAGTCATATTAAAACTTAATGCCCATTTTAAGTTTATTGACTTGCGAACAATTTACGTAAATAAACTTTAAACACTTCCAAGACATTTTCTCTTATCCCATAACGAGAATGGAATGTTCGATTTATTTACATGGACTTCACTTCAATGTTTACCAAGTCAAGAATGCAATTGAAATACAATAAACAGTGAATGAATCGTATTGCCTTTTTATTAATTATTCCATAATTACAAGTATAATGCCCTTACTCTCTCATCCCCCGAGTGGCATTCGAGGGCATATTCCTAACAATCTCCCACTTGCACTCAATGCCACACATCATGGTATCCAATACCCATGTTCTTCGATGTCTTTCTAAGACGGCTGAGATAATGGCTTAGTCAATGGTCGAGACATTGTCTTCTCGAGTCTACTCTTTCCAATGAAAAATATCCTTTTTCCACCATCTCTCGAACGATGTGGTACTTTCTCTCTATATGCTTGGTGTTGTGGTGAGCCCTCGGCTCCTTGGCTTGGGCGATACTCCATCATTATCACGGAATAGTGATATAGGCAACTCCGCGTTAGGCACCACTTGAAGTTCTTGTATAAACTTCGCATCCAAAATGCTTCTTTGCTAGCCTCCGAGGCGGCTTGATACTCTGCTTGGCGGTGGAATCTGCAGAGCGGTTTGCTTGGAGCTTCTCCAAGATACCGCTCCTCCATTGAGAGTAAATAAATACCCAGATGTCGACTTAGAGTCGTCATTGTCTCCTTGAAAATCAGAATCGGTGAATCCAATCACCTTCAGTTCTCCACCACCATAAGTAAGAACTAAATCTCTAGTTCTTCTCAAGTACTTAAGAATGTTCTTTACGGCAGTCCAATGTTCCCTTCCCGGGTTTGCTTGAAATCGACTTACCATACTTACAGCGTAGGCTAAGTCTGGTCTCGTACACAACATAGCGTACATGAGGCTACCCACTGCCGAGGCATAGGGTACCTTACTCATCTCTCTCTTGTCTTCCTCACTTTGAGGACACATTTTCGTGGTGAGATGAATTCCATGTCGCATGGGAAGGAACCTCTTTTTGATTCATCCATCTTGAATCTTCTCAGATTTTATCGATATAAAGGGCTTGGGAAAGTCCTATCATTCTTCGCGGTCTATCTCTCAAAGACGGATCCCTAGAATATAGGAAGCTTCTCCCAAGTCTTTCATGGAGAACGTTTTAGAAAGCCAAGCTTTCACGGTCTTTGAGCATTGCTATGTTATTTCCTATAAGTAGAATATCATCTACATATAGTACTAAGAACGCAATGTTGCTCCCACCGACCTTTTTGTAAACACACGGTTCCTCCTCATTTCGTATGAAGTCAAAGTCCTTAATCGCTTCATCAAATCGAAGGTTCCAACTCCGAGAATCTTGCTTGAGACCATAAATGGCTCGTTGCAGCTTACACACTTTATGAATATTAGCTTTGGACACAAAACCCTTAGTCGTTCCATATAGATTTCCTCCTCGAGGTATCCATTTAGAAAAGCTGTTTTGACGTCCATTTGCCATATTTCATAATCATAATAGGCGGCAATGGCAAGCATCATGCGAATCGACTTTATCATAGCTACGGCGAGAAGGTATCATGATAATCGATTCCTTCCCTTTAGGTATAACCCTTTGCCACAAGCCCGGCCTTATAGGCATCAACCTTGCCATCCCCATCGTCTTTCTCTTATAGATCCATTTATTTCCAATAGTCCTCATGCCGGTTGGAAGATCTACTAGAGTCCAGACACTGATTGGTATGCATCGAGTCTATCTCGGCTTCCATTGCTTCTTGCCATTTATCGAGTCTACATCCACTATCGCTTGGTCATAGGTGACAGGTCGTTTTCATCGCTATCGGGTGTGTCGTGGAGACCCAGCCTCGACATGTGTATAGCCATACCTCTCGAGTAAGTGAGATACCCTATCGACCTTGAAGTGGAGGTTGTGTTACAATAGGTTCGGTTCTTGATCCCCGATCGGATGTCTCCTTAGGAGTTTCATTATGCTCTTCCAAAGAGATATTTCTACCCGAGCCACCCTCCTGAATGAATTCATCCTCAAGGAAGTGCGCTTGTAATGCCACAACGACCCTATGGTCTTCTGGCATGTAGAATAGATAACCCATCGAGTCCTCTGGGTATCCTATGAAACGTCCTTTTATGGACCTCGCTTCCAGCTTGTCCACCTTAGCCTTTTTGACATAGGTGGACATCCCCAAATCCTTATGTGATTAAGGCTTGGTTTCTTACCCTTCCACATCTCATGCGGAGTGATAGGAACAGATTTGGAAGGACATCTATTTAGGATATAGGCGGTTAGTAAGGCATACCCCACACAGTAAATAGGTAAATCAGTGTAATTTAACATGGAGCGAACCATGTCCAACAAAGTCCGATTTCTCCTTTCTGAAACACCATTTAACTGTGGGGTTCCTGGAGGCGTGAATTGTGAAACTATTCCATGTTCCTTAAGGAACTCATCAAACTCAGTGCTCATATATTCGCCACCTCGGTCCGACCGAAGTGCTTTGATATGACATCCAGTTTGTTTTTCAACTAGGGCTTTAAATTCTTTGAATTTAGCAAAGGCTTCAGATTTATGTTTCATTAAGTACACAATCCCATACCTAGTATGATCATCTGTGAACGTTATGAAATATTGATATCCGTCTCGGGCTACTTCTAAAGCACCACAAACATCGGTATGCACCAATCCAAGTTTATCGGCAGCCCTTTCAAAAGTCCCTGTGAAGGGGAACTTAGTCATTTTGCCTCTAAGGCAAGATTCACAAGTTGGATAGTGTTCTACACCCAATGGACTTAAAAGTCCATCTTTCTCCATTTTCTGAACCTTGGTCTGACCAACATGACCAAGTCTAAGGTGCCATTTAAGAGCTTGATTAGTATCTTGCCTACCACGTTTCCTAGTTATAGTGTTCACTGCTGTTTTATTTTGCATGTTCAGATGATATAAACCATTCAACAATGTAGATGTTCCAACCAATTTATTTCGAAATAAAATTTTACAACTGCCATTGCCAATGAAGAAACAAAATCCTTTCCGGTCCAAGACTGGAATGGATACAATGTTTTTATGCCCCTTGGGCAAAACAAGTACTTCATCTAATGTCAAAATAAAACCAGATTCTAAACCCAGAAGGATTGATCCAATATCGGTTGCCTCGACACTTTGTCCGCTTCCAACAGTGATCATTATTTCCCCAGCTTCAAGTTTTCTACTTCGTTCCAGATCCTGATTCATAGTACAAATGTGAGAAGTGGCACCTGAATCCAGAATCCATGAAGCGTAATATACAAGAGCGGAACAATTAGTTTCAAAACAAAAAGTTCCGTACCTGATGCGCCATTAATCTTGGGACAAGTCCTTCGCCAGTGGCCCAGCTCACCGCATTCAAGGCATTTGTCCGTAGGTTTTGGACCGCCTACCTTTTGAACCTTTCGGGCCTTGCCCTTTCCTTTTTGCACCCCTTTCTTGGGTTTATACTGCTCGTAGGTCTTTTTCTTCTTGTTCTTGGACCTCTTAGGCCCAGAAGAAATCACAAGAGCAAATTTCTCTCTCGGTTTAGTCTTCATGTTAGATCGTGCCACCAGATTATTCATTAGCCCAGCTAATGTGCATGTAATTTCATTACAGTTGAAATTCATTACAAACTGCGTGAAAGAGTCAGGTAGAGATTGAAGGATGAGATCAATTTGAAGGGATAAATCCATATTAAAGTTGAGCACCTCGAGCCTCTCAATCATAGAGATCATCTTAAGGACGTGGTCTCCCACTTTCTCCCCTTCTTTCATCCTAGCACTGAACAACTCCTTTGATATCTCATATCTAGCGAGTCTACCGTGCTCTCCATAAAGTTCGGTCAAGTGTGCGAGAATCGCCAGCGAAGTCATTTTCTCGTGCGCTCTCTGCAGCTCATTAGTCATTGAGCCCATCATAAAACCACGAACTAGCACATCATCCTTGACCCATTTTTCATGGACGTCAATGTCTTCCTGATTACCCCTAGTCCGGATTGGAGTCGGTGGAATGTCCGCCTCCAAGACGTATCCCAGAGACTCCATACTGAGTACAATCATCAGATTCCGCAACCAGTCAACAAAGTTAGGGCCAGTTAGGAGATTCTTTTCAAGTAGTATTGCAAGTGGGTTTATTGGAATTTGATATTCCAAATCATTCAGATCGAATATACGATTTATTCTTTCAACTTCCAAATATATGATAATGACAAATTTATTCGTATTGACTTGGTAAACACTGACAAATTTATATATAATGTAATGATATATATATTATAAATCGGACTTAGTAGACTATATATAAATCCCAAATCTGATGAAGGATATCATTGTAATCCCCACAAATTTAGGATATCATTGTAATCCCAGGACTTTTAAGTCCACTGGGTTTAGAATCTGGTTTTATTTTGACATTAGATGAAGTACTTGTTTTGCCCAAGGGGCATAAAAACATTGTATCCATTCTAGTCTTGGACCGGAAAGGATTTTGTTTCTTCATTGGCAATGGCAGTTGTAAAATTTATTTTCGAAATAAATTGGTTGGAACAGCTACATTGTTGAATGGATTATATCATCTGAACATGCAAAATAAAACAGCAGTGAACACTATAACTAGGAAACGTGGTAGGCAAGATACTAATCAAGCTCTTAAATGGCACCTTAGACTTGGTCATGTTGGTCAGACCAAGGTTCAGAAAATGGAGAAAGATGGACTTTTAAGTCCATTGGGTGTAGAACCCTATCCAACTTGTGAATCTTGCCTTAGAGGCAAAATGACTAAGTTCCCCTTCACGGGGACTTTTGAAAGGGTCGCCGATAAACTTGGATTGGTGCATACCGATGTTTGTGGTGCTTTAGAAGTAGCCCGAGACGGATATCAATATTTCAAAACCTTAACAGATCAACATACTAGGTAACGGAAACTGTACTTAATGAAACATAAATACGATACCTTTGCAAAATTCAAAGAATTTAAGGCCCTAGTTGAAAAACAAATGGATGTCATATCAAAGCACTTGGTCGGACCGAGGTGGCGAATATATGAGCATCGAGTTTGATGAGTTCCTTAAGGAATATGGAATAGTTTCACAATTCACGCCTCCAGAACCCCACGGTTAAATGGTGTTTAAAGGAGAAATCGGACTTTGTTGGACATGGTTCGCTCCATGTTAAATTACAACGATTTACCTATTTACCTGGGGTATGCCTTAACCGCCGCCTATATCCTAAATAGATGTCCTTCCAAATCTATTCCTATCACTCCGCATGAGATGTGGAAGGGTAAGAAACCAAGCCTTAATCACATAAGGATGGGATGTCCAGCCTATGTCAAAAAGGCTAAGGTGGACAAGCTGAAGCGAGGTCCATAAAGGGACGTTTCATAGGATACCCGGAGGACTCGATGGGTTATCTATTCTACATGCCGAAGACCATAGGGTCGTTGTGGCATTACAAGCGCACTTCCTTGAGGATGAATTCATTCGGGAAGGTGGCTCGGGTAGAAATATCTCTTTGGAAGAGCAAAATGAAAGTCCTAAGGAGACATCGATCGGGGATCAAGAACCAGACCTATTGTAACACCTCCACTTGAAGGTCGATAGGGTATCTCACTTACCCGAGAGGTATGGCTATACACATGTCGAGGAACCGGTCTCCCACGACACGATAGCAAGGAAACGACTGTCACCTATGACCAAGCGATAGTGGATGTAGACTCGATAAATGGCAAGAAGCAATGAAAGTCGAGATAGACTCGATGCATACCAATCAGTCTGGACTCTAGTAGATCTTCCAATCGGCATGAGGACTATTGAAATAAATGGATCTATAAGAGAAAGACCGATGGGGATGGCAAGGTTGATGCCTATAAGGCCGGGCTTGTGGCAAAGGGTTATACCCAAAGGGAAGGAATCGATTATCATGATACCTTCTCGCCGTAGCTATGATAAAGTCGATTCGCATGATGCTTGCCATTGTCGCCTATTATGATTATGAAATATGGCAAATGGATGTCAAAACGGCTTTTCTAAATGGATACCTCGAGGAGGAAATCTATATGGAACAAATAAAGGTTTTGTGTCCAAAGCTAATATTCATAAAGTGTGTAAGCCAGCACGAGCCATTTATGGTGCAAGCAAGCTTCTCGGAGTTGGAACCTTCGATTTGTGAAGCGATTAAGGACTTTGACTTGAACGAAATGAGGAGGAACCGTGTTTACAAAGATCGTGGGAGCAACATTGCGTTCTTAGTACTATATGTAGATGATATTCTACTTATAGGAAATAACATAGCAATGCTCGATCGTGAAAGCTTGGTTTTCTAAAACGTTCTCCATGAAAGACTTGGGAGAAGCTTCCTATATTCTAGGGATCCGTCTTTGAGAGATAGACCACGAAGAATGATAGGACTTTCCCAAGCCCTTTATATCGATAAAATCTGAGAAGATTCAAGATGGATGAATCTAAAAGAGGTTCCTTCCCATGCGACATGGAATTCATCTCACCACGAAAATGTGTCCTCAAAGTGAGGAAGACAAGAGAGAGATGAGTAAGGTACCCTATGCCTCGATGGGTAGCCTCATGTACGCTATGTTGTGTACGAGACAGACTTAGCCTACGCCGTGAGTATGGTAAGTCGATTTCAAGCAAACCGGAAGGGAACATTGGATCGCCGTAAAGAACATTCTTAAGTACTTAAGAAGAACTAGAGATTTAGTTCTTACTTATGGTGGTGGAGAATCGAAGGTGATTGGATTCACCGATTCGATTTTCAAGGAGACAATGACGACTCTAAGTCGACATCTGGGTATTTATTTACTCAATGGAGGAGCAAGATCTTGGAGAAGCTCCAAGCAAACCGCCATCGCAGATTCCACCGCCAAGCAGTATCAAGTCGCCTCGCAGGCTAGCAAAGAAGCATTTGGATGCGAAGTTTATACAAGAACTTCAAGTGGTGCCTAACGCGGAGTTGCCTATATCACTATTCTCGTGATAATGATGGAGCCGCCCAAGCCAAGGAGCCGAGGGCTCACCACAACACCAAGCATATAGAGAGAAAGTACCACATCGTTCGAGAGATGGTGGAAAAGGATATGTTTCATTGGAAAGAGTAGACTCGAAGACAATGTCTCGACCGCCGACTAAGCCATTATCTCGCCTTAGAAAGACATTCGAAGAGCATGGGTATTGGATACCATGATGTGTGGCATTGAGTGCAAGTGGGAGATTGTTAGGAATATGCCCTCGAATGCCACTCGGGGATGAGAGAGTAAGGGCATTATACTTGTAATTATGGAATAATTAATAAAAGGCAATACGATTCATTCATCGCTTATTGTATTTCAATTGCATTCTTGACTTGGTAAACATTGAAGTGAAGTCCATGTAAATAAATCGAACATTCCATTCTCGTTATGGGATAAGAGAAAATGTATCGAAGTGTTTAAAGTTTATTTACGTAAATTGTTCGCAAGTCAATAAACTTAAAATGGGCATTAAGTTTTAATATGACTTGTATAATCGATGCTAGGACGTGTGCACATCTTGATAGCATAGTTATAAGTATATTGGTGGGGCAGATACTCGAACACGACTCATACTCGATTCGTCACACGGTATTCACTCTCGGAGAGTCGATGACGAATCGAAGGTTGTGATAGTATACGTGGACCTTTGACTTGAGGGTTCGAGAAGATGTGCTGTGACGTTTAGTTTGTCATTAGAGTAGTTAGACTCATTTGCTTAATTCGAGTCGACCTCGAAGTGCGGACTATACGGCAGTAGCGCCTTCTTGTACACCAAGAAAGGATTCTATCTCTGTTAGTGAGCAGCGAATGTCCTATACGGTTAATGGCAAATAAGATCATAAGTCTTTGGCCAAAGCATTACGATATAGTCGTATTAGATACACTATTAATCGCCGGTTTTGATTTGCATTAACACATGTATAGAGTTTAGTCAGTAGGGTTTGACTTTCCGTGACCCGAAGACTTGATCGGGACATCGATGAAGGGTCTATACGTATATAGTATTCACGACATAATGGTTCGAATGATCCCTTCATTCGTTCTCGCCGGTTTACGGTGCGGCCCGCTAGTCGGCTAAGTCTTGCCCGCACTCATTGGTTCCTCCCAATGCCGGCCGAGACGGACCTACGGAGTCGCGCATCGGGAGCGTTGACGGATAAATGTGAATTTATTATCTCTCTATTAATATTAGATATCGATATCTAATTATGATTTATTAGATAAATCAAAATAGCGGTCTTATGAATTAAAATTAAGTTACTGGGTAATTAATTTAATTCATAAATTATATTTCTTAGAGAAATATATTTGTATTTGATATTATTAATTAATTAGATTAATTAATTAATATAAATACATTGGTGATTAAACGGAGTGTATTTAACGGAGTCGTTTGACGAACGTCCGGTACACGAGCCGAGTGACTCGGCTCGTTTTCTAGGAAACTTCCACCATGGGCCACCCTCCCTCTCCCCACATCACATGGAATCATTTCCATGCATGTGTATGTGTTAGTTGTTTTTTTGTTATTATGTGTTGACATTTTATCTCAATTATATGATTTGTATTATATGTTTGAGATAATATAAATACAACACATTATAACAACTAACATACACACACATATTTTCAGATTGAAAGTCTCACTTCTGGCCGTGAGTGTTGTGAGGAAGGGAAAGGATTTTATTTTTTTTTTCAATTTTCATCTTAGAGGTGAAATAAATTCAAAAAAAAAATAGAGAGAAAATTCCTACGGTAACTTCCTAGCCGTGTTCTTGGAGAACGAAGTTACGTCGAATTTTCCGGGCAACTTCCGACGCGTGTGAAGTAGAGGCTTCGAATTTTCGGTGCTTGGAACGAAGGGATTTCGTGTTCGGGAGGGGATCGTGATCATCGTCTACATTTTACGAAGATTTATTTCAAAGGCTTCAAGGGTATGAATCTTTATCTTTGTATTTATTTTTTCGTATATACGTTACTTGATCGATCCTGTTTGGGATTCGTTTTTATTTCCGCTGCGTATTTCGTTTTATTTTCGGAATCCCAAACAGGATCGATCAAGTAACGCTTTCATTACCCAGAGGACTCGATGGGTTATCTATTCTACATGCCAGAAGACCATAGGGTCGTTGTGGCATTACAAGCGCACTTCCTTGAGGATGAATTCATTCAGGCTGATACCACTGTTGGGATTCCGAAAATAAAACGAAATACGCAGCGGAAATAAATACGAATCCCAAACAGGATCGATCAAGTAACGTATATACGAAAAATAAATACGAAGAAAGGTAAAGATTCATACCCTTGAAGCCTTTGAAATAAATCTTCGTAAAGTGTAGACGATGATCACGATCCCGTCCCGAACACGAAATCCCTTCGTTCCAAGCACCGAAAATTCGAAGCCTCTACTTCACACGCGTCGGAAGTTGCCCGGAAAAATCTACAACACTCCGTTCTATGAAGAACACGGCTAGGAAGTATTTTAGGAATTTTTTCTCTCTTAATTTTTCTTACTTCTTTTCACCTCAAAGATGAACAAAATGAAGAAGAAAAATTTTTCTCTCCTCACTCAAAGAACTCACTACCGTGGCAGATACATGAATGAGTATGAATTGTTTTTTTTTGTTATCTCATCTCATCTCATATATAATGTAATGATATATATATTATAAAGGAATAATTATTCCTTTACAACTATCATTCACAATTATGTGGGAATCTCAACTCTAAGTGAGTTCCCACACACATGCAAGATGATGCCATGCCATGAGGAGTGGGTGGCCACAAGGAAGTTTCTAGAAAACGAGCCGAGCCACTCGGCTCGTACGGACGTCACAAACGACTGTTAAATACACTCCTTTTAATCATCAATGTATTTATATTAATTAATTAATCTAATTAATTAATTATATCAAATACAAATATATATTTCTCTAAGAAATATAATTTATGAATTAAATTAATTACCCAGAACTTAATTTAAATTCATAAGACCGATATTTGATTTATCCAATAAATCATAATTAGATATCCAATATCTAATATTAATAGAGAGATAATAAATTCACATTTATCCGTCAACGCTCCCGATGCGCGACTCGTAGGTCCGTCTCACCGGCATTGGGAGGAACCAATGAGTGCGGGCAAGACTTAGCCAAACTAGCGGGCCGCACTGTAAACCCCGATCGAGAACGAATGAAGGGATCATTCCGTAACCATTATGTCGTGAATACTATATACGTATAGACCCTTCATCGATGTCCGGCCAAGTCTTCGTCACGGTAAAGTCAAACCCTCATCGTTGACTAAACTCTATACATGTGTTAATGCAAATCAAAACCGATCGATTAATAGTGTATCTAATACGACTATATCGTAATGCTTTGCCAAAGACTTATGATCTTATTTGCCATTAACCGTATAGACATTCGCCGCTCACTAACAGAGATAGAATCCTTTCTTGGCGTACGGAAAGATCGCTACCTGCCCGTATAGTCCGCACTTCGAGGTCGACTCGGAATTAAGCAAATGAGTCTAACTACTCTAATGACAAACTAAACGTCACATGCACATCTTCTACTGAACCCTCAAGTCAAAGGTCCACGTATACTATCACAACCTTTCGATTCGTCATCGACTCTCCGAGAGTGAATACCGTGTGACTGAATTGAGTATGAGTCGTGTTCGAGTATACTGGTCCCACCAATATACTTATAACTATGCTATCAAGACGTGCACACGTCCTAGCATCAGTTATACAAGTCATATTAAAACTTAATGCCCATTTTAAGTTTATTGACTTGCGAACAATTTACGTAAATAAACTTTAAACACTTCCAGTACATTTTCTCTTATCCCATAACGAGAATGGAATGTTCGATTTATTTACATGGACTTCACTTCAATGTTTACCAAGTCAAGAATGCAATTGAAATACAATAAACAGTGAATGAATCGTATTGCCTTTTTATTAATTATTCCATAATTACAAGTATAATGCCCTTACTCTCTCATCCCCTGAGTGGCATTCGAGGGCATATTCCTAACAATCTCCCACTTGCACTCAATGCCACACATCATGGTATCCAATACCCATGCTCTTCCGATGTCTTTCTAAGACGGCCTGAGATAATGGCTTAGTCAGCGGTCGAGACATTGTCTTCGAGTCTACTCTTTCCAATGAAACATATCCCTTTTCCACCATCTCTCGAACGATGTGGTACTTTCTCTCTATATGCTTGGTGTTGTGGTGAGCCCTCGGCTCCTTGGCTTGGGCGATACTCCATCATTATCACAGAATAGTGATATAGGCAACTCCGCGTTAGGCACCACTTGAAGTTCTTGTATAAACTTCGCATCCAAAATGCTTCTTTGCTAGCCTCCGAGGCGGCTTGATACTCGCTTGGCGGTGGAATCTGCAGAGCGGTTTGCTTGGAGCTTCTCCAAGATACCGCTCCTCCATTGAGAGTAAATAAATACCGGATGTCGACTTAGAGTCGTCATTGTCTCCTTGAAAATCGAATCGGTGAATCCAATCACCTTCGGTTCTCCACCACCATAAGTAAGAACTAAATCTCTAGTTCTTCTTAAGTACTTAAGAATGTTCTTTACGGCATCAATGTTCCCTTCCTGGTTTGCTTGAAATCGACTTACCATACTCACAACGTAGGCTAAGTCTCGGTCTCGTACACAACATAGCGTACATGAGGCTACCCACCGCCGAGGCATAGGTACCTTACTCATCTCTCTCTTGTCTTCCTCACTTTGAGGACACATTTTCGTGGTGAGATGAATTCCATGTCGCATGGGAAGGAACCCTCTCTTAGATTCATCCATCTTGAATCTTCTCAGATTTTATCGATATAAAGGGCTTGGGAAAGTCCTATCATTCTTCGCGGTCTATCTCTCGTAAAGACGGATCCCTAGAATATAGGAAGCTTCTCCCAAGTCTTTCATGGAGAACGTTTTAGAAAGCCAAGCTTTCACGGTCTTGAGCATTGCTATGTTATTTCCTATAAGTAGAATATCATCTACATATAGTACTAAGAACGCAATGTTACTCCCATCGATCTTTTTGTAAACACACGGTTCCTCCTCATTTCGCTCAAGTCAAAATCCTTAATCGCTTCGTCAAATCGAAGGTTCCAACTCCGAGAAGCTTGCTTCGTACCATAAATGGCTCGTTGCTTACACACTTTATGAATATTAGCTTTGGACACAAAACCTTTAGGCCGTTCCATATAGATTTCCTCCTCGAGGTATCCATTTAGAAAAGTCGTTTTGACATCCATTTGCCATATTTCATAATCATAATAGGCGAGAATGGCAAGCATCATGCGAATCGACTTTATCATAGCTACGGGCGAGAAGGTATCATGATAATCGATTCCTTCCTTTGGGTATAACCTTTGCCACAAGCCCGGCCTTATAGGCATCAACCTTGCCATCCCCATCGTCTTTCTCTTATAGATCCATTTATTTCCAATAGTCCTCATGCCGTTGGAAGATCTACTAGAGTCCGACTGATTGGTATGCATCGAGTCTATCTCGGCTTCCATTGCTTCTTTCCATTTATCGAGTCTACATCCACTATCGCTTGGTCATAGGTGACAGGTCGTTTTCATCGCTATCGGGTGTGTCGTGGAGACCCAGCCTCGACATGTGTATAGCCATACCTCTCGTAAGTGAGATACCCTATCGACCTTCAAGTGGAGGTTGTGTTACAATAGGTTCGGTTCTTGATCCCCGATCGATGTCTCCTTAGGAGTTTCATTATGCTCTTCCAAAGAGATATTTCTACCCGAGCCACCTTCCCGAATGAATTCATCCTCAAGGAAGTGCGCTTGTAATGCCACAAAGACCCTATGGTCTTCTCGGCATGTAGAATAGATAACCCATCGAGTCCTCCGGGTATCCTATGAAACGCCCTTTTATGGACCTCGCTCAGCTTGTCCACCTTAGCCTTTTTGACATAGTGGACATCCCTGCATCCTTATGTGATTAAGGCTTGGTTTCTTACCCTTCCACATCTCATGCGGAGTGATAGGAACAGATTTGGAAGGACATCTATTTAGGATATAGGCAATGTTAGTAAGGCATACCCCCACAGTAAATAGGTAAATCGGTGTAATTTAACATGGAGCGAACCATGTCCAACAAAGTCCGATTTCTCCTTTCAAACACCATTTAACCGTGGGGTTCCCGGAGGCGTGAATTGTGAAACTATTCCATGTTCCTTAAGGAACTCATCAAACTCGGTGCTCATATATTCGCCACCTCGGTCCGACCGAAGTGTTTTGATATGACATCCAGCTTTGTTTTTCAACTAGGGCCTTAAATTCTTTGAATTTAGCAAAGGCTTCGATTTATGTTTCATTAAGTACACAATCCCATACCTAGTATGATCATCTGTGAACGTTATGAAATATTGATATCCGTCTCGGGCTACTTCTAAAGCACCACAAACATCGGTATGCACCAATCCAAGTTTATCGGCAGCCCTTTCAAAAGTCCCTGTGAAGGGGAACTTAGTCATTTTGCCTCTAAGGCAAGATTCACAAGTTGGATAGGGTTCTACACCCAATGGACTTAAAAGTCCATCTTTCTCCATTTTCTGAACCTTGGTCTGACCAACATGACCAAGTCTAAGGTGCCATTTAAGAGCTTGATTAGTATCTTGCCTACCACGTTTCCTAGTTATAGTGTTCACTGCTGTTTTATTTTGCATGTTCAGATGATATAAACCATTCAACAATGTAGCTGTTCCAACCAATTTATTTCGAAAATAAATTTTACAACTGCCATTGCCAATGAAGAAACAAAATCCTTTCCGGTCCAAGACTGGAATGGATACAATGTTTTTATGCCCCTTGGGCAAAACAAGTACTTCATCTAATGTCAAAATAAAACCAGATTCTAAACCCAGAAGGATTGATCCAATATCGGTTGCCTCGACACTTTGTCCGCTTCCAACAGTGGTATCGGAGCGAGGTCAATGATATCGTATATACGATTATTTGTGCATTTTGAATGCTTTTGGATGATGATTATGATTTAGAATCATATTTGGAATAATTTTAGATTTTAAATTGTTCGTTGTAACATCACGTTTTTGGAAACGGGCCGAAAAACGAAGAAACGGGGCTGCTGGCAGTGGTGCCGGCAGCACTGCCTGGGCTGCCTGCCCAGGCTGCTGAGAGTGCTCGGCCATGACTCGGCCAGGAGCTGAGAGTGCTCGGCCAGGGGCCGAGCATGATCGGCCAGTCTGCCGAGCAGTGGCTCGCCAGGCTGCCCTCGGTTTTGGCCCGATTTTGAATCGGGCCGCGGGCTGGGCCTAAAATCGGATTGTCCGGGACTCCGTTTTAAGTTTATATTTCGTTGTAATTATTTCCCGAATTTTAAATTGGATTTTAATTTGACTAAATTAATATTTGGAATATTTTTGAGTTAAGGGAAATAATTTTAAAGATTATATTATTTTTGGCCGTATTACTTCGAACGAATTAAAATGATGATTATTAGTATTAATTTGATTAATATCATTAAAATTGAATAGATTAATTTTATATTGATTGGATTAATATATTAATTGATTATTTAATTTTAATGCCACTTTATATTAATTGGATTAATATAGTAGAAATTGAATAGATTAATTTATATTAAAATTAATTGTTTAATTTCGTTGCCATTACATGTTGTATGGAATCCTTATGTGATGGTGATATAGCTCGTGGACTTAGTTTTTGATTTGTTCGATTCGATTGGGTTGTAAAGGCCGTTTTGAGCCTATTTATTTTTACTAGAAAATTTGTATAGGATGCATTTTTTCAATGATGTAAGTATTATTTTGGGTATGACGAAGACCGAAGACAACCGACCGAGAAGACGAAGAATCGAAGACTGTATTTTTTTTATTTATTGGGTCATTCGCTTGGCCCAGTACTTAGGAATTAGGTCCATGAGCTATATGTTGGTAGTAACTAGGTTACTATTTTCTGTTTTTCATTTTGAATGATTGACAAACATACAAACGCGCGTATAATTGAATTAATGTGCAAAGTGTAACATTAATCGCGAAATTCTCCCGACTACAAACAGACTAAGTTTGAAAAAGGTTACGAGGTTTCCTACCCTCCATCAAACTCGTAGAAAATTGATACCCGAGCTGGTGTGCTATGCTTCCGAGTTATCGGGGTAGTACATTTGGTAGAGGTTGAAAAATTCTTGAGTGCATTAGATGCCTTCGGTTGGTGATAAATTTCGCCCCTAGAAACCTGATAGGTTGCCGGGTGAGATTCAATAGTCAAACTGATAGACGTTGATGGTCAACAACTTAGATAGTCTGGATTGCCAAGAAACCTGATAGGTTGAGGGCATGAAGACTAGGGGTAAAAGAAGATCAAATCATCCGTCATACGGGTTGGTGTTAGACACCACTTTACAAAAATTAATTGGCAAGAAACCTGATAGGTTGCGTCTGTTAAAATTTGTAAAGAACTTGATCACCACTAAGAAGTCGATCTAACCATGATTTCCGGATTATAACATGGGAGTGTATAATTCCGATAAAATTAGTGGGAGCCGAGACAAGAATTATACAAGCCCTTAAGTTTTATACTCGGTCATAATTAAACAAGTCACTAATTTAATCTTGTCTAAATCTTTGCAGAAAACAAAATTGAATCTCTCTAAAATGGCTAAAAACCCACTTGCAATACTACTTGAAAAGAATCTCCTAACTGGCCCTAACTTTGTTGACTGGTTGCGGAATCTGATGATTGTACTCAGTATGGAGTCTCTGGGATACGTCTTGGAGGCGGACATTCCACCGACTCCAATCCGGACTAGGGGTAATCAGGAAGACATTGACGTCCATGAAAAATGGGTCAAGGATGATGTTCTAGTTCGTGGTTTTATGATGGGCTCAATGACTAATGAGCTGCAGAGAGCGCACGAGAAAATGACTTCTGCTAGGCAGATTCTCGCACACTTGACCGAACTTTATGGAGAGCACAGTAGGACTGCTAGATATGAGATATCAAAGCAGTTGTTCAGTGCTAGGATGAAAGAAGGGGAGAAAGTGGGAGACCACGTCCTTAAGATGATCTCTATGATTGAGAGGCTCGAGGTGCTCAACTTTAATATGGATTTATCCCTTCAAATTGATCTCATCCTTCAATCTCTACCTGACTCTTTCACGCAGTTTGTAATGAATTTCAACTGTAATGAAATTACATGCACATTAGCTGGGCTAATGAATAAACTGGTGACGGCACGCCTAACATGAAGACTAAACCGAGAGAGGTCGCTCTTGTGATTTCTTCGGGCCTAAGAAGTCAAAGAAAAAGAAGAAAAAGACCTACGAGAAGTACAAACCCAAGAAATTGGAGCAAAAAGGAAACGGCAAGTCCCGAAAGGTTCAAAAGGAAGGCGGTCCAAAACCAACGGACAAATGCCTTGAATGCGGTGAGTCACATTGCGAAGGACTTGTCCCAAGATTAATGGCGCATCAGGTACGGAACTTTTTGTTTTTGAAACTAATTGTTCCGCTACTGTATATTCTGCTTCATGGATTCTGGATTCAGGTGCCACTTCTCACATTTGTACTATGAATCAGGATCTGGAACGAAGTAGAAAACTTGAAGCTGGGTGTTTAAAATTAATTGTTTAATTTCGTTGCCATTACATGTTGTATGGAATCCTTATGTGATGGTGATATAGCTCGTGGACTTAGTTTTTGATTTGTTCGATTCGATTGGGTTGTAAAGGCCGTTTTGAGCCTATTTATTTTTACTAGAAAATTTGTATAGGATGCATTTTTTCAATGATGTAAGTATTATTTTGGGTATGACGAAGACCGAAGACAACCGACCGAGAAGACGAAGAATCGAAGACTGTATTTTTTTTTATTTATTGGGTCATTCGCTTGGCCGAGTACTTAGGAATTAGGTCCATGAGCTATATGTTGGTAGTAACTAGGTTACTATTTTACATTTTCATTTTGAATGATTGACAAACATACAAACGCGCGTATAATTGAATTAATGTGCAAAGTGTAACATTAATCGCGAAATTCTCCCGACTACAATGTACTAAGTTTGAAAAAGGTTACGAGGTTTCCTACCCTCCATCAAACTCGTAGAAAATTGATACCCGAGCTGGTGTGCTATGCTTCCGAGTTATCGGGGTAGTACATTTGGTAGAGGTTGAAAAATTCTTGAGTGCATTAGATGCCTTCGGTTGGTGATAAATTTCGCCCCTAGAAACCTGATAGGTTGCCGGGTGAGATTCAATAGTCAAACTGATAGACGTTGATGGTCAACAACTTAGATAGTCTGGATTGCCAGGAAACCTGATAGGTTGAGGGCATGAAGACTAGGGGTAAAAGAAGATCAAATCATCCGTTAGACGGGTTGGTGTTAGACACCACTTTACAGAAATTAATTGGCAAGAAACCTGATAGGTTGCGTCTGTTAAAATTTGAGAGTGAACATTCTACTCATAGGAAATAAAATTTGATAGGTTATATCTTTGATAGGTTGCGTCTGTTAAAATTTGGTATATAGAATAGTAGTCCTTGCATTTGAGAGTGAACATTCTACTCATAGGAAACGACGTAGGAATGCTCAGTTCTGTGAAAGCTTGGCTTTCTAAAGAGTTCTCAATGAAAGACTTGGGAGAAGCTACCTATATTTTGGGTATTCGTCTCTACCGGGATAGAGCGAAAAGAATGTTAGGTCTTTCCCAAGCCCTCTACATAGAAAAGATCCTGAAGCGATTTAGGATGGAAGATTCTAAAAGAGGGTTTCTACCTATGCAACATGGTGCAAAACTCTCCTTAGAGATGTGTCCTCAAAGTGAGGAAGATAGAAAGGAAATGAGCAAGGTACCTTATGCTTGAAGAGGTAGCCTTATGTATGCAATGATTTGCACTAGGCCGGACATTGCTTATGCCGTGAGCGTAGTAAGTCGGTTTCATCAAATCCAGGCGTGAACATTGGATCTTGTAAAGAACATTCTTAAGTACCTAAGGAGGACTAAAGACTTGGTTCTTACATACGGCGGTGGAGAACTAAGAGTGATGGGTTATACAGACTCGATTTTTCGGGGACATGGATGCACGATGTCCACATCGGGGTATATCTTTACTCCGAATGGTGGGGCGATTTCTTGGAGAAGTGCCAAGCAAAGTTCGATTGCTATCTCCACATGTCAAGCCGAATATCAGCAACAAGGAGGCCGCTAAAGAAGCTTTTGGATAAAGAAGTTCACCGAGGAACTTCAAGTGGTTCCTAACGCAGAAGCCCGTGACACTGTTTTGTGACAACGACGGAGTGCAGCACGTGCTAAGGAGCCTAGGGCTCACCACAACACCAAACACATTGCGAGAAAATATCATTTTGTTAGAGAAATGGTTCGGGATGGGAATGTTACATCAGCAGAGAGTAGACACGAGAAATAACGTTCCGATCCACTTACCAAGCCACTATCTCGGAAGGTCTTAGAGAGACATCTGGAGAGTATGGGTATTAGATACCATAGTTTGTGGCATTGAGTGCAAGTGGGAGATTGTTAGGAATATGCCCTCGAATGCCACTCGGAGGATGAGAGAGTGAGAGCAATTGTATTGTAATTATGAATATTATATTTAATAAGGCAATTATTATTTCTATATTATTGTATATCACTGGCATTGTGATTTGGTATATAGAATAGTAGTCCTTGCATTTGAGAGTGAACATTCTACTCCTTATAGAGATAAGGAGATAGGCACTAGAAGTGTTTAGAGCTCGAATGCTTAACTAGTTCGCAAGTCGATAAAACTTAACAGGACATTAAGTTTTAATAAGACTTGTATAACTGATGCTAGGACGTGTGCACGTCTTGATAGCATAGTTATAAGTATATTGGTGGGACCAGTATACTCGAACACGACTCATACTCGATTCAGTCACACGGTATTCACTCTCGAAGAGTCGATGATGAATCGAAAGGTTGTGATAGTATACGTGGACCTTTGACTTGAGGGTTCAGTAGAAGATGTGTCTGTGACGTTTAGTTTGTCATTAGAGTAGTTAGACTCATTTGCTTAATTGCTGAGTCGACCTCGAAGTGCGGACTATACGGGCAGGTAGCAGCCTTTGCTGTACGCCAAGAAAGGATTCTATCTCCTGTTAGTGAGCAGGCGAATGTCCTATACGGTTAATGGCAAATAAGATCATAAGTCTTTGGCCAAAGCATTATGATATAGTCGTATTAGATACACTATTAATCAGTCGGTCTTGATTTGCATTAACACATGTATAGAGTTTAGTAAACAGATGAGGTTTGACTTTACCGTGACCCAAGACTTGGCCGGACATCCGATGAAGGGTCTATACGTATATAGTATTCACGACATAATGGTTACGGAATGATTCGTTCATTCGTTCTCGCCGGGGTTTACATGCGGCCCGCCAGTCAAGCTAAGTGTTGCCCGCACTCATTGGTTCCTCCCAATGCCGGCCGAGACGAACCTACGAGTCGCGCAATAGGATCATTGATGGATAAATGTGAATTAATAATCTCTCTTATAATATTAGATATTATATATCTAATTTTGATTTATCGGATAAATCAAATAGCGGTCTAATGAATTGTAAGTAGTTCTTGGGTGATTACTTTAATTCATAAATTATATTTATTAGAGATATATATATTTGTGTTTGATATAATTAATTAATTGGATTAATTAATTAGTCCAAACACATTGGAAATAAAACGGATTCGTTTGACGAACATCCGGTACACGAGGGATTCGTTTTGACGAACATCCAAAGACACGAGCCGAGTAAATTCGACCCGTCTTCTTGGAAATTTCCTTAAGGCCACCCCCTCCATCTCTTGTCTCTTATATACTTATTTTATGTCACTAGGTGACATATGTGAGGTGTATTTGATACCCTCAATCATGTGTTAAAGGAAGACTTTCATTTTTTATAAAATAAAAGTCTTTAAAAAGGAGTTATGACTACTTCTTCTCACTTTAACTCATAATCACGAATTTGAGAGAGAGAATAAGGTAGAAAACTTCATCTTGATCTTAGAGACAAGATATAAGAAGAATACATTGAGAGAGAAAATTCCTACAAGCTTCCCTAGCCGCATTCTTGAAGAAAGGAAGCTTGTCGATTTTTCCATCAAGTTCCGGCGTGTGAAGTAGAGGCATCTTGCTTTAGGTGCTTGGAACGAAGGGCTCTTCATCATCATCATCATCATACGAAGGTTTTTCAGAGACATCATAGGTATGGGACTTTGATTCCTTGATCTTCGTATTTTTCTTTTCGTATATACGTTACTTGATCGATCCTCTTAGGGATTCCGTTTATTCTTCCGTTGCGTTTATTTTCTGAGGAATCCCAACAGTGGTATCAGAGCCAGGTTATATCTTTAACAGACGCAACCTATCAAACTGCGTTACTTGGCAGTTGTAACGAAATAAATCCAATATAAATTTTTGTGATGAAATAAATTTTACATTCTTGGACCGAAAAGGATTTTGTTTCTTCATTGGCAATGGATGCACAGATGTCCACATCAGGGTATATCTTTACTCTGAATGGTGGGGCAGTTTCTTGGAGAAGTGCCAAGCAAAGTTCGACTGCTATCTCCACATGTCAAGCCGAATATCAGGCAGCCAAGGAGGCTGCTAAAGAAGCTTTTTGGATAAAGAAGTTCACTGAGGAACTTCAAGTGGTTCCTAACGCAGAGAAGCCCGTGACACTGTTTTGTGACAACGACGGAGCCACAGACGATCTAAGGAGCCTAGGGCTCACCACAACACCAAACACATTGCGAGAAAATATCATTTTGTTAGAGAAATGGTTCGGGATGGGAATGTTACACTGCAGAGAGTAGACACAGCAAATAACGTTGCTGATCCACTTACCAAGCCACTATCTCAGAAGGTCTTAGAGAGACATCTGGAGAGTATGGGTATTAGATACCATAGTTTGTGGCATTGAGTGCAAGTGGGAGATTGTTAGGAATATGCCCTCGAATGCCCAACAGTGGTATCGGAGCGAGGTCAAATATATCGTATATACGATCATCTTTGCATTTGGAATGTTATTTGATGATGTTTATGATTTAGAATCATAATAGATATAATCGAAGAAATTTATTCGTTCGTAGTAAGTCAAGTTTCGACTATTTTATGTGAATTATAAATCTGAAAAATTTGATTTTTGTTGATTTATAAGTTCTTCATGAAGTTAAGAAACTTTTTCGTTTTGTAAGCGAGTCGAAAAAATGAGAAAAACGGGGGTTAAACACGAATACCGCACGAAGACGCAGCTGCCGGCAGCAGCCTCATCGATCGCCGCTGGCCGCCTAGAGTGACTCGCTAGCTATCAGAGCCGCCGGCCACCGCTGGCAAGGCCGAGAGTGACTCGGTCCGGCGGTTTTCGGTTTTCGGCCCGATTTTGAATCGGGCCGTGGTGGGCCTCGATACCGGATTTTCCGGACTCCATTTTGTGTTTATATTTTGTTGTAATAATTTCCAAATTTAAATTGGATTTAATTAGATTTAATAAAATATTTTGAATAATTTTTTATGTGAAATTATTAGACGAGAATATTGTTTTGGCCGGATTACTTTGAACGGATTAAAATGACGATTATAAATATTAATTTGATTAATATTGTAGAAATTAAATAAATTAATTTTTATATTAATTGGATTAATATATTAATTGATTATTTAATTTCATTTACCGTTACATGTTGTATGGAATGCCTTATGTGATGGTGATATAGCTCGTGGACTTAGTTGTTGATTTATTCGATTCGATATGGTTGTAAAGGCCATTTTGAGCCTATTTATTTTTACTAGAAAATATGTATAAAAGGACGTATTGTTCAATGATGTAATTATTCATATGGCTATGACGAAGACCGAAGACGACCGACTGGAAGACGAAGAATCAATACTGAATTTTTCTTTTCGTTATTTGGCTTGGCCCAATACTTAGGAAAAAGTCCATGAGCTATATGTTGGTAGTAACTAGGTTGCTATTTATTGTTTTTCATTTTGAATGATTGACAAACCACAAACCGCGCTTATAAACGGATTAATGTGCAAAGTGTAACATATAATCGCGTTAATACTCCCACTTACAAACACTAAGTTATAAAGGTTACGAGGTTTCCTACCCTCCGTCAAACTCATGGAAAATTGAAATTTAAACCGAATATTATTCTTCCGAGTATGTCGGGTAATATTTTTGGGGAAAGTTGATAAATTCCTAGAGTGCATTAGATGCCTTTGGTTGTGACAAATCAAACCCCTATAAACCGTATGGGTTGCCGGGTAAGATTCAATTGTCAGACTAATAGGAGTTGACGGTTTAAACTTAGATAGTTCAGCGAGCCATAGAAACCGAATGGGTTGAGGGCAAGTGAACTAGGGGTAAAAGAAGATCGAATCATCCATTAGATGGGTTGGTATTAGACACCACTTTATAAAGAATAATAGAATATAAACCGTATGGGTTGCCCTCTATTAAACTTTGTAAAGAAATCGATCACCACTATGAAGTCACCCAAGACTTAGGATTTAACATGGGAGTGTGTAAATGCCGATAAAATAGTGGGAGCCGAGTTATGAATAAAGAAAGTCCTTCAATTCTTTACTCGGATCATAATTAAACAATCACTAACGAATCTCAAATTATTCTCTCAGCTTAACAAAACTCTCAATATGACAATGAACCCACTCGCTATACTACTTGAAAAGAACGTCTGATTGGTCCAAACTATGGATGGCCGAACTTGAGGATTGTCCTAACTATGGAAATGCTGGGATACGTCTTGGAGGCGGACATCCCAGCGGCTCCTGCAAGAACTCGAGCCAATCAGGAAGATGTCGATGCCCATCAAAAATGGGTAAAAGACGACATAAGAGTGCGAGGGTACATGTTAGGCTCAATGACCAATGAGCTTCAACGTGCCCATGAAAAGATGACGTCTTCACGAGCCATCTTAGCGCACCTGGCTGAGCTCTATGGAGAGCATAGCCGAACTGCTAGATATGAGATATCATAGCAATTTTTCGGCGCCTGGATGAAGGAAGGAGAGAAGGTTGTGGACCATGTCCTCAAGTTGATCTATATGATTGAGTGTTTTGAATATCTTGATTTTCAGATGCTTGCATCTCTCCAAACTGACCTTATCCTGAGTCACTTCGACTCCTTTTCCCAATTTGTCATGAACTTCAACTGCAATGAGATTGCATGTAACTTAGCCGGGCTAATGAACAACCGACGACCGCCTACCTCGGATGAAGACAAAGGGAAAGGAAGTCGCACTTGTGATTTCTTCTAAGACTTGGAAGTCCAAAAATAAGAAGAAAAAGAACAAGAAGCGATTAGGTCCGATAGCCAAGATCGACAAGGGAAGGGCAAGGCCCCAATGGTTCAAAAGAGCAAAGGGGCCAAGAAAACGGATGTATGCCTCAATCATGTGAGCTAGGCCACTGGAAGAGGTATTGTCCAAAGCTTGACCGTAATGCGCCTTCAGTGCGGAACTATTGGTTTTAGAAACAAATTGTTCTCAGAATCGTATATTCTACTTCTTGGATACTTGATTCCGGTGCGAGTTCTCACATTTGTACAATGAATCGGGATCTGGAACGAAGTAGGAAGTCGGATTCGGGGAGGTGATGGTCACCGTCGGAAGTGGGCATAGTGTCGAGGCTTCGATATCGGATCCCTTATGTTGGATTTAGAATCTGGTTTTATTCTCACTTTAGATGATGTACTTGTTTTGCCCAAGGGGCACAAGAATATTGTATCAATTCGGTCATGGACCGAAAGGGATTTCACTTCTTTATTGGAGATGGGTCCTCGTATTTATTTCGAAATAAATTGGTTGGTATCATACATTATTAAATGGTTTATACCATTTAAATTTAAAGAATAAGACAATCGTGAACACTATAACTAGGAAGCGTGGTAGGGATGAAACCAACCAAGCACTTAAGTGGCATCTTAGACTTGGTCATATCGGTCGGACCAAGGTTCATAAAATGGAGAAAGATGGGCTTACGGGTCCATTGGGATCCGATTCCTATCCAACTTGTGAATCTTGCCTTCAAGGCAAAATGACTAAGTTACCCTTCGCAGGACTTTTGAAAGAGTCGAAAAACTTGGATTAATCCATACCGACGCCTCGTGGCCCTTTTGAAGTGGCACGAGACGGCTTTCGATATTTCATTACATTCACCGATGACCATACTGTATGGATTCGTACTTAATGAAACATAAGTCTAAGCTTTTGATAAATTCAAGGAATTTAAAGCCCTAGTTGAAAATCAAACAGTAACCGTGTTAAGACTCTTCGGTCGACCGGGTGGTGAGTACATGAGTACCGAATTTGATGAGTTCTTAAAAGAACTAGGAATAGTGTCACAATTCACTCCTCCGGCTACTCCACAATTAAATGGTGTATCGGGAAAGAAGGAACCGAACCTTGTTGGACATGGTTCGCTCCATGCTTAACTATACCGATCTACCGATTTATCTCGGGGTTACGCGCTCCTCATCACTGTGCATATCTTGAACAGATGTCCTTCCAAATCCGTTCCTAAGACTCCCCATGAGATGTGGAGAGGTAGGAAACCAAGTCTTAATCACATTAGGATTTGGGGATGCCCTGCTTATGTCAAGAAGACTAAAGTAGAGAAATTGGAAACTAGGTCTGTGAAAGGTCGTTTCATAGGATATCCAGGGGATTCCATGGGATATCTATTCTACATGCACGAAGATCATAGGATCATCGTTGCTATACAAGCACACTTCCTGGAAGATCAGTTTATTCAGGAAGGAGGGGCAGGTAGAAATATTTCTTTGGAAGAAATAAAAGAAACACCAAATGAGACGCCTATGCAAGATACAAGAACCGAACCTTCCGAAATACAAATACAACCTCGCAAGTCTAGTAGAATTTCTCAATTACCTGAGAGGTATGGCTATATGCATCAAGAGGAACTGGGTGTCCATGAGATGACAGAAAGGATTCTACCTCAGAAAATTTTATTACAGAAAATTTTCTGTAAAATATATACGATATCATTGACCAAACAGTGGTATCAGATTAATGGGTCAAGGATGATGTGCTAGCTCATTAGTCATTGAGCCCATCATAAAACCACGGACTAGCACATCATCCTTGACCCATTTTTCATGGACATCAATGTCTTCCTGATTACCCCTAGTCCGGATTGGAGTCGGTGGAATGTCCGCCTCCAAGACGTATCCCAGAGACTCCATACTGAGTACAATCATCAGATTCCGCAACCAGTCAACAAAGTTAGGGCCAGTTAGGAGATTCTTTTCAAGTAGTATTGCAAGTGGGTTTTTAGCCATTTTAGAGAGATTCAATTTCGTTTTCTGCAAAGATTTAGACAAGATTGAATTAGTGACTTGTTTAATTATGACCGAGTATAGAACTTAAGGGCTTGTATA
The DNA here is from genome assembly GCA_033398695.1 of Orobanche coerulescens. Lineage (NCBI taxonomy): Eukaryota > Viridiplantae > Streptophyta > Magnoliopsida > Lamiales > Orobanchaceae > Orobanche > Orobanche coerulescens. Next base: position 133,380,020 of record CM065802.1, on the reverse strand, counting down.
ATTCTTGTCTCGGCTCCCACTAATTTTATCGGAATTATACACTCCCATGTTATAATCCGGAAATCATGGTTAGATCGATTTCTTAGTGGTGATCAAGTTCTTTACAAATTTTAACAGACGCAACCTATCAGGTTTCTTGCCAATTAATTTATGTAAAGTGGTGTCTAACACCAACCCGTCTAACGGATGATTTGATCTTCTTTTACCCCTAGTCTTCATGCCCTCAACCTATCAGGTTTCTTGGCAATCCAGACTATCTAAGTTGTTGACCATCAACGTCTATCAGTTTGACTATTGAATCTCACCCGAACCTATCGTGTTTCTAGGCGAAATTTATCACCAACCGAAGGCATCTAATGCACTCAAGAATTTTTCAACCTCTACCAAATGTACTACCCCGATAACTCGGAAGCATAGCACACCAGCTCGGGTATCAATTTTCTACGAGTTTGATGGAGGGTAGGAAACCTCGTAACCTTTTTCAAACTTAGTCTGTTTGTTGTCGGGAGAATTTCGCGATTAATGTTACACTTTGCACATTAATTCATTTATACGCGCGTTTGATCGATCCTGTTTGGGATTCGTATTTATTTCCGCTGCGTATTTCGTTTTATTTTCGGAATCCCAACAGTGGTATCAGAGCGCACGAGAAAATGACTTCTGCTAGGCAGATTCTGGCACACTTGACCGAACTTTATGGAGAGCACAGTAGGACTGCTAGATATGAGATATCAAAGCAGTTGTTCAGTGCTAGGATGAAAGAAGGGGAGAAAGTGGGAGACCACGTCCTCAAGATGATCTCTATGATTGAGAGGCTCGAGGTGCTCAACTTTAATATGGATTTATCCCTTCAAATTGATCTCATCCTTCAATCTCTACCTGACTCTTTCACGCAGTTTGTAATGAATTTCAACTGTAATGAAATTACATGCACATTAGCTGGGCTAATGAATAAACTGGTGACGGCGCAGTCTAACATGAAGACTAAACCGAGAGAGGCTGCTCTTGTGATTTCTTCTGGGCCTAAGAGGTCCAAGAACAAGAAGAAAAAGACCTACGAGCGGTCTGAACCCAAGAAAGGGGTGCAAAAGGAAAGGGCAAGGCTCGAAAGGTTCAAAAGGTAGGCGGTCCAAAACCTACGGACAAATGCCTTGAATGCGGTGAGTCACATCCGAAGGACTTGTCCCAAGATTAATGGCGCATCGTGCACGGAACTTTTGTTTTTGAAACTAATTGTTCCGCTATCAGATATTCTGCTTCGTGGATTACGGATTCAGTGCCACTTCTCACATTTGTACTATGAATCGGGATCTGGAACGCAGTAGAAAACTTGAAGTCGGGAAATAATGATCACTGTTGGAAGCGGACAAAGTGTCGAGCCAACCGATATTGGATCAATCCTTCTGGGTTAGAATCTGGTTTTATTTTGACATTAGATGAAGTACTTGTTTTGCCCAAGGGGCATAAAAACATTGTATCCATTCCAGTCTTGGACCGGAAAGGATTTTGTTTCTTCATTGGCAATGGCTGTTGTAAAATTTATTTTCGAAATATATTGGTTGGAACAATACATTGTTGAATGGTTTATATCATCTGAACATGCAAAATAAAACAGCAGTGAACACTATAACTAGGAAACGTGGTAGGCAAGATACTAATCAAGCTCTTAAATGGCACCTTAGACTTGGTCATGTTGGTCAGACCAAGGTTCAGAAAATGGAAAAAGATGGACTTTTAAGTCCATTGGGTGTAGAACCCTATCCAACTTGTGAATCTTGCCTTAGAGGCAAAATGACTAAGTTCCCCTTCACAGGGACTTTTGAAAGGGCTGCCGATAAACTTGGATTGGTGCATACCGATGTTTGTGGTGCTTTAGAAGTAGCCCGAGACGGATATCAATATTTCATAACGTTCACAGATGATCATACTAGGTATGGGATTGTGTACTTAATGAAACATAAATCTGAAGCCTTTGCTAAATTCAAAGAATTTAAGGCCCTAGTTGAAAAACAAACTGGATGTCATATCAAAGCACTTCGGTCAGACCGAGGTGGCGAATATATGAGCACTGAGTTTGATGAGTTCCTTAAGGAACATGGGATAGTTTCACAATTTACGCCTCCAGGAACCCCACAGTTAAATGGTGTTTCAGAAAGGAGAAATCGGACTTTGTTGGACATGGTTCGCTCCATGTTAAATTACACTGATTTACCTATTTACCTGTGGGGGTATGCCTTACTAACCGCTGCCTATATCCTAAATAGATGTCCTTCCAAATCTATTCCTATCACTCCGCATGAGATGTGGAAGGGTAAGAAACCAAGCCTTAATCACATAAGGATTTGGGGATGTCCATTTATGTCAAAAGGCTAAGGTGGACAACCGAAGCGAGGTCCATAAAAGGACGTTTCATAGGATACCCAGAGGACTCGATGGGTTATCTATTCTACATGCCGAAGACCATAGGGTCGTTGTGGCATTACAAGCGCACTTCCTTGAGGATGAATTCATTCAGAAGGTGGCTCGGGTAGAAATATCTCTTTGGAAGAGCATAATGAAAGTCCTAAGGAGACATCGATCGGGGATCAAGAACCGAACCTATTGTAACACAACCTCCACTTCGAAGGTCGATAGGGTATCTCACTTACTCGAGAGGTATGGCTATACACATGTCGAGGAACCGGGTCTCCACGACACACCCGATAGCAAAGAAAACGACTCGTCACCTATGACCAAGCGATAGTGGATGTAGACTCCGATAAATGGCAAGAAGCAATGAAAGCCGAGATAGACTCGATGCATACCAATCGTGTCCGGACTCTAGTAGATCTTCCAACCGGCATGAGGACTATTGGAAATAAATGGATCTATAAGAGAAAGACCGATGGGGATGGCAAGGTTGATGCCTATAAGGCCGGGCTTGTGGCAAAGGGTTATACCCGAAGGGAAGGAATCGATTATCATGATACTTTCTCGCCGTAGCTATGATAAAGTCGATTCGCATGATGCTTGCCATTGTTGCCTATTATGATTATGAAATATGGCAAATGGATGTCAAAACGGCTTTTCTAAATGGATACCTCGAGGAGGAAATCTATATGGAACGACTAAAGGTTTTGTGTCCAAAGCTAATATTCATAAAGTGTGCAAGCCGCAACGAGCCATTTATGGTCTCAAGCAAGCTTCTCGGAGTTGGAACCTTCGATTTGTGAAGCGATTAAGGACTTTGACTTGAGCGAAATGAGGAGGAACCGTGTGTTTACAAAAGGTCGGTGGGAGCAACATTGCGTTCTTAGTACTATATGTAGATGATATTACGCTTATAGGAAATAACGTAGCAATGCTCGGCCTTTGTGAAAGCTTGGCTTTCTAAAGCGTTCTCCATGAAAGACACGGGAGAAGCTTCCTATATTCTAGGGATCCGTCTTCTGAGAGATAGACCACGAAGAATGATAGGACTTTCCCAAGCCCTTTATATCGATAAAATCCTTAGAAGATTCAAGATGGATGAATCTAAAAGAGGGTTCCTTCCCATGCGACATGGAATTCATCTCACCACGAAAATGTGTCCTCAAAGTGAGGAAGACAAGAGAGAGATGAGTAAGGTACCCTATGCCTCGGCGATGGGTAGCCTCATGTACGCTATGTTGTGTACGAGACCAGACTTAGCCTACGCCGTGAGTATGGTAAGTCGATTTCAAGCAAACCCGTGAAGGGAACATTGGACCGCCGTAAAGAACATTCTTAAGTACTTAAGAAGAACTAGAGATTTAGTTCTTACTTATGGTGGTGGAGAAGCGAAGGTGATTGGATTCACCGATTCGATTTTCAAGGAGACAATGACGACTCTAAGTCGACATCCAGGTATTTATTTACTCTCAATGGAGGAGCAAGATCTTAGAGAAGCTCCAAGCAAACCGCTCTGCAGATTCCACCTTAGCGAGTATCAAGCCGCCTCGAGGCTAGCAAAGAAGCATTTTGGATGCGAAGTTTATACAAGAACTTCAAGTGGTGCCTAACGCGGAGTTGCCTATATCACTATTCGTGATAATGATGGAGGTCGCCCAAGCCAAGGAGCCGAGGGCTCACCACAACACCAAGCATATAGAGAGAAAGTACCACATCGTTCGAGAGATGGTGGAAAAAGGATATGTTTCATTGGAAAGAGTAGACTCGTAAGACAATGTCTCGACCCGCCGACTAAGCCATTATCTCGGGCCGTCTTAGAAAGACATCTCAAGAACATGGGTATTGGATACCATGATGTGTGGCATTGAGTGCAAGTGGGAGATTTTTAGGAATATGCCCTCGAATGCCACTCAGGGGCTGATAGAGTAGGGGCATTGTACTTGTAATTATGGAATAATTAATAAAAAGGCAATACGATTCATTCACTGTTTATTGTATTTCAATTGCATTCTTGACTTGGTAAACATTGAAGTGAAGTCCATGTAAATAAATCGAACATTCCATTCTCGTTATGGGATAAGAGAAAATGTACTGGAAGTGTTTAAAGTTTATTTACGTAAATTGTTCGCAAGTCAATAAACTTAAAATGGGCATTAAGTTTTAATATGACTTGTATAATCGATGCTAGGACGTGTGCACGTCTTGATAGCATAGTTATAAGTATATTGGTGGGGCAGATACTCGAACACGACTCATACTCGATTCACCACACGGTATTCACTCTCGGAGAGTCGATGACGAATCGAAAGGTTGTGATAGTATACGTGGACCTTTGACTTGAGGGTTCAGTAGAAGATGTGCCTGTGATGTTTAGTTTGTCATTAGAGTAGTTAGACTCATTTGCTTAATTGCTGAGTCGACCTCGAAGTGCGGACTATACGGGCAGTAGCGATCTTCTTGTACGCCAAGAAAGGATTCTATCTCTGTTAGTGAGCGGGCGAATGTCTATACGGTTAATGGCAAATAAGATCATAAGTCTTTGGCCAAAGCATTCTGATATAGTCGTATTAGATACACTATTAATCAGTCGGTCTTGATTTGCATTAACACATGTATAGAGTTTAGTCAATAGTAGGGTTTGACTTTACCGTGACCCGAAGACTTGACCGGGACATCTGATGAAGGGTCTATACGTATATAGTATTCACGACATAATGGTTCTGGAATGATCCCTTCATTCGTTCTCGATCGGGGTTTACGATGCGGCCGCTAAGTGGCTAAGTCTTGCCGCACTCATTAGTTCCTCCCAATGCCGGCCGAGACGGACCTGGAGTCGCGCATCGGGAGCGTTGACGGATAAATGTGAATTTATTATCTCTCTATTAATATTAGATATTGGATATCTAATTATGATTTATTAGATAAATCAAAATAGCGGTCTTATGAATTAAAATTAAGTTCTGGGTAATTAATTTAATTCATAAATTATATTTCTTAGAGAAATATATTTGTATTTGATATTATTAATTAATTAGATTAATTAATTAATATAAATACATTGGTGATTAAACGGAGTGTATTTAAGCGAGTCGTTTGTGAACGTCCGGTACACGAGCAGTGACTCGGCTCGTTTTCTAGAAACTTCCACCATGGGCCACCTTCCCTCTCCCACATCACATGGAATCATTTCCATGCATGTGTATGTGTTAGTTGTATTTTGTTATTATGTGTTGACATTTTATCTCAATTATATGATTTGTATTATATGTTTGAGATAATATATAAGCAACATAATATAACAACTACAAACACACATACTAACCAATTAGAATTGAGTACCGTGATTTGAAGTGAGGAGAGAGAAAAATTTTCTTTCTTCATTTTGTTCATCTTTGAGGTGAAAAGAAGTAAGAAAAATTAAGAGAGAAAAAATTCCTACAACACTTCCTAGCCGTGTTCTTCATAGAACGGAGTATTGTAGATTTTTCCGGGCAACTTCCGACGCGTGTGAAGTAGAGGCTTCGAATTTTCGGTGCTTGGAACGAAGGGATTTCGTGTTCGGGACGGGATCGTGATCATCGTCTACACTTTACGAAGATTTATTTCAAAGGCTTCAAGGGTATGAATCTTTATCTTTGTATATTATTTTTCATATATACGTTACTTGATCGATCCTGTTTGGGATTCGTATTTATTTCCGCTGCGTATTTCGTTTTATTTTCGGAATCCCAACAGAAAATTTTATTTCATGGACACCCAGTTCTAATTAATTAAAACCCATACACTTTCTCTTATCCCACTGTTTGGTCAATGATATCTAAGTTAATTTATTTTAAAAAAATAAATTAATTACAGAAAATTAATAAAATTTAATTAATTAATGTTTTCTGTAATTAATCAGTCTAACATGAGGCGGACATTCCACCGACTCCAATCCGGACTAGGGGTAATCAGGAAGACATTGACGTCCATGAAAAATGGGTCAAGGATGATGTTCTAGTTCGTGGTTTTATGATGGGCTCAATGACTAATGAGCTGCAGAGAGCGCACGAGAAAATGACTTCTGCTAGGCAGATTCTCGCACACTTGACCGAACTTTATGGAGAGCACGGTAGATCGCTAGATATGAGATATCAAAGCGGTTGTTCAGTGCTAGGATGAAAGAAGGGGAGAAAGTGGGAGACCACGTCCTTAAGATGATCTCTATGATTGAGAGGCTCGAGGTGCTCAACTTTAATATGGATTTATCCCTTCAAATTGATCTCATCCTTCAATCTCTACCTGACTCTTTCACGCAGTTTGTAATGAATTTCAACTGTAATGAAATTACATGCACATTAGCTGGGCTAATGAATAAAGCTGACGTGACACGCCTAACATGAAGACTAAACCGAGAGAAATTTGCTCTTGTGATTTCTTACGGGCCTAAGAGGTCCAAGAACAAGAAGAAAAATTTTCTCTCTCCTCACTCAAAGAACTCACGGTGGACATACATGAATGAGTATGAATTATTTTTTTGTTATCTCATCTCATCTCATATATAATGTAATGATATATATATTATAAAGGAATAATTATTCCTTTACAACTATCATTCACAATTATGTGGGAATCTCAACTCTAAGTGAGTTCCCACACACATGCAAGATCATGCCATGCCATGAGGAGTGGGTGGCCACAAGGAAGTTTTCTAGAAAACGAGCCGAGCCACTCGGCTCGTGTACCGGACGTTCGTCAAACGACTCCGTTAAATACACTCCTTTTAATCATCAATGTATTTATATTAATTAATTAATCTAATTAATTAATTATATCAAATACAAATATATATTTCTCTAAGAAATATAATTTATGAATTAAATTAATTACCCGGTAACTTAATTTAAATTCATAAGACCGATATTTGATTTATCCAATAAATCATAATTAGATATCCAATATCTAATATTAATAGAGAGATAATAAATTCACATTTATCCGTCAACGCTCCTGATGCGCGACTCCGTAGGTCCGTCTCAGCCGGCATTGGGAGGAACCAATGAGTGCGGGCAGCACTTAGCCAGCCTAGCGGGCCGCACTGTAAACCCCGACTGAGAACGAATGAAGGGATCATTCCAGAACCATTATGTCGTGAATACTATATACGTATAGACCCTTCATCAGATGTCCCGGTCAAGTCTTCGGGTCACGGTAAAACGTTATATCCAGAGGAAATACATTGGTGATGTGGTACTTTCTGCAAAGATTTAGACAAGATTAAATTAGTGACTTGTTTAATTATGACTGAGTATAGAACTTAAGGGCTTTGTATAATTCTTGTCTCGGCTCCCACTAATTTTATCGGAATTATACACTCCCATGTTATAATCCGGAAATCATGGTTAGATCGACTTCTTAGTGGTGATCAAGTTCTTTACAAATTTTAACAGACGCAACCTATCAGGTTTCTTGCCAATTAATTTCTGTAAAGTGGTGTCTAACACCAACCCGTCTAACGGATGATTTGATCTTCTTTTACCCCTAGTCTTCATGCCCTCAACCTATCAGGTTTCTTGGCAATCCAGACTATCTAAGTTGTTGACCATCAACGTCTATCGGTTTGACTATTGAATCTCACCGGCAACTATCGTGTTTCTAGGGCGAAATTTATCACCAACCGAAGGCATCTAATGCACTCAAGAATTTTTCAACCTCTACCAAATGTACTACCCCGATAACTCGGAAGCATAGCACATCGGCTCGGGTATCAATTTTCTACGAGTTTGATGGAGGGTAGGAAACCTCGTAACCTTTTTCAAACTTAGTCATTTGTTGTCGGGAGAATTTCGCGATTAATGTTACACTTTGCACATTAATTCATTTATACGCGCGTTTGTATGTTTGTCAATCATTCAAAATGAAAAGCAGAAAATAGTAACCTAGTTACTACCAACATATAGCTCATGGACCTAATTCCTAAGTCTTGGGCCAAGCGAATGACCCAATAAATAAAAAAATACGAGTCTTCGATTCTTCGTCTTCTCGGTCGGTTGTCTTCGGTCTTCGTCATACCCAAAATAATACTTACATCATTGAAAAATGCATCCTATACAAATTTTCTAGTAAATATAAATAGGCTCAAAACGGCCTTTACAACCCAATCGAATCGAACAAATCAAAAACTAAGTCCACGAGCTATATCACCATCACATAAGGATTCCATACAACATGTAATGGCAACGAAATTAAACAATTAATCTTTAATATAAATTAATCTAATTAATCTATAAATTAATCTATTCAATTTCTACTATATTAATCCAATTAATATAAAGTGGCATTAAAATTAAATAATCAATTAATATATTAATCCAATCAATATAAAATTAATCTATTCAATTTTAATGGTATTAATCCAATTAATACTAATAATCGTCATTTTAATTCGTTCGAAGTAATCCGGCCAAAATAATATTCTCGTTTAATTTATTTCCCTTAACACAAAAATATACCAAATATTAATCGCGATGAAAAGAATGATACAAAAATTTTCATCTCATTTGCATTGATCGTGTGACCTCATCAGTCCGTGTGGTTGTATTATTTCATCTCATTTGCATTATTCGTGTGACCTCATCAGTCCGTGTGGTTGTATTATAATTGATCTTAATGGTCTGTATAATGATTGGCTCCGGTCGATCAAGTTTTTGGTAGTTCTGTGTTGTCTAGCCTGGTAGATCCTCTTGGGGAGGGTCTAGGCGTGTAATATTCCCATATGATCTGGGGGTGTAACAAAAATTGCCAGAGAGAAGTGGAAAACCTATAGAGAGTGACTTGGGTTAAAACCCGTGGATGTCCTATCTATACTCATGCGGAACACGGTGCAACAAACAGCCTAACTAGCGCTCGATTTACCATCGTGTTGCAGGACATTGCGCGCACTTGACCGACACGGCGGGCAGACACGATGCAAAATGTCGCGGGTCGAGCACCATGTAGCGACAAACAGTGCATCACCAGCGGCAGATGCTTGCGCGTGTGTTTCGGTCGTGCCTCGATAGAGAGCAAAACGGCAGATGCACGATCACCCGACGCAAGACCCGGCGCTCGGTAGCGCCATTCGGCAAACGGCGCAGAACACGACGGAAAACTTAGTCGTGTTCATCGCCATTTCGTACACGTTTGGTCATAAAAATTTTCGGTTGCAAAACGATCACCGCACGCATAAGAGGGAACTCACAATCGAGAGACTTACCATCTCCACACGTCAGTATGCACAAGTTCCTCAAACGTGTAAGGGAAGGAAAAATAATGGATACATTTCAAACAGGTTACTCTGGTTTCTCGCATGACTCTTGATAGAATCAGAAATCAATGGGCACGACTCCAATGGAATACAGTTCATAAGAGGGACTCAAAGTCCTGGTATGTTCAGAAAAGAGATTAAAACAATTTGAAAAAAAAAGAAATTAAGGATCAGAGAGACTTACAGTGCAGGTGGCACGAGACGATGGCAGCCAGTGATATTCCTCAATAACAATTAACATCACGACATGACAAAACTGACCCAATAACCGATGGCCTAGGTGTTCAGAAACCTAGTCTATAATACCATATGCTGTAACAACCCCATTCTGGGTCGGGACTGTTACAACGCCGTGGATCTATTTCGGGAATCCACCAGGTAAGACCTGTTTATCACACCTATACAGGTACAACGACCACTCAGGTCGAACATGAATAAAACAACTCACATTAACAATAATAAGATCGACAACACAACAACATATCGATTGATAGGTGGGATATGAACACAGTCAAAACCAACTCAACAAATAGGTAACAACATCAAGACGGTACCCAAAACTACACTCAACATGACATCAATAAAAACAGTACTCCTGAGTACTTACCCAACATAAGATCAACTAATACGACACTATACGTCACGAGAGAATATCACTGCTGCTCGTCATCCTCGTACCCTTCATGCACCGGCTCACCATTTGGACTTGTACCTGAATACACAAACAATGTATCAGTAACACCCCGAGATATTCGGAATAATTACCGCGCCGTAAACCCTTACAAGGCTAAATTAAAATAAATACTGAACAACACGAAAATATCATTAATAGTGGAGTAATTTAACGACCGGTCTAAACATCCCAAAACAATCTATTTATTACAAACTTCACAAATCATCAAAAGAGGCACACGTACTCGAGTACTAAAAACCAAACCAGAATAACAGAACAATACAACGAATAACATCATCGAGCCCCCTCGTCATCATGTCAGTACTGTGGTCGCTTCCCCGCTCCTCGGCCACCTGAACATCAAAACAAATGTCCACCCCCGCAGGGGTTAGCAAAACGATGCTAGTACAAGTATTATAATATACAAAATCAGATATGCAACAACGATGCATAGCAAAATACATAAGCATACTTCCTCTACCGGAATCCAACGATGTGAATCCACAAGATTCCATCAACACAACACAGGGTAATCCAATGATCCAGCACCCTCAGCATAGATCCCAAGATGATCCCGTCGGACCAAAACGAGGTTGAAAACCCGTCCAATGATCCAGCGCCCTCAACATAGATCCCAAGATGATCCCGTCGGACCAACACGAGGTGGACAACTAATCCAGCGCCCTTAGCAGAGATCACACGATCCCTTCGGATCAATAGAACATATACAGTACAACTATGCATACACATATGTAAATCGATATATCCATCAACATGAACAAGATATGAATCAATAACCTGATCGATATCATGACAATTCAACTTGAATGATCTCATGTTCAACAACTTGAATAACAATATACATGATCAAAATCATCAACATTAAACTAATAGTCAAATTACGATACTTGCCTTAAATATGGCAAGAAGTAAATACTCCAAGCGTACTTCGCAAGGGAACGATACTACGGTGTTCCGGGATTGATTATACCGACATAGCCGATTCGTTTCAAGCATGAATATGAAGAAGTTTGTTAAATCGAACACCTCTATCAAAACACGAATTATTCTCGGTGAAATGTATTATAAACCTCAGAAAACTTACTAGAATCATGCTCATAATTCATAACAAACTCAGGACACTACATCCTAAGGTTCTATCTCAACAAGGTTCGATTAATACTCTTAACAACGAAGGAGAGCCAAAGTATAACCGAATCTATTATTCTAAAAACATGGTGTTCAACTCCTCAGGATAACAACGAACTTGGAAATCTCAAAAACAGGTTCAAAACATCATCAAGAACATGTAATCTAGTTGGTGAAGTATCAACATACCTCAATATAGAGAAGAACAATGAATACTTGGTGAAACTCAACACCGGAAGCTTGAACACCAATCCACAAGGGTTTGCGATCCTCTAAATCGAGCTAAGATGATGATATGAGAGATTTATGGTGCTGGGGAGTTCTCAGGTCACAAAAATCGGCCAAGGAGTGAGGAGGAAATGAAATGGAGGTTGAGGTCTATAAATAAATTTTAACACGTTACGTACGTTAAGGGCAAAGCCTTACGTACGTAATCGCCTTAGCGTACGCTATCCGCAAACCTTAGTGTATGTTTGCGTCTGGCAGTACTCACTGCCTCAATCTGGTTTCTGTTACGTACGCTATACAAAGCCTTTACGTACGTAAAACCATGTACATAGCGCACGCTATCACCTATACCTAATGTACATTAATCCTCGTTGACCTACTTTATCGAAAAACTGTCCAGGTTCACGCGGGCAATATCGACGAATATCCCTGTGGCCCCCCACGCCGACCTTATCCGATCTGCGCATGACTGAACCTTACGTACGCTACACTACAACTATAACGTACGTTATATTCAACACTTAGCGTACGTTATGCTCAACGTCTAGCGTACATTAAGTCGTGCAGATGCATGAATGCATTGGAAACTCGAAAATGTAGGAATACAAATACGGGAAACCACACTTCAATTAATAATACCACATAATCAAATGTTACAAGTTCGAATATAGGTAAAATACATAATAATTATCTGGGCATTACATACTACCCCTCTAAAAAGAAGTTTCGTCCGGAAAAATAAGACGAAAACAATTCCGGATATCTCGACTTCATACTATCCGCAGTCTCGCAAGTTGCTTCTTCGACTCCATGTTGAGACCACTGAACTTTAAGCAAGGAGATTGATTTATTCCTCAATTGTTTGACTCGATTCTCGAGTATCTTGATTGGCTTATCTTCGAACATTCCATCATTAGCCACTTTAATCTCGCCAAAATCGATGATATGATTGGGATCCGGTATATATTTCCATAATTGGGATACGTGGAACACATTATGAACGTGACTCAGCGATGGCGGTAAGGCTAACCTGTACGCCAACTCCCCAACTCTTTTGAGGATCTCGAATGGTCCAATATATCTCGGAAGCAGCTTCCATTTCCTCCAAAAATGAAAGATTCCCTAAGTAGGAGAAACCTTTAAGAGCACGTGGTCCCTAATTCCAAACTCTAATGGGCGACGGCGCGCGTCTGCATAAGACTTCTGTCGATTCTTGCAGTCAACAGCCTTTCACGAGTCAGAGCTACCTTCTCTTGAGTTTATACTATCAATTCTGGTTCCGTCCCGATGAAGTCAGACAAATCATCCCAACACAGGTGTGATCTGCATCTTCTCCCGTACAACACTTCAAATAGTGCCATCTTAATAGAAGCATGCTAACTATTGTTGTAGGTGAATTCAATCAACCGTAATGAATCTCCCAATCAGTCGACCAATCTAAGGCACAAGCTCTTAGCATATCTTATACTGTCTGAATAGTCCTTTCGGACTGTCCGTATGTCTGAGGATGATAAGCTGTGCTAAAGTTCAACTCGGTTCCCAAGGCTTTATGAACTGCCTTCCAAAAGTGTGACACAAAACGACCATCCCGATATGAAATAATGGTCTTCGGTATACCATGCAATCTCCGTAATAAACACTCGTGCCAACTTTTCTGGTCCCCAAGTATCCTTAATACCTAGAAAATGAGCCGACTTGGTTAAACGATCAACTATCACCCAAATCATATTCATCCCTGTTCTGGTCCTTGGCATATTAGTGATAAAGTTCATCGATATATCCTCCCACTTCGATTCAGGAATCGGAAGTGGCTTTAACATTCCGGCAGGCCGCTGAGGTTCAATTTTAACCTGTTGACAAGTTAAACACTTCGAGATGTATTCCGCTACGTCCCTCTTCATATTTCCGCATCATAAATTTTGCTTTAGATCCTTATACATCTTACTGGTGCCCGGATGAATAGAATAGGGCGTAATGTGAGCTTCCTTCTTGATCGTCTGTTTCAAAGCATCGTCATCAGGGATGCAAAGTCGACTCTGGAATCTCAGAACTCCATCATCATGTATCACGAATCCTGGGGCCTTTCCTTTGTTCACTTCATCACGTAACCACAAAATCAGAGAATCATCCAACTGCTTAGATTTGATTTCTTCGATTAATGACGAAGTTATTTCCATCACACACAGTTGCCCTTGGACTCCTTGCGACCATACTTTAATTCCTTCGCGAATCAATTCTCGTTGAATGCTGGACTGGGACGTAAGAGCTTCCAACGTTTGAATAGAAACAGGTTTGCGGCTTAGTGCATCAGCTACCACGTTCACTTTGCCTGGATGATAAAGAATTTCCAGGTTGTAATCTTTGATCAATTCCATCCGTCTCCTCCGTCTCATGTTTAATTCCTTCCGAATGGAAATATACTTGAGGCTCTTGTGATCTGTGAAGATCTGACAGTGAGTGCTGTACAAATAATGTCGCCAAATCTTCAGGGCAAGGACAACGGCGTCTAACTCTAAATCATGTGTCGAGTAGTTAACATCATACGGTTTCAATTGTCGAGAAGCATAGGCAATCATGTAACACCCCCAATCAACTCAGGGATATTACACGCCGTAGACCCTTTCCTCAAGGATCTACCAGGCTGGTAACAAAAATCAAACATCTAAACATCGCCTTTAAGGCAAAAATGACTCAGTATACCGATTTGGTCTTTCAATTAATACATACAACTCAATCTCAATACATGCCCACGTAGGGGTCAAAATACAACACACTCCCATACAACGGGGAAACTACTGCAGCGGAAATAAGGTACAACTAAACCAATACGGCACCGTATGGACCCTCATGTGATTAGTATCGATCATCATTCATCATCCTTCGTACCAACCCTGTGTTATGCTCCCCGAGTCCCTACACGTACTTGAATGCAATACAAACATCCAGCCCCCGATTACTCGGGGGTTAGCAAAATTCCACTATTTTACTAGTGCAAGTACAAAGTGCAAAATACAAGTCATACAAATCATATTCCAAGAATAATAATGGTTGAGTAAAACTTTCCAAATTCTAAAGATCACAAATCACGAGAAAATTTTGTAAAATGGTTTAAAATGCCCTCGGGAGTTTTATCAAAAACCGTTTAGGATTATCGAATCCTTCTCTTTCCAAAACCAACAGGGGTCACAACCCAAAGATTTGCTTTCTCAAATAAAAACCAACAACAATTCACAGGGTTCAAAGCCCATGTCACGTGTCCTCGACGGACATAAAGTCAACAAAACATAACCACCCAAGATACGAAATCTCAGTAACACATCCAAGGTACTCGACCTGGAAAAACACATCCACAATCATATACATAACACCATGAACACATGCCACATCATCTTCTTATACCACCGTGATCACTTGCCACGTCATCTCACAGTTAGATCAATCACTTGTTGTCTCCTGACCACATGATCGCATGGCATGTGTCACCGTAGGTATTCTTAGGCGCTCACGGTTGGATCAATCACTTGTTGCATCCTGACCTTGCCAGGCACATATATAGTCATATGTGGATGTTTCAGTATCGGACTGTGCACACGAGACGTAGTTCGTGAGGCTAATTAGGTACATTGTCACACGTATATTATGGATTCCGTATACGGGGTGGACATGTGCACGGACACATTTTCGGATTGGGCGTATTGTGCTTGAGCCATATTGTTTGATCGTTCATAGTCCATGTATGATTGGATATATTTGACGGTTTATGACTGATTGTTCATAAACCCGAGGGGTAAGACAGCTGCGACCTTATGAGGTTAACTACCCGACCCATGATTTGGAGCTAGCATCCGTGGTGTTTGCTTCAAAAATCTGCCGTCACTATCTGTATAGAGTTACCTGTCATATTTTTACTGATCACAAGAGCCTAAAGTACATTTTTACTCAGAAGGAGTTGAACATGAGGCAGAGAAGGTGGCTAGAACTAATCAAAGACTGATATCTAGATCCTTTATCATCCGGGCAAAGCAAATGTGGTTGCCGACGCCTTGAGTCATAAGATAGTATAGGAGCAGATGCTTAGCCGCTTGACAGTTCAGGGAGAATTGCAGTTAGATCTTTTGAGGCTGGAAATTGAAGTATGGTTACAGTGTATTCGGTGACAACTTTGCACACTTGAGATTTCATCATCCCTTGATGATATAATCAGATCGAATCAGGTTACGGACCCATTGTTATCTCGAGTTCGGAATGAAGTAACTCAAGGGAAATCCCTTGGATTTGTGATCCACGAGGATGTATTGATACGCTTCAGGAATCGAGTTTCTGTACCCACAGACGGAGAATTTAGGAACTCTATCATGAGAGAGGCTCATGCTACCCCATACTCCATTCACCCGGGGTCTAGCAAGATGTATAAGGATTTGAAGCAATGTTATTGGTGGGGGAATATGAAACGTGAAGTTGTAGAGTTTGTTTCGAGATTTTTAACCTGTCAGCAGGTTAAGATTGAGCATCAGCGACCAGCAGGAATGCTGAAACCGCTCCTAATTCCTGAGTGGAAATGTGTGGACATATTGATGAATTTTATCACTAGCTTGCCGACAAGTAATTGATGGATGAATACGATTTGGATGATTGTGGATCGTATGACCCAATCAGCCCACTTTTTGGAGATTAAAGACATGTGGGGACCCGAGAGATTGGCCCAGCTGTTTATTGAAGAGATTGTAAGGTTACATGGTACCACCAAGAGTATTGTATTGGATCGTGACGGGCGATTCGTGTCACATTTCTGGAAAGCAGTTCATCATGCGATGGGTACGTAGTTGAACATCAGTACGGCATTTCATCTGCAAACTGATGGTCAGTCTAAAAGGACTATCCAAACTCTAGAGGATATGTTGAGGGCGTGCACTCTTGATTGGAAGGACGATTGGGAAGCCCAACTACATTTGGTGGGATTCACTTATAATAACAGTTGGCATGATTCGATTCAGATGGCACCATATGAGGCATTGTATGGCCGTTGTTGTAGGTACCCTTTGTGTTGGGACAACCTGTCTGAATCTTTGGGTACGGAACCCAATATGTTGTTAGCAGCCCGTGAGAAGATCGCTGTGATTAGGAGTCGTTTGTTAATGGCTCAAAGCAGGCAGAAGTCTTACACAGACAACCGTCGATGACCGCTTGAGTTCGAGGTTGGAGACCATGTGCGAAGGTGTCCCCTACTCGAGGCATTTTTCGTTTTTGGAAGAGAGGCAACCTGAGTCCGAGGTATATCGGGCCGTTTGAAGTTTTGGAATGAGTAGGCAATCTGGCCTATCGTCTGGCATTGCCACCGGCTCTGAGTCGGATTCATAACGTGTTTCATGTCTCCCATTTGAGGAAGTATGCTGCTGATCCGAGCCACATACTTCAGTTCGAAGAGATCGAGTTAGCCGATGATCATTCTTACGAGGAACGTCTCGTACAGATATTGAGAAGAGGATCAAACAATTGAGGAACAAGACGATTCCACTGCTGAAGGTTCAGTGGTCACGACACGGAGTCGAGGAGGCTACGTGGGAGACGGAGAGAAGCATGCGAGAGAGGTATCCCGAGTTGTTTACCCCTTAGTATCGAGGACGAAACTCCTTTTAAGGGGGGGAGTATGTAATATCCGACAGTAATTTCTTATCCACTGTTGTATTATTCGGATAATTTGAGTATCGTTATAATCATGTTACATTTAGTTAATGTTTATTGATGTCGGGATATATCAGAATAGACTTGATTATAACTATCATTCGCATTGTGATTGATTTCTTGACGTTGTGTAGATTGTTACATTTGTGGGCTCGGTTTTCTGTGTTTAACGTACACTAAAGATTTTATTTAACGTACGCTAATACGTTGGCATTACGTACATATTAGTGTTCCGGTTATGTACGTAATGCTGATAATCTTATCCGATCTCAACTTTCGGCATGGGGGGCCGGACATGATCTGGATATTTTGGCCCTTTCGAGGCAGCCAAGTTAACGTACATTACGTACGTAATGCTCAGGATATAACGTGTAACACCCCCAGAATCAAACCGGGAATATTACATGCCGCAGACCCTCTCCGTGAAGATCCACCAGGCTAGACATCCAAACAACACAATTCATTATATATCGACTTGATAAAATACCAAATCAATATACTAACTTGGTCTTTCATCACAAACACATAAGTCAAAATACACATTTCTATCTCGACTCATACCCATGCAAGGGTAAAATACACATAAACCAAAATTTACGATAGAAGAAAGACCATACACGAACTCTGACCGACAACATCCAAAACTGGCCTTCGTGTGATTAGTATCATTCGCCTTCCATCATCCTTCGCGCCGATCCTGTATTTTGCTCCCAAACCTGCATGTACCTGGATGCAAAACAAACATCCACCCCCGAATACTCGGGGGGTTAGAAAAACTCCACTGTTTTGGTAGTACAAGTATAAAGTGCAAATACGAGCCATACATAACCCATTCCGAGAATACAACAAAAGGTTTCCCGAGATATTTTGGTTTAAAAATGGTTTAAGTCTTGAAAGTAAAACGAAACAAATCTCGGGAGTTTTGAAAACATTTGATGATTGAAAGTTCTTAATTCATCGAAAGCCACTTAGGGTCACAGCCCCAAAGTTCATTTTCCAAAATACAATCCGTTAACAAAACACGGGGTCCACGACCCGATCATTCCAATCATCAAACACAGGGTCCACGACCCGATCATTCCGATCACTAAACACAGGGTCCACGACCCGATCATCCACTTCAATATACTTCTAAAAACACATTACACATAACACATTATTTTTATGCCATTTTAGCCAAACACCAAGACTCGATATATAATGTCTCTCGACCCCGGGCACCAATCATTGTGATACTCCAGACATATCACAATTAATCATCAGTACAAATATTATGGCAATTCTCGCGACCCGGTCCGGCCCACAAGCCACCAAGTCCCTGTGTGCCCCGTCGAGCAATCCCCAGGTAAGAATGCCCACTCGAAGTAACCCTCGTGACCCGGTCCAGCCGCTAAGCCACCAGGTCCCCGTGTGACCCCGTTGAGTCAATCCACGAGTGAGAGTACCCGAGAACAACCATACAACTCTTATCAATTCACATTTCCAAAACCATAATCCTCAAGAGTCAATCGCAATATATATAGTCGAGGTATTTTGCTAGAATGGCCAACTTATCCAACACATAATCATGACTCAAAGCTTATACAATTAACAAAGAAGCACACCATCTAAACAGCACCAAACGACATTACCAATATCACACAAGCTCACATATTCACACACATCCGCATGACTCCACACGAAATCTTAACAAATAATTGAACTTTAACTTACCAACAACAAAATCACACATAATGGCATCACTCGAAAATAAGGTGATCCTATACTCGACACCAACACGCATAGTCAATTAAGTACATTAATTCCTGAACACAAGAATCATCTTTTAACAAAACCATGATTGTAAATATACCGATTTTTTTTAGAAAAATGGTTGTAAACAATTCGTTTAGCACATATCGTTGATTACCAACCATTATATCCACCAAAACACGTAATGTATGGGCAAGATACTTGCCTCAATAGTTGATACCGGACACTCCAACGAACATGGCTCAACCGGAAAACCTCGAACGCCCACAACTCTCCGGCGGAAATGACGGTAACACAACCGATCGGGAAACGGCGAACGGAAGGGTTCCGACTCGAGTTCTTTGCAAGGAACCTGACCCTAACATCATACCATCAATATATTAATGATCGTACGAGGAAGAATGATCGTAGAACGCCCGAATCCTCTTTGTGATATTTTATCGAACACCTTCAATGTGTCGATTAGAAACTCAATAAAACGACGAATCCTCGGCAATCCAACAGTGTAAAAACAAGGGATTCGATATAATACAACTTTATAATCATCAATCCATCACAAATATAAGTTATCACGGATCAAACAGGAGAAATCAAGCAAAACCCCCAATTTCCCAAAAACTAAGGTTTTAGGAAAACTAACCTTGATTCGCTGGATTGAAGGATGTTATGGAGCGATTAATAGATGATATGAGCTCCCAAACTTCGTGGATTCATAGTATAACAACATATCTTCGACTACTCCAAGACTCCAGCCGCGGACACGAAAGGAAGGAAATAAAAAGCGGGTGAAAATATGACTGCTCGGTCATATTTATACTGGTGCAGCCTAGCGTGGGGCCTCGGCCCGCGGTATAGCCCGCTCCAGCATCAAAAGGCACACGATGCAGTCTCAGCTTTTTCGACCATAACTCCTTCGTCCGAACTCTGATTGACTCACCGTTTGAGCCATTGGAAAGATAACTTGATGATCTATAATATTTAAAAGATTCAGAATTTTTGGAGTTTCCAAGAATTAATGGTGACTTTACAAAGTCGAACTCACACGTGAAAAAGTCGATTAAGGACACGGAACTCAACAAAACGTCACCGAAACGAACTCGTATGATAAAAAGTGTAGAATTAATCATTCTCGAAATGACGAAACGGTGACAATAGAGTCAATAAGATGGACTTTCGCCAAAAAAAAAATTTACCGGAAATCAAAATTGCGGATATTACATACTACCCTCCTTAAAAGAAGTTTCGTCCCGAAACTTAAAACAAGTAGGGAGATGCAAAATCCCGCCAAGAAAACTAAACGAGATACACAAGAACCGAAAATTCGCGCCCAACGGCGATATGTTACTAGCAATGCAAAGGCACATACGGCGTGAAAACACGCTCCACGACGACCAACGCAACGCCACCGGTAGAGACATAATAAAATCAACAAGTGACAAATGTCATCAAACAGATAATAAAATTGAGTCAATCATTCGAACAATCACAAAACAGGAGGTGCTAATACAAGAAAACATGCACAGTCAAGAAAACAGAAAATAACCACAATTAATTCGGATTACGCCGAAATCCTCAAAAACCACACTAGGCATCTCCATGTCCTTTTGGAGCAGAGACGCAACCTCGATCCTCAAATCTCTTAGCTACAGACTCACAATGCACGGTTCGGTGACCCACTTGGCCACACTCGAAATAGTTGACTAACGACGAACGACAATTCTTCGCGGTACGAGATCAGGCAGCGACAGTCAGACAACCACAATCGAAAAACAATGATCGAATAGAACGGTCGAATAATAACTCCGAAGTTCGCACTTCAACTTGAGACATTAAAAGAGCGGGTAAACTAAAAGATGTTACTTCCGAACAAGATTCACAAGAATCGATCCGAACTCGGAAAGATCACAACGATATACAGATCAATTTGGGACAATATCCGAACTCGCTCGAATGACAAGGGTGAGAAACAACACAAGGTCAGAAGCACCAACTAACACAATCGAATCGATACAATCAACGAAACGGAAGTGAAAAAAGAAAAAAAATATAGGTATTACATCATATCACCTTTAAAAGAGGTTTCGTCCCCGAAACCTAAACAACGAGTACGAAGCGCTGGAATAGCAACCTTCCCAGCCATATCCTATTAGTCCTACATCTGATCTCCATGACCAACTTTGCTGCGGTCACGACCGCATCCTCTGTTCCTCGGCATACGAAGTGGATTCTCACTCGATACGATGGCACAACTTCGCAAGAATAAATGTAAAGTACCAACTCAGCACGACATATCACATACGGTAACTAGTAACAACTTGATAAGAAAATCCACGAGGTATCCTTTTAAATGATATCAGTTGAAAATCCTTGGATTTGAATGCTATTCCAAATAAAACATTAAAAGTAGATTTGGTACCTCGGGTTGCTTCATCAAAACTTGTAAACAATAGACTTTAACCGTCTCATTTCGAAATCATTTGCAAAATAATATTTTCTGTGCAACCGACATTGTCCAAACCACCACGCCACTACACACCAGCATCACCGTTAATAACAAACAAGGTAACTACGCAAGGTTATCAACCCATTCGTACGTACTTTAATCAATACAGGAATCTTTCCCAAATCTGAGTTTGAAGTTTACATCGAGTGAGATTTTTCATCTTTCACCATGTATTTTTGAAAATAAAAATCGTATTGGTTTTTGAAATAAAATATTTTTATGGTGTCAAAGATTTTGAAATTCATGTACTCGAATTATTTGAAAATACAACAATATATTAAAAGCATTTTCGAGAATCCTCCCAACACTACATGAAAATCAACGACGGTAACATTTTACAAAATGTCCACATGTACTTTAAAACAACTCTTTCAAATACCGTCGAGGTTTTAATTGAGAATCCGAGGCCGGCTCGCCAATTCCAAATAATTTCCAAAGTATACACGGAGCCTCCGATTAATCGAACCGTCGAAACTTTATAAAATTATCAGGAAAGCATTCTCGAACACACATACAGCAGACATAATTTGAACATAATCAATTATCGCCTAGCGCTACAAAAAGTCCTAATACATATTCCCACACAACAGTTGTCATCACTAGACAATACACATAGAATACAGTCGAAGGTGATTGACTGCAAAATAGAGACCTGACGGCTAAAAATGTGGTTCCATAGCCTCTGCCCAGGTTGATTAGCGTGTGTTACAACAAAGATTCGCATGCGCTAAACATACTACGTTAGCGCGCGTTAGCCTCGTACTAAGCCTGCGCTAACTATTCTAATCAACAACACGATTGCAAACATATACACGGTAATACTAGAATCGAAGGTTACAAATAAGCATCAACATACGAGTCTAAATGCCATCGATTCACATAATTACAGCATCTCACAAGCAACCATCAAAAGACAATCATCATTCAAAACCGAAATTTCTCCTCTCAGCATGGAGGGTTATCTCAACGGGAAAATACCGAATGGCTCAGAGTTCACACTCCCATCTTAATCATAAAACTAGGCATCATTGCCCAAACGGCGGTAACATCATCAACACATATCTTCTGGCTAGCATTCATGAAACCGAAAAGTTACAAACGAGAGTCACGTCTTGAGTATATTTGAAGACCTCATTTGAGTTTAAAACTCGTGTTTTGAAAACTTATAGCACACAATACAAAAGAATCATCAATAATTTGAGTTTTCAGAACTCTCAGCCTTGGGGTCGATCATACAAAAATAAAACTTTTTCCTCCCTTAGAGGACATTTTAAAAATTTTACGTGACTCCCTGAAAGCATTCGAAAACTTAAAATTCCAAGGTTGTTACTCTTGCCAGAAAACAGTTTATATGAAGACACATTCAGCAATATCATACTTCATTCTAGCACAAGACGGAAATCAACAAATATATGTCACTTACTCATGATTCACCTTTAAGTACCACTACATAACACAGAGTCACACAGGCTCGTATAGCTCGTGGTACAACATGTAGTAGGGAGACTTACATCCACAGATCGCACGAAGATGATGGCTGCACCTTGATACTAATCACGGCCGACATTCCAAATGACGCGTCGTGACACGACATCAGTCAGACTCAATCTGACAAGACAAGACCCAACAATACACGACGGGACCCGACAACCTAGATTTCCGCAACCTGGCTCCGATACCATAAATGTAACACCCCCAGAATCAAACCGGGAATATTACACGCCGCAGACCCTCTCCGTGAGGATCCACCAGGCTAGACATCCAAACAACACAATTTATTACATATCGACATGATAAAATACCAAATCAATATACTAACTTGGTCTTTCATCACAAACACACAAGTCAAAATACACATTTCTATGTCGACTCATACCCATGCAAGGGTAAAATACACACAAACCAAAATTTACGACAGAAGAAAGACCATACACGAACTCTGACTGACAACATCCAAAACTGGCCTTCGTGTGATTAGTATCATTCGCCTTCCATCATCCTTCGCGCCGATCCTGTGTTTTGCTCCCAAACCTGCATGTACCTGGATGGAAAACAGACATCCACCCTCGAATACTCGGGGGTTAGAAAAACTCCACTGTTTTGCTAGTACAAGTATAAAGTGCAAATACGAGCCATACATAACACATTCCGAGAATACAACAAAAGGTTTCCCGATATATTTTGGTTTAAAAATGGTTTAAGTCTTGAAAGTAAAACGAAACAAGTAAGCACTTTGTAAACACTTCCAAATATCGGGAGTTTTGAAAACATTTGATGATTGAAAGTTCTTAATTCATCGATAGCCACTTAGGGTCACAACCCCAAAGTTCATTTTCCAAAATACAAATCCGTTAATGAAACACGGGTTCTACGACCCAATCATTCCAATCACCAAACACAGGGTCCACGACCCGATCATTCCGATCACTAAACACAGGGTCCACGACCCGATCATCTACTTCAATATACCTCCAAAAACACATTACACACAACACATTATTTTTATGCCATTTTAGCCAAACACCAAGACTCGATATATAATGTCTCTCGACCCCGGGCACCAATCATTATGATACTCCGGACATATCACAATTAATCATCAGCACAAATATTATGGCAATTCTCGCAACCCGGTCCGGCCCATAAGCCACCAAGTCCCTGTGTGCCCCGTCGAGCAATCCACAGGTGAGAATGCCCACTCGAGGTAACCCTCGCGACCCGGTCCAGCCGCTAAGCCACCAGGTCCCCGTGTGACCCCGTCGAGTCAATCCCCAAGTGAGAGTACCCGAGAACAACCATACAACTCTTATCAATTCACATTTCCAAAACCACAATCCTCAAGAGTCAATCGCAATATATATAGTCGACGTATTTTGCTAGAATGACCAACTTATCCAACACATACTCATGACTCAAAGCTTATACAATTAACAAAGGAGCACACCATATAAACAGCACCAAACGACATTACCAATATCACACAAGCTCACATATTCACACACATCCGCATGACTCCATATGAAATCTTAACAAATAATTGAACTTTAACTTACCAACAACAAAATCACACATAATGGCATCACTCGAAAATAAGGTGATCTTATACTCGACACCAACACACATAGTCAATTAAGTACATTAATTCCCGAACACAAGAATCATCTTTTAATAAAACCATGATTGTAAATATACCGATTTTTTTAGAAAAATGGTTGTAAACAATTCGTTTAGCACATATCGTTGATTAGCAACCATTATATCCACCAAAACACGTAATTTATGGGCAAGATACTTGCCTCAATAGTTGATACCGGACACTCCGACGAACATGGCTCAACCGGAAAACCTCGAACGCCCACAACTCTCCGGCGGAAATGGCGGTAAAACAACCGATCGGGAAACGGCAAACGGAAGGGTTACGACTCGAGTTCTTCGCAAGGAACCTGACCCTAACATCATACCATCAATATATTAACGATCGTATGAGGAAGAATGATCGTAGAACGCCCGAATCCTCTTTGTGACATTTTATCGAATACCTTCAATGTGTCGATTAGAAACTCAATAAAACGATGAATCCTCGGAAATTCAACCATGTAAAAACAAGGTATTCGATATAATACAACTTAATAATCATCAATCCATCACAAATATAAGTTATCATGGATCAAACAGGCAAAATCAAGCAAAATCCCCAATTTCCCAAAAACTAAGGTTTTAGGAAAACTAACCTTGATTCGCTGGATTGAAGGATGTTATGGAGCGATCAATAGATGATATGAGCTCCCAAACTTCGTGGATTCATAGTATAACAACATATCTTCGACTCCTATAGGACTCCAGTTGCGGACAGGAAAGGAAGGAAATGAAAAATGGGTGAAAATATGACTGCTCGGTCATATTTATACTGGTGCAGCCTAGCGTGTGCTAGGCTGCCGATCTAGCGTGCGCTAGCGGCCAGTATCGGCCCATAAATCAGCTTTGTGCCACGGCCTGGCCAGAAGGGGCCTCGGCCCGCGGTACAGCCCGCTCCAGCATCAAAAGGCACACGGTGCAGTCTTAGCTATTTCGACCATAACTCCTTCGTCCGGACTCCGATTGAGTCACCGTTTGAGCCATTCGAAAGATAACTTGATGATCTATAATATTTCAAAGATTCAGAAATTTTGGAGTTTCTAAGAATTAATGGTGACTTTAAAAAGTCGAACTCACACATGAAAAAATCGATTAAGGACACGAAACTCAACAAAACTATACCGAAAGGAACTCGGATGACAAAAAGTGTAGAATTAATCATTCTAAAAATGACGAAACGGTCACAATAGAATCACTAAGATGGAATTTCACCAAAAAAGAAAATTACCAGAAATCGAAATTGCGGATATTACATAACGTACGCAATGAGGTTGGTATTTTGAGACAGTAGCCTCTGGAGGCAGATTACATACGTAACATTTTAGGTGTAGCATATGTAAAGGGTTTAACGTACAACATCTTCATGCTATAACGTACGTAACGAACTATGCAGTTTATAAGAAGACATATTTTGTCTTTCATTTGCACTTTCCATCTTTGATTTTTCTCTTCAATTATTGTCCCTCTGCCTCCCTAGACCGATTATACGCTCTTGGATTGGAGCTTGTTGATTAGAAGTTTAGAGGTGTTCTTGAAGCTTGGAGTGTGTTCTTGTAGTTTTGGTGGTTGTTCTTTGTTTCTGAGGGTATGTTGTGCGATTCTACTCTATATTTTCATAGTTATGATGTTAGTACTACACCTAGGGTTGAATTAATCAAGTAAAACATGATTGTAGTTAAGCTTTTTAACACTTATTGATGAATATGGTAATTAAAGGTTTGGAATGAAGATATTCTTGATGTTTTAATGGTAATGATCATGTTTATAAGAATCATACTCACCTTGGTGGATTTATTAACATCATTAGGACAATAATAATCATTATCTTCATCGTAGTTAAGTTTAATCGATGGAATTTTTGACATAAAATGTATTATAACACCATGTTAAGAACTTGATGAATGTTAGAGATTAGGGTGATGTTCTTGCACCTAAAAACTGTAACTTCATTTATGTTTTGGCTTAGCAAAGTCTTTGAGAAACGATAAAAAATATTGATTAATACAACTATAAATGTTAATTAATCGAATGTGTAGATAACTTAAGATGTATTAATCTTCATAATAAAGTGGATAGTGTTCTAAAGAAGGTAATGATAATTGTGGATGTTAAGGTCATAATAGAATGAGTATTGAATTCGTTTGTGATGGTCTTTGTATAGAAGTTGATGTTGAAGAACCGTAAGAACTTGGTTAAACCGATTGTTAATGGTGAATTGAAGGTTTAATACATAAATTTGTTTATAGTGATAACAAGAGTATTATAATGGATATTTTAGTATAGCAATCCGATTTGTGGAAGTCAAACCATATTTATGGAAATTCATCAATAATCGATAGAATGTTCATTGGAATAAAATGAAATATTCGAATAGGTTTCGGGTGTCGTTTCCTACGAATTGATATCAACATTGTGTGAATTTATTATTGAATGAATTACATTTCATTCAAGGTTGCTTGTTCGATTGAGTATTTAATCGAGGATACCATCCGTTTGATTGTTTGGAGAAAGACTATTGTTCACCTACGGAATTGAGGCAAGTTATCATTCTTGGTTATAATAATGATTGAATTCTTGTGATGGTTATATATTTCATGTATATGAAACACTTATGAATCTGTGATTCGTAGTTTGATATTGTTCTTGATGATGTTCTGTTTTTCATCATCGGATTGCATTCCCAAGTTCATCACCTTTGAATCGTTGATTTCGTTGATCCTTATTCTCACTTCGGTGAGTTTCTTGATCCTTAATCGGATATGTGATTTATTGAATTCGTTGTCATGTTGTATCGTGACATATCTAGAATCATATCCGCATGCCGATTGGTTATTGTGTAGGATTTTTAGCCAGGCACATATAGTCATACGTGGATGTCTCCGTATTGGACTGTGCACACGAGACGTAGTTCGTGAGGCTAATTAGGTACATTGTCACATGTATATTCTGAATTCCGTATACGGGGTGGACATATGCACGGACACATTTCTGGATTGGGCGTAATGTGATGCCCATCTTGAGCCATATTGTTTGATCGTTCATAGTCCATGTGTGATTGGATATGTTCGACGGTTTGTGACTGATTGTTCATACTCCCGAGGGGTATGTTCAATAGTCGGAATGTTTCTTTGAGATCTAGTTTATGTGAATTGTATAATATCTGGAGAATCATTTATCATGTATATCTGACGCTGTGTTTTGGTCAAAATACTTGTGTTGTATTTTAGGTCGAGGCAAAGGCAAGGCACGGGAAGAGCATGATGACGGCGAAGGGTTCGACGGATACTAGTTTGAAGGCCCCAAATCTTTTGTTGTCTGGTTATGCTTGAAAATCGTGTAATGTCATTTTCCGCTTCATTTAAATTATTGACCGATTGTATTGTTATTTGAAGTATATTCCATCTCCATATGGTTTATACTTGTATTTGGATCATGTGTACGTTAAGTCCATTGGCCATACTATTTATAAACTCCTAATCGGAGTAATGACTATTTATTGTGGTTCGGTATCACAAAGTAATATATATTAAATTTGTATTTTTGGTATCGCCTGGTGGATCCCAGTGTGGGTTCCACGGCACTGTAATATCTGCCTTTTTGGGGTGTTACAGAAGATGGTATCGGAGAGTCTTTTTCTCTTTAAGAGTCGTTGTGAAATGAACTAGTATCAAGAGACCTTCGTGTCACGTGTGACCTATGCAAGCGCCTGACCCTACGAGCCAAATACGGTATGTACTTTATGAGCCATGACTTAATTACTGGCATGATATTGATATCGGAATGGATCTCTTTGTTGATCTTGCTATTTCGAGGATCTGTAACAGGATTTATCTAATTGATATTTCGAGGAAATTCTGGATTGATTATGTGATTGAAATTGTTCGACTCGATGTCGATATGATATTCCGTGTGGCACTCGTAGTGCCGATAATTCATTATGAATTGTTTTCTCGAATATGTAATTCCTTTGTTACTATTAACTTAGCATGAACTTTGATTGGTCATAAAGACGGTCATGAATTGTGCTTATGATTGTTATTATTGTTTTATTCTTTCAGTATGGAAAGAAATTTGAGATGTCGTGGTAGAGGGGAACGAGGCCGCGGAAGGGGCCTAATCCCAATACCATGAGCCAACACGCGCTCGAATGTGGAGCAGAGTTCCGCAGGCAGTGATTCCCCTCCTAGGAACCAATCGCACCACACTGAACACGAGAATGTGCGTGTCGATCCTTATGTTGTTATGTAGGGCATGATGGCTCAGATGGACCATATGGGTCAATTTATGGAAGATATGCAGAGAGATACTACTGGCCAGCAGTAGGGGCCTCATCCACCACCTCCTGTGCACGGCGGACCCGTGAGCCAGATCATCAGAGACATTTCTCACCAGCGACCCCTGACTTTTGAAGGCTCCTCTGAGCATGCTGATATTATACATTGGATTGAACACTTTGAGAAATTATTTGAGATGGTGGACTGCCCAGAAGAGAATCGCGCCTCCGTAGCAGATTACTATCTTAGCAAGGGCTCCCACACCTGGTGGCTTTCGGTGAGGCCAGCTGATGGTGTATATACTTGGGAGGAATTTAAAAACCTCATGTTAGACCGTTACTATCCAGGTCCGCTCCGTGAGGCCAAGCTGTCAGAATTGCTGAACCGAGACCCATCTGAAGACGATGATGTACTATCTGTTACCGAGAAATTTCAGGCACTTCTTCCTTTCACCTCGCCGATTGTCCGAACGGAGGCCGATTAGATCAAATATTTTCTCAAGAGGCTTAAACCCCGAATGAGAATGCAGCTATTGAATCACCACTGTACGAACCTACCGGAGTTCATCGAGAAAGCTCTGGAATACCAACTTACTGCGAAGGAGATTTCCAAGAAGCAACCACAATCCAAAAATAAGAGATCCAGGAACCAGAACCAGACTGACAGTAATCGGGGGACGTTCAGGAAGCCGCAGTCGGTACCGAATCCTTATGAACGACCACCCATGGCGTTAAACCTGGCCGGATCGCACTCTCGAGCGGTCAGCGCATCTGTTGTGTGCTATAACTGTGGGGACTAGGGGTGTAACACCCCAAACTAGGCGGATATTACAGTGTGGTGGACCCCCGACTGGGACCCACCAGGCGAATGAAAATTAATGACATAAATAATATAATTGTAGTACCGAACCACATTATATCATTAAATTACTCCGATGAGGAGTTTCATTACAACACACCCAGGATAATACAGAATACATGTATATTTTATATGAAGATAAAATATACAACACGGAATAAATGGGTATTCAAACGGAAGTCTGCAGCGGAAATAAAAATGAAGAAAACATGAAGACTGAAAAGGACTGGGGCCCCCTACTAGTATCACTGGGACTCCTCACCGTCAACGTTCTCTTCCCGTACTTTAGCCTTGCCCTGACTTGAAAACAACATCCCCCAACGGGGTCAGCTACACAGAACAATAATCCTCAAGAGTTGAACAGTATACAACAATCACATAAATGAATTAATGAATTAAGTTGAATGATGATCATCAATATACGCCCGAATGAAATGCGTAAGAGCACAAATAGCCAAGTGTCCGGAGTCCCGCATATACACCCGCTATTGGCCTAATTAGTCTCACGGTCCAATATGTCCGGAGTCCCACGTATACAAATTACCGTGCGCCCAGTCCAATGTGTCCGGAGTCCCGCATATACACATGACCATAGTGTGCCCGACTATAATTTCACACATGCGCCAACTGGCCATGCAATATAATTCCGGAAGATCACTAGAAAAAAAATGACCAAGGTGAGGAGTAATGAATAGAATCCGATAAGGATCAAGAACGACTCATTGAGATGAAATAATGATACAACGAGTGATAGCTTCAATGAAATGATTTTGGAACTGTCGTTCCTCGTGAGTTACATGATGAGTTGATAAATACAAGTCTCGACACGAATGATATATTATGAGTGAATTACATGTATGAATGAACAACAACGTAAGGAATGAATATCCTTTTAACCGAGTAAGAATTTACTTACGCAATACCGGTGTTGAAATGTCCTTCCTCGTACAACGTCCTAAAAAGAGATGTCAGTCGCTCGAACAACCTTGAATGACACAATTACCAATAATATGCTCAATAAACGTATCAAACACGATTATAACCAACTCAAACGTCGATATAACAATATACAAACTCATTGAGGCATTCTAACGAATACTTAGCAAACATACATCTTTTAATAATATTCAATCCCGAATATATCGTAACCAAACTCCAAAATGAATATTTCAAACCACAAAACACCTTCAATGATATCAATAATCCCATAGGAATCCACAACTCGAGTTAACGACAACATCTAATCGAAACCCACCAAAAATATCAAAGCCAACCAAAAAGTGTTCTTGAATTAACCCCAATATTCATGAAATCCGAAATATATGCCAATAAATCCGTAGGAATACATTCATCCAAGGTAGCTAATCTATAACTAACATATTCCAACAACAATCCATGCTTACACGAAGAAATCAGAAGGAAAATACCCAAAATCCGAAATTCTAGATCTAAGAAATTATTACCTTGATTTGATGTGATGGAGATGATGAAATGATGATTAATCCGAATGATAAGCTTGATGATGATGATAGGTGAGTGCAGCTCGAAAAGATCTCTCCTAATCCCCCGAAATCTCCATAGGAGTGAAGAGAGAATGACAAATGACGAATTTGGACTGCACTCTCCAATATATATTGTTCCCAGATTAGCGCACGCTACGACCTGTTATTTAGCGTGCGTTAACGGGTTCACCGGACAGTCCAGTGAACTCTGAATGCCTCGTTAGTGTACGCTACAAACTTGATAACGTGCGCTAACGCCCTCCCGATAGCGTGCGTTAACTCCAAAAGTTAGCGTGCGCTAGCTAAATACCTGATATCCAGTGACCGAAGTCCAGAACCTCCTCTCCTCTGACCTGCTTGTGATAGCGCGCGCTACGTCCAATAATCAGCGTGCGCTACTGCCCCAATAGCGTACGCTAAAATCTACTCATAGCATGCGCTAGGAATTATTCCAAAATCAGTCCAGTACCCACTGGACTCTGCCTGATCGGCCTTAGCGCGCGCTACACTGACTGCATAGCGGGCGCTATCCAAACTTACTAACGTGCGCTACTTACCATTCGTAGCGTGCGCTACTCCAACTCGGCTGCAGTCCAGTGCCTTCTGGACTGCAGGCCTGAACCACATTAGCGTGCGCTAATACGGAGAGGTAGCGTGCACTACCCGTACTCAATTAGTGCGCGCTAAAGAGAGTACGTAGCGTGCGCTACTCATCACACACAGTCCATTATGAAGATGACAATGATGATGATCACTGTTCGATCCTCCAACCAGGTAGGACGATGGATAATAACTGATGTACGATACAATAACTCTGATCGGTGAATACAATGAATGAATATGAACGATGAATGATCATTAATGATTGAAAAATTACTGAGTGACAATTACTGAATGATAATGACTGAATTACAACCAGGTATTACAAGGGGCACTTCAGCTCCAAATGCCCGAAGCCTGTAATATCCGCAATTTCAATTTCCGGTAATTTCTTTTTTTTGGCGGAAGTCCATTTTGATGACTCGCTTGTGACCGTTTTGTCATTCCGAGAATGATTAATTCTGCAATTTTGGTCATCCGAGTTCGTTTCAGTATCGTTTAGTTGAGTTCCGTGTTCTTAAGCGGCTTTTCCGCACTTGAGTTCAATTCTTGCGAATCTCGTCCGAAACTGTTGTTTCGAGTTTCTTGTAAGTTCATTTAATATTATTATTCATGTTGCGAGCTTTGGTTTGGTGTTTCGATCGTGTATTGTTTATTTCGGATGATTTGGGCCGTTTTCGTAATTTCCCGAAGTTTGGGGTAATTACTTTCCGTTGTCGAATTTCGAGCCTTCGGATGGTCGGAATCGTGTGTTCTCTTAGTGATTGGATTCGTCTTTGCGAGTACTTCGTAACCGTATCTTCGGTTTTTATTCAGGTTCGGGTTTCGGGGTCGTCCGGGCCGTCGGAGTGGCCACGACCGAGTCACGGCCGGAGCAGGGCCTAGCCATGCTGAGTTACGGCCGTAAAGTGCCGGTTACGGACGTACATGCTTGGCAGACTTGGCTGGACGAAGGCCGGTTACGACCGTAAGGTTTGATCCGTTATGGCCATAAGTGGTCGGCAGGTGCTGGGCAGGATTTTGACTTATGCCGGTTACGACCGTAAGGGCCTGCCGAGTACGGCCGTATGGGCCGAGTTACGACTGTAAGGCACTGCCGGTTACGGCCGTAACCCTGCCGGCCATATATAGGCCTTGCTCGGCCAGACTTCGTTTTTTCTCACTTTTTCCTCGTTTTTGTGCGGCTGCGGACGGGAGTGACCGGTAGGAGGTGTTCTTGGCCGATTCTACTCTTTTCCAAGGCACTTTGGAAGATCCTTATTGATTATAGCGTCATTCAATCCACGTTCTTCATCGAATCGAGGTAATCTCTTGAAATCTCCTAGGGTTGGCTTTCAAGATTTCTTTTTAATATTTGGTGTTCGTCCGATTTCGATGATTTGGTTGATGTTATTGAAACTTATTAATCGTGTTCCATGGGTTGTATATCCATATTTCGGATTTGTTCAACTCGATTGATGATTCGAGTGTTCTTGGGAATTATCGAACATTGAATGTTCGATTAAATGTCCCAATGAGTTTCCCTTCGATAGTTTGTTGGGATTTCCGTCGTTATTGGACTTGATTCTCATTGTGATCGTATCTTCGTTGTTTTTGCCAGAGGATTATAGGTGTTCGAGGATTCCGGTCGAGCTTCCCCGTTGTTTTGCGTGCTTTGGACTTGAGGCGAGTATCTCGTCTATAATCTTTATACTTCGAGAATATGATGTGTCGTGGAATTAACGTGGACTTGTTAGTGATTGAACGTTTGATCGTAATTTACTTCTAAATGAATATGTGATTCTATGAAAGTAACACAAACGTAAACCTGAGATTTCCCGAAGGAAGATAACATTCATTTCATTTGTATTGTGCTTAAAACGAATGTTAGAAATGAGTAGTTATCCGAGGAATTGTGGAATCGTAGAATATTTGTATTGTCCGTTTTTTAACTGTAACACCAACAATCCACTCAGGGATATTACACGCCGTATACCCTTTCCTCAAGTATCTACCAGGCTGGTAAACAACATCGAACATCTCAACAATGCCTTTAAGGCTAAAATGACTCAATAGACCGATTTGGTCTTTCAATAATTACATACAACTCAATACATTCCCACGCAGGGGTCGAATACAAAATGCTCCCGTACAACGGGGTAAGAATACTACAGCGTAAATAAAATATGACTGAACCAATACAACAACATACGGGTCCTCATGTGATTAGTATAGATCATCTTTCATCATCCTTCGTGCCGACCCTGTAATATGCTCCCAAAACCTGAATGCAAAAACAGACATCCACCCCCCGAATTCTCGGGGGTTAGCAAAACTCCACTGTTTTGCTAGTGCAAGTACAAAGTACAAAATACGAGTCATACAATTCAAATTCCAAGAACAATAACAACCAGCAAAACCGAAAGATCACCAATCATGAGAATAATTTATAAAACCTTTTAAAAATACCCTCGGGGTTTTCAACGTAAAATCATTTGGGATTATAGAATCCTTCTTTTTCCAAAATCGACAGGGATCACAGCCCAAAGGTTTTGTTTTCACAAATAAAACCAGCAACAATTCACAGGGTTAAAACCCACGTCACGTGTCCTCGACAGACATAAAATCAACACCAACTCGTGAATCTAGGGATATACTATTGGATTCCCTCAGTGGCCCCGTCGGACCCTCCCGAGGTGAGCAAAATACATTCACAAATCATATACATAACACCGTGAACATATGCCATGTCATCTTCACGGTTGGATCAATCACTTGTTGCATACTAACCACATGATCACAAGCCATGTGTCACCGTAGGCTCTCACAGTTGGATCAATCACTTGTTGTATCCTAACCACATGATCACATGCCATGTGTCCCCGTAGACCTTCAACCATATCCACACATTCACACAAACACATGTCACACCAAGGATATCCAAACAATTCACCCAATGGCAACAAACGCAAAGCACGACACAATTGTCCAATCACAACGCACCGGAATGAAATAATATATGTACACACGCACTATCAAGCGCAACATCAACACCAACCATATCCACAGGGTTCACATAATCGTTTACGAAACACACCAGTCACAAAGTACACGCCGTTTTGAAAGAGAGCCTTTAACGAGGCTACCAAATCTTTGAAAGTTCAATTCAAATGACCAGACAAACACAATTAGACAATCGCCAATTATCATATCCACAAAACAAGAATTGTATGGACAAGGTACTTGCCTCGAATAACCACAAACACGAAGAACCGATCAAAGTAGGTTGGCATGAACCGACTACGAACTCGCCGACTCCACCGAACGCTAACCCACGACAATAAACTACGAACAACAACAACAACAATGAAAATGAATTCCATAGCACGATCTAAAGTCGCTGAATCCAAAGAACAACGACGAAATTCAAGGGTTTCCCCCAAAATGGCCAAGAACACGAATCGACCCGTCAAAACATGAAAACAGAATTCCAACCCGAAATATGGATATACAATCCATAGGATATGTTTAACAACATCATTAAACAACAATCGGTTTATCAAAACCGGATGGAAAACGAAATCAAGAACAAAACTCCAAAAAGTCAACTCTAGGGATTCAAGAAAAATACCTAGATCCGGCGAAGAACAATGGATTAGATGATGTTATAATCACCTAGGATACTCCAAAACACATTTGGATGGAAGAAAATCAGCCCAGATGCTAACCCTAGTCGCCACGTCTCAAACTCGCGGAGGAAGAAGAAGAAATGAAGAAAAATGCAGATTCTAGACTGGTGTCCAGTATTTATATTGGACACAATTAGCGTGCGCTAATCATTAACGTTAGCGTGCGCTATCGCGGCACCGAACAAAACTCCTGACCAAAAATACACTGTTAGCGTGTGCTAACCCCAAGTGTTAGCGTGCGCTAACGAGAACTTCAGACCCAGTCCAGTAGCTCCTGGACTGCCCTGAACTACCAGGTAGCGTGCGCTATCCTTCCCTTAGCGTGCGCTACCAACGCACTCTAGCGCGCGCTACCAATGCACTCTAGCGCGCGCTATGATACTAAATAGCGTGCGCTGATCATCGTCTGAACCCAGTCCAGTGGCCTCTGGACTGTTTCTGCACCACCCGTTAGCGCGCGCTAACTACAACACTTAGCGTGCGCTAACTACGGACCCTTAGCGCATGCTAGCCGCAAAGCGTAGCGTGCGCTAACGACCCAGAGAGACAGCAACAGAACATCTCAGAAATGGGTATGACGACAGATACCCACAACTTTGGGAAATTACAAAATGGCCCAAATCGCCCGAGAATCTCGATACGTGATCGAATAACAAAACCGAAGTTCACAGCACGTCTAACAAAGTTAAACGGACTTACGGGAAACTCAAAACAACAGTTTCAAACGAGATTCGCAAGAATCGAACTCAAGTGCGGAAAAGTCGCTAAGAAGCACGGAACTCAACAAAACGACACCGAAACGAACTCGGACGTCAAAAAGTGCAGAATTAGTCATTCTCAAAATGACGAAACGGTCACAACCGATTCGTCAAAATGGACTCCCGCCGAAAAAAGAGATTTACCGAAAATCGAAATCGCGGATATTACATACTACCCTCCTTAAAGGAAGTTTCGTCCCGAAACTTAAAATAGGTAGGGAGAAGCAATATCCCGTCAGGAAAACTCAACGAGATACATAAGAAATACGTAACTTTTAAGGCTAAAATGGCTCAGTAGACCGTCTCAACAATGCTTTTAAGGCTAAAATGGCTCAGTAGACCGATTTGGTCTTTCAATAAATACATACAACTCAATACATGCCCACGCAGGGACCAAGGATATCCAAACAATTCACCCAACGACAACAAACGCAAAGCACGACACAATTGTCAAATCACGATGCACCAGAATGAGATAATATACGTACACACGCATTATCAAGAGCAACATCAACACCAACCATATCCATAGGGTTCACATAATCCTTTACGAAACACACCAGTCACAAAGTACACACCGTTTTGAAAGAGAGCCCTTAACGAGGCTAAACCAACTCTTTGAAAGTTCAATTCAAATGACCAAACTAACACATTTAGACAATCGCCAATTATCATATCCACAAAACAAGAATTGTACGGACAAGGTACTTGCCTCGAATAACCACAAACGCGAAGAACTGATCGAAGTAGGTTGGCACGAACAGACTACGAACCCGCCGACTCCACCGAGTGCTAACCCGTGACAATAAACTACAAACAACAATAACAACAATGAAAATGAATTCCATAGTACGACCTAAAGTCGCTGAATCCAAAGAACAAGGACGAAAGTTCAAGGGTTTCCCCCAAAATGGCCAAGAACACAAATCGACCCGTCAAAACATGAAAACAGAATTCCAACCCGAAATATGGATATACAATCCATAGGATATGATTAACAACATCATTAAACAACAATCGGTTTATCAAAACCGGATGGAAAACGAATCAAGAACAAAACTCCAAAAAGTCAACTCTAGAGATTCAAGAAAAATACCTAGATCCGGCGAAGAAGAATGGATTAGATGATGTTATAATCACCTAGGATACTCCAAAACACCTCTGGATGGAAGAAAATCAGCCCAGAAGCGACCCTAGTCGCCACGTCTCAAACTCGCGGAGGACGAAGAAGAAATGAAGAAAAATGCAGATTCTAGACTGGTGTCCAGTATTTATACTGGACACAATTAGCATGCTCTAATCATTAAGGTTAGCGTACGCTATCGCGGCACCGAACAGAACTCCTGACCAAAAATACACTGTTAGCGTGCGCTAACCCCAAGTGTTAGCGTGCGCTAACGAGAACTTCAGACCAGTCCAGTAGCTCCTAGACTACCCTGAACTACCAGGTAGCGTGCGCTATCCTCCCCTTAGCGTGCTCTACCAACGCACTCTAGCGCGTGCTATGATACTAAATAGCATGCGCTGGTCAATGTCTGAACCCAGTCCAGTGGACTCTGGACTGTTTCTGCACCACCCGTTAGCGCGCGCTAACTACAACACTTAGCGTGCGCTAACTACAGAACCTTAGCGCGCGCTAGCCGCAAAGCGTAGCGTGCGCTAACGACTCAGAGAGACAACAACAGAACATCTCAGAAATGGGTATGACGACAGATACCCACAACTTTGGGAAATTACAAAATGGCCCAAAACGCCCGAGAATCTCGATACGTGATCGAATAACCAAACCGAAGTTCACAGCACGTCTAACAAAGTTAAACGGACTTATGGGAAACTTAAAACAACAGTTTCGAATGAGATTCGCAAGAATCGAACTCAAGTGCGGAAAAGTCGCTAAGAAGCACGGAACTCAACAAAACAACACCGAAACGAACTCGAACGTCAAAAAGTGCAGAATTAATCATTCTCAGAATGACGAAACGGTCACAAACGAGTCATCAAAACGGACTCTCGCTGAAAAAAGAAATTTACCGAAAATCGAAATCGCGGATATTACATTAACACCTTTCCGGAATGATGTTGTGACGTGAACGTTGAACCTTTGAGGAGGTGTATGATGCATTAGCTTATATTCTACATGTTTGTGACTGTGGTGGATATTGTACCTTGTGTTGTGAAATCGGTGAATTGAGATTTGACCGGGTAGGGACCCATGGGGCCTCCGGCGGTGCGTGCTTGCGAGTACAGCTAGTTGTTATGTTTTGACCATGAGGTTATCGAATCGGGTAGGTCTAGAGAGGGCTCCGAGAATCGTCACTTGCGAGTGCGATGGAACGATAACTTGTGGGCATGTTTGAATAATGTTTAACCAGGTAGGGACCCGTGAGGCCTCCAGCGGCGCATTACTTGCGAGTATGGCCAGTGATATGATTTGACCATAAGGTTATCTAATCGGGTAGGTCTGTAGAACGCTCCAAGAATCGTTACTTGCGAGTACGATGTCAAGATAACTTATGGGTGGATTTGTGTTTGTTTCTAATCCGGTATGGGTCCCATCGAGGCCACAGAATGTGATATGAATATTGATTGGATATTTTTGATTTGTGATTGTTTGAATCTTGGATTATGATTATATTGGCGATTTTGGTTCCGCCTTTGGCGCTTGTTTGAGAATCATACCATCTATATGGTTTTGAAAGTAAACTCTTTGATTTTGAGAACTACAAATCTTTTCGTGGTTTTACACTGAGACCCTCAACGTCCTCAATTATTATTTCAAATGTGTTTTGAAGTTATCTTTATGATCTTCCCTAATGGGAACCGTTTTCAAAAAGTATTTAGACTCGGGGATCGTGTTACTACCTTGTCGAAAGGTTATTTTCATAATGGTTATATTCTTGATGTATAACTTTATAGCTTGGTTACTTGCTAGCGATTCCATCGCTAACCCCTCGTTGGGGATTTTGTTATTTATTCCAGGTGATCTGACTGGAGAGTGAGCAACCACGGGATTGGCTCGGAGGATGATGCAAAGCAGCGATACTAGTCACAGTCGTAGTCTGTTGTCCGTCAGTGATCTGTCGGTTTTAGTTTTTCTTGTCATCCTTGAGGGGATGGACATTCTATGTATTATGTGATCGAGTTGTATTTTTGGTTCATTAGATGTACGGATATGCTGTGTTTTGAAAGACCTAATCGGTCTACAATATTATGTTTTGGTCAAGTTGACCGTATGTGGGTTTTGATTTGTAGTCTCCTGCCTGGTAGCTCCTTGCGGAAAGGGGTCTACGGCGTGTAATATCCCTGAGTGGATTGGGGGTGTTGAGTTATTTTAAATTGATTGTTGTTAACATTTCATGTATTTCGTGGGTGTAAACTGTTAATGTGGTTTTGTGTCAGTCTAAGCCTGGTAGGTTCTACTACAAGAATCTATGGCGCTATAATATCTCCGTATATCATGGGGGTGTTACATATTTTTGTATCAGAGCTTAGGTTTATGGATAACTAGGTTGTCGGTGTTTTTGGGTCTGTTAAAAGTGAGTTGGTTTTTTGTTTCTGACATCACTAGCTGCTACCATCTCGCGCTGTCTGTGCTGGAAGTCTCTTCGGACGATAGTCATTCCCTCTCGTAGAGAGTAATTTCTAATATGACCGTGTGACCTATTGTTGCAAATATTCCCTTATTGAGTTGTTTTTTTCTCCAGTATGTTTCGAGGTAGAGCTAATCGTCAACGCGGTCGAGGCCGTGGTACGGGAGTGGTGCCCCAACTAGAGATATCCATACTCATTCTGTGACTAATCCGGGCCCAAACCTATCAGGAGGTACGGGTGCGAGTGCATAAGCGGAGGTACCTAATGTGCTTCAACAAGTTGTGACTCAGGTGCATCAACTGCCCAAGTGGTACAGAATATTCATACTAGCAAGACTACTGAGGATCGATGTCTGCAAGAAGTCATGAAGATGAATCCTTTCAGATTCAATGGTCCTGGTGATGCGAATAACTGGGATCATTGGTTAGTTAAGTTGGAGAATATATTTGATGGTATTGGCTTCCCTGAATCCAAGACGGTCCCGATTGCTCAGTACCTAACAGTTAATGATGCTTCTGATTGGTGGCGAGCCGTTAAGCCTAAGGATCGTGTTGCCACTTGGGAAGTATTCAAAGATTTAATGGAAGCACAGTATTGCCCGGCACTGGTGTGGTTAGCCAGAGTTACTGAATTCTTCAAAACTCAACCCGAGGATGTTCCTATTTCTGAGGCAATCAAGATGTTCAACAAACAGCTAGTATATGTTCATGATCAAGTTCCGGACGAGATGGCTAAAATACTTAATTTTGATGCTAGAATGGAACCTGAAGTTCAGAAGTATATGGCTGGTCTTAGGTGTGCTACGTTGAGGGAGTATCAAGATAGAGTGCTTGCGTATGAAATGGTGACAGTAGCGATACAAACAACTCCTGGTTCGAAGAAGCTGAAATTTTCTGGTAGTTTTCGAGGAAGTGGATTGTGTAGGCCTCAACCTTCTGTGTAGTCTTCCATTGGTTCCCCTCAGTCCAGTGGAGGAGTGCAGAAAGTTTGTTTTAATTGTGGTAACCCGGGGCATATTAGTTCTTGTTGTTCATTTTGCCCCGTCAATTGTTTTAAGTGTGGGAAGCAGGGACATCGAGCATCATACTGTGAGACCGCGAGTAGAGTCTTTGCTGGTCAGTCTACTAATCCAACGGTTACAGTTGTGGGTCAAACAACTCCGAGTGTCGGACGCGGCAGCCGCAGAGGAAGAGCCGAGCATAAAGATACCCCAAGCACTGGGTCAGCTCCACCTCGACTGTATGAGATGAGACAGACTGATGATGTTGGGGCTGCAACTACGTCAGGTATTGTTTACATTTGTATGCACCCGGTAGATATATTGTTTGATTATGGAGCTACTTATTCCTTTATATCGTTGTCTTGTATACGTCGTTTGGGTCTTAATGGACTATCTGTGTGTGAACAGTTTACCGTTAGATTGCCGACTGGGGAAAGGATAGTTGGGGATCAGGAGATTATAAATTGCCCTATAACTATTGATGGTAGAGATTGGTCGTCCGACTTAATTGTAATTGATATGAAGGGGGAAGATTGGAATCTAGGTGACGATTGGGTAGAACGTCATGGGGTGGTGGTGGATTACCATCGAAAGATAATTTCGATCATCGCACAACATGGGACCGAACATGTCTTTGAAGGACATAAATCAGGCACTTTAGGAAAAATTATTCGAGCGATGAAGGCGATAAAGCTATTGCGACGAGGATGCATTGGCTATTGGTGTTACACAATGAAGACAGAAACTGTTGAGGTTCAGTTATCCTCTATTCCAGTCGTGAATGAGTTTCTAGACGTGTTCCCAGATGATTTACCTGGACTACCGCCGCATCGTGATGTAGAGTTTATTATTGATCTAGAACGTAATGCAGTACCAGTATCTCAGGCACCCTACAGAATGGCCCCATCAGAAATGCAAGAGTTGAAAAAGCAACTAGGCGACTTGTTGGACAAAGGTTATATTTGGCCTAGCGCCTCTCCATGGGGCGCGCCAGTGTTGTTTGTATGGAAGAAAGATGGATCCTTACGATTATGTATTGACTATCATGAGTTGAATAAACTCACTATTAAGAATAAGTATCCGCTGCCACGGATTGATGATCTATTTGATCAACTGCAAGGAGCTACGGATTTCTCAAAGATTGACTTGAGGTTGGGATATTATCAGCTACGAATTGGGGATTTGGTGTAACACCCCCAAACTAGGCGGATATTACAGTGCCGTGGACCCCCGACTGAGACCCACCAGGCGAATGAAAAAGGATGAATTACACAGGGTAAATGTAGTACCGAACCACATTACAACATCAATTACTCCGATTAGGAGTTTCATACAACACACCCAGGATAAAATAGAATACATGTGTATCTTATGTGATGATAAAATACACAACACTGAATGAAACGAGTATTCAAACGGAATGTCTGCAGCGGAATAAATAAAGGAAACATAAATGACTGAATAAGTGACTCGAATGCATCGGGGCCCTTTCTAGTATCACTGACTCTCGACGTCGGCATGTTCTCCCGTGCCTTTGCCTTACCAAGACTGAAAAACAAAATCCCCAAACGGGCCGATTATACGTAACAACAATCCTCAAGGGTTGAAAATACACAATCATGATTAATCAAGTTATGAAATATTCTTAGTTATGAATTACGTCAAGAGGAGTATCATAGTACGCCCGTAATGTTCTGTGCGAGTGTACAACACCCGTCCGTGTACCTAATTAGTCTCACGGTGTAACGCTTTCCCGTGTGCACGGTCTAATGTATCGGTGAACCCAATACATAACCATCGTGTGCCCGACTAAAAATTCCACACAGCCACACCCGGCCACGCAATATGAACCCAGAAGGTCATATGAACGAGAATGACCGTAATGAATATCAATGAATAAATAATAATCTGACAAAGTCAAGAATGACTCACCGAAATGAGGGTAATAATGAAATGAATGATAGCTCAACGAAAGGATTGGAACCGTCGTTCCTTATGACTGAAGTGATTAATTGACAATAACAAGTTTTAATATGATTAATACAATGATGAATGAGTTATGATTATGAATGATCAACAACAAAAGGTATGAATATCCTTTTAACCGAGTAAGAATTAACTTACTCAATACCGGTGACAACAATCCTTCCACGAACGACGTCCTAATTGAGATATCGATCGCTCGAACAACCTTGAATTATACAATATTCAACAACCCGTTCAAATACGAATCAAACACGAATATAACTAACTCAAAACGTCGATACGAATAAACCAAGTTCATTGAGGTATTAAATCAAACACGTTGCGTCCAAACTCTGATTGTTTACAATCAAACTTCAATATACCAATATCAAATCCCCCAAGAAGTATTTCAAACCAGTAAAACATCTCCAATACGATCAATAATCCGATATGAATATCCAAAAACGTGATTATAACAACAATTAGTCGAAAATCCCCAATTCCAACTCGATATTCAAGGTGTTCTTGAATAATCCCTCAATAATCCAATGAATCCTTATACAAACTCATAATCATATACATATCCCTTCATATAACATGATTATAATGTCCAAAACATCATATCTCAACACAAAATCGAAGTCCAAAGTGTTGAAAGAATTACCTCTTGAAGATACAAGTACTTTAATCCGAAGAACACGCGTTAGATTGATTATCCGGGCTTCACGATCGAAAGGAGATGAAGAAAATCAAACACCCAAATGATTTGTGAAGGAAAAACCCTCCCTCAAGCCTTCTCTCTCGGTTTAAGGTGAAGAAAAGGAAGAAAAATGGGTGAAATGCTGAAAAAATGAATTTATAGGGTTGACTACCTGCCGGACACGGCCTGCGCCGATCGGGCACGGCCGTGTCGCACGCTGGCCGACACCGGCCGACAGGACTCGACCGTGTCCCGCTTGACACGGTCGCGCGCGAGGGCCTTCCGACAGCTGACCCGTCCGACGGCGACTCGGCATGACTCGACCGTGCTGCACGACACGGCCGGGCGTCTTGGCGGGCATTTACTCGCTTATCCTAAGGGTTCGACTCGCCGCGCTGCATTTAAGCGGTCGGGTCTGAGGCGTACACTCGCACTTTCCGGACGAGTGCGGCACGGGCCGTGTCGGACGACACGGCCGAGTTCGTTCGGCGATGATCGCCAAAATCAAAATGAGCGGTTGAGCTAAAACGACCATAACTCTCTCGTCAGGACTCCGATTG
Source organism: Orobanche coerulescens (assembly GCA_033398695.1). NCBI lineage: Eukaryota > Viridiplantae > Streptophyta > Magnoliopsida > Lamiales > Orobanchaceae > Orobanche > Orobanche coerulescens. Next base: position 133,335,728 of record CM065802.1, on the reverse strand, counting down.
ACTCACCGTTTGAACCATTGGAAAGCTAACTCGATGCTCTATAATATTGCAAAGATATAGAATTTTTGGAGTTACCAAAAATTAATGGTGATCTAACAAAGTCGAACTCATATGAGGAAAGTTGAAACAATGAACAATAACGATACACCACTCGAAGTTTTTCCGAACGGTGAACACGGTGAATGAATATGATTGGTGAATGATTATAATCGAGTGAATATACACTAGGTGACAATTACAGACTGATAATTACTGAATGAAAGTGAATGAATTACAAACGGGTATTACATACACCCCCCCTTAAAAGAGTTTCGTCCCCGAAACTAAGGGTCAAACAACTCGGGATAACTCTCCCGCATATTCTTCTCGGTTTCCCAAGTGGCCTCTTCGACTCCGTGTCTAGACCACTGAATCTTAACCAAAGGAATCGTCTTATTTCTCAACTGTTTGATTCGCCGCTCTAAGACTCGTATAGGACGCTCCTCATATGAGTGGTCGTCGGCGAATTCGATTTCGTCGAACTGCAGTATGTGACTCGGGTCGGCAACATACTTTCGCAACTGAGAGACATGAAACACATTATGAATTCGGCTCCACGCCGGAGGTAAAGCCAATCGATAAGCTAACTCGCCTACTCGATCCAAAATCTCAAACGGTCCAATGAATCTCGGACTCAACTTTCCCCTCTTCCCAAAACGGAAGATACCACGACTCGGGGATACTTTGACCAACACATGGTCACCAGCCTCGAACTCTAATGGTCGACGACGGTTATCTGCATATGATTTCTGTCGACTCTGAGCGGTCAACAAACGACTCTTGATCAAAGTTACCTTTTCCCGGGCGGCTATAAGCATATCGGGCTCGGTGCCGATTGATTCTGACAAGTCATCCCAACACAAAGGAGAGCGACAACGACGACCGTACAAGGCCTCGTAAGGTGCCATCTTAATGGAAGCATGCCAACTATTATTATACGTGAACTCGATCAATGGTAGTTGGGCTTCCCAATCGTCCTTCCAATCGAGGACGCAAGCTCTCAACATGTCCTCTAATGTCTGAATAGTCCTCTCTGATTGTCCGTCGGACTGAGGATGAAAGGCGATCGAGATTAAGCCGAGTTCCCATAGCACGATGAATCGATTTCCAAAAATGTGACACAAACCGTCCGTCACGATCGGAAACGATACTTTTAGAGTACCGTGCGCCTCACTATCTCTTTGATGAATAGCTGGGCAAGTCTCTCGGGACCCCAAGTATCCTTAATCTCAAGAAAATGAGCTGATTTAGTTAAGCGGTCCACAATCACCCAGATCGTATTCATGCCACGACGACTCGTCGGCAAACTCGTGATGAAATCCATAGAAATGTCTTCCCATTTCCACTCTGGAATAGGGAGAGGTTTCAGCATACCCGCCGGTCGCTGATGTTCAATCTTGACTTGTTGGCAAGTTAAGCATCTCGAAACAAATTCCGCGACTTCTCGCTTCATATTACTCCACCAGTAATTTTGTTTCAAGTCTTTGTACATCTTGCTGGACCCCGGATGAATAGAATAATGGGTAGCATGAGCTTCTCTCAAAATAGAGTTTTTCAACTCGTCATTCGCCGGTACGCACAACCGGTTCTTAAACCTCAAAAGTCCATCCTCGTGGATCACGAATCCAGGGGCTTTTCCCTAAGCCACATCCTCTCGAATGCGCAACAATGCTGGGTCTGAACCCTGATTCTCCCTGATTGCATCCTCAAGAGATGATGAAATCTCTAACATACAAAGTCAGTCTCGAACTCGGCCGGCTGCACTCGGTCTCGGGTCTAAGGAATTTCTGTTGGAGTTCCTTCTGAACTGATAAACGAGCAAGCATCTGCTCCTGAACGGACTTACGACTCAAGGCGTCGGCGACAACGTTCGCCTTCCCCGGTTGGTAAAGGATCTCGATATCATAATATTTGATTAGTTCCAACCACCGCCTCTGTCGCATATTTAACTCCTTGTGAGTAAATATATCCTTCAACTCTTGTGATTGGTGAATAACTGAAAGGTGACGCCATAAAGGTAACGACGCCAAATCCCCAACGCGAAAACCACGGCTGCTAGCTCCAGGTCATGGGTTGGATAATTGACCAACTATTTCGAGGAAACATCGGATTTACTTAATATCTTACGGAGATTGCCAATCTCGGATAGTCTCCGTCTTCTGAGGGTCGACACAAACTCTGTCAGATGAAATTACATGTCCGAGAAAGTCACCACGGACCTCCAGAACTCACATTTGGAAAACTTTCCATAAGGTTGTTCTCGTCTCAACACGTCGAGAACCTGATGAAGACGTACCTCGTGTTCCTCTTGGCTACGAGAATAAATCAAAATGTCATCGATGAAGACAACAACAAACTGATCTAAAAAGTCGATGAAAACCCGATTCATTAACTCCATGAATACCGCAGGTGCAATAGTTAGCTCGAACGGCCTAACTACGAACTCATAATGACCATAGCATGTACGAAACGCTGTCCTCGATATCCGACTCTCGAATCCGCAACTGGTGATATCCAGATCTTAAGTCGATCTTGGAAAATACTGAAGCTCCCTGAAGTTGATCTAAAAGATCATCAATACGAGGTAAAGGATACTACTCTTGATCATCACCCTGTTCAACTCCTGGTAATCGATACACAAGCGAAAAGAACTATCATTCTTCTTGACAAACAGCACTGGTGCTCCCCACGGGGACGTACTCGGTTGGATATAACCTTCCTCGAACTATTCCTCAAGTTGAATCTTCAACTCTTGCATTCTGGTCGGGGCCATCCGATACGGTGCCTTCGATATCGGAGACGTACCAGGCTCCAACTCGATCGTGAATTCCACATCTCTCTGTGGAAGTAAACCAGGTAACTCGTCTGGAAATACATCGGCATATTCTCTCACAACCGGAATATCCGACAACAATACTGATGATTTTTCGGTTTTGGTCATATAGCACCAATAACCAACACATCCCTGACTGAGCAACCGTACTGCTTTCATCAAATTAATGACTTTACCAGAACAGTCGGGATTACCTCCCTGAAAAACACATTCAACCCCATCGTCTGAAATGATAGTGACCATACGCTTACGGACACTAATGATGGCATCATGATGATCCATCCAGTCAATACCCAAGATGACGTCGTCTCTCGGCAAATCTACCACGATAAGGTCCGCTGGCCATACACGACCATGAAACTGAATCGGACAATCCTGAATCTCCCGATTACCGATAATTCGTCTACCATCAGGTAGACCAATGACATAAGGCTCACAACTAGTAGCACTACCCAGAAGTAGTCTACTCAAACATGACTCGGAAATGAATGAATGCGGTGTACCAGCATCAAAAGGTACACACAAGTTGAAATAAAATTACGAGTATACCTGAAATCATTCGGGCCACCGGATCGTCGATCCTCCTCATCATATGAATCTGGGACTTGCCGGTCCCCGAACCGGACGCTCTCGTCTGATAAATACGAGCTCCAACTCTATTTGCTTCCATTGTCTTAAACGACGATGATAAAGCAGTCTGATTCTGAAACGCTAGTTGCTTCGGGGCCTGAGATGACACCGGAGCCAACTTGGAGTCCTTTCAGCAAAAACGGGCCTTATGCCCAAAATTCCCACAATTATAGCACGTGATAGACGGTTTCAGACACTCAGTGCTGAAATGACTCGGCATTCCACAATTAAAACAGGTGATGGCCGAACTGGCCGCTCGGGAATGAGATCCCGCACGATTATGCGCCGTAGGAGGTCGCTCAGAAACGATAGGACTCACACGAGGCTTCTTGCAGGTTGACTGACCGCCTTCGGATAGATTACGCTTCTTCAATTTCTTGCTAGCAGACGAAGGTTGCTGCTTAGCAATTTCCTTAGCAGTAAGTTCATAAGTGATAGCTTTCTCGATGAATTCGGCCAACGTGGTGCAATTATGATTAAGCAACTGTAATCTCATACGTGGTTTCAGCCTCTTGCTGAAATACTTAATCTTATCCGCTTCGGAATGAATGATGGATGAGGCGAACGGAAGAAGTTCCTGAAATTTCTCGGCAATGGCGAGAACATCCGCGTCTGATGAGGGGTCGGGAGTGAGTAACTCTAACAGCTTGGCCTCTCTGAGTGGGGCCGGATAATACCTCTCCATCATGAGAGTCTTGAACTGATCCCAAGTACACGATCCTTCGGTGGGCTTCAACGATAACCACCAAGAATGAGCGCTCTTACCTAGATAGTAAGCCGCAACTGAAACTTTGTGTCCTTCGGGACACTCTACCATCGCAAATAGCTTCTCGAAGTGTTCGAGCCAATGAACAATATCCGCCGGCTCAGATGAGCCTTCAAAAGTAGGTGGCCTTTGGCGAGAGATGTCGCCGATGATACTGCTCACATTCCTCTCTTGCCTCTGAGGCGGCGGCGGAGGAGCCTGTTGATTTTGATTAGCTGAATTTTGCATCGTCTCCATTAGTTGTGTCATCTGAGTCATCTGGGCCATCATGCCCTGCATAAAGGCGAGTGGATCGATCCGAACACCTTCTGACTGAGCGGTGTCCCGAGTACGACTCCCTGATAGAGAATGATCACGTCCAGGTGAATGAGTAGCAGCGTCGCTACTAGATGAATTAGCATTATTCCTCGCATTCGCACGAGTATTCACACGAGCTCTCGGGATTCGGCCTGCTCCACGGCCTCGCCCTCCACGTCCTCTTCTTGCCCTTTCCATACTGAAGGAGGAAAGTCGCATAATGATTATATTTCCCGCATGATTAGCACGTTATGATTATGTCATGAGATGATGAAAATGAGTATACATGCTCTAACTTAGTGATTATATGAATGATTTACTGAAGTTACATGATTATCTGATGAAATTCTTGAAATGATTATCTTGAATAACTTAACAAGATTGATAATATGATCATCCAGATTGACAACTGGATAATGAAATGAATTGAGTAATTAATGAGTTAACATGATCGTCCTGATTATTAACTGATTAATGAAATGAATTAAGTGATTAATGAGTTAACATGATCGTCCTAATCACAATGAATGATGATGTTTGAGGATTGTTAATTGATGAATGATGAATGAATGACTATTGCCGTAAATTATACCATGGCGTTAGAAATCTTACGCTTCTTCCTATTCGATTGGCTCGGCATTTGCACAGTCACACGTGACACGAAAGTCCAATGATACTAGTCCGATGACGATGACTTCAAATGAGACATGACTCGGAAGGTAGTATTCAAAACCACGCTCCGATACCAACTCGTAACACCCCAAACTAGGCGGATATTACGGCCGTGGACCCCGACCGGGACCCACCGGGCGAATGAAAAAGGATGAATTACACAGGGTAAATGTAGTACCGAACCACATTACAACATCAATTACTCCGATTAGGAGTTTCATACAACACACCTGTGATAAAATAGAATACATGTGTATCTTATGTGATGATAAAATACACAACACCGAATGAAACGAGTATTCAAACGGAATGTCTCAGCTGGAATAAATAAAGGAAACATAAATGATCGAATAAGTGATCAGCAGATCGGGGCCCCTTTCTAGTATCACTGACTCCTCGACGTCGGCATGTTCTCCCGTGCCTTTGCCTTACCAAGACTAAAAACAAAATCCCCAAACGGGTCGATTATACGTAACAACAATCCTCAAGGGTTGAAAATACACAATCATGATTAATCAAGTTATGAAATATTCTTAGTTATGAATTACGGCAAGAGGAGTATCATAGTACGCCCGTAATCTTCTGTGCGAGTGTACAACACCCGTCCGTGTACCTAATTAGTCTCACGGTGTAACGCTTTCCCGTGTGCACGGTCTAATGTATCGGTGAACCCAATACATAACCATCATGTGCCCGACTAAAAATTCCACACAGCCACACCCGGCCACGCAATATGAACCCAGAAGGTCATATGAACGAGAATGACCGTAATGAATATCAATGAATAAATAATAATCTGACAAAGTCAAGAATGACTCACCGAAATGAGGGTAATAATGAAATGAATGATAGCTCAACGAAAGGATTGGAACCGCTGCTCCTTATGATCAAGTGATTAATTGACAATAATAAGTTTTAATATGATTAATACAATGATGAATGAGTTATGATTATGAATGATCAACAACAAAAGGTATGAATATCCTTTTAACCGAGTAAGAATTAACTTACTCAATACCGGTGACAACAATCCTTCCACGAACGACGTCCTAATTGAGATATCGATCGCTCGAACAACCTTGAATTATACAATATTCAACAACCCGTTCAAATACGAATCAAACACGAATATAACTAACTCAAAACGTCGATACGAATAAACCAAGTTCATTGAGGTATTAAATCAAACACGTTGCGTCCAAACTCTGATTGTTTACAATCAAACTTCAATATACCAATATCAAATCCCCCAAGAAGTATTTCAAACCAGTAAAACATCTCCAATACGATCAATAATCCGATATGAATATCCAAAAACGTGATTATAACAACAATTAGTCGAAAATCCCCAATTCCAACTCGATATTCAAGGTGTTCTTGAATAATCCCTCAATAATCCAATGAATCCTTATACAAACTCATAATCATATACATATCCCTTCATATAACATGATTATAACGTCCAAAACATCATATCTCAACACAAAATCGAAGTCCAAAGTGTTGAAAGAATTACCTCTTGAAGATACAAGTACTTTAATCCGAAGAACACGCGTTAGATTGATTATCCGGGCTTCACGATCGAAAGGAGATGAAGAAAATCAAACACCCAAATGATTTGTGAAGGAAAAACCCTCCCTCAAGCCTTCTCTCTCGGTTTAAGGTGAAGAAAAGGAAGAAAAATGGGCTGAAATGCTGAAAAAAATGAATTTATAGGGGTTGACTACCCTGCCGGACACGGCCCGTGCCGATCGGCACGGTCGTGTCGCACAGCTGGCCGACAGGGACTCGACCGTGTCCTGCTTGACACGGTCGCGGCGCGGAGGGCCTTCCGACAGTGACCCGTCCGACAACGACTCGGCATGACTCGACCGTGCCAGACGACACGGTCGGGCGTGCTGGGCAGACGATTCTGGCTTATCCGGAAGGGTTCGACTCGGCCGTGCCAGACGACACGGTCGGGTCCTGAGGCGAACACTTCGCACTTTCCGGACGAGTACGGCACGGGCCGTGTCGGACGACACGGCCGAAGTTCGTTCGGCGATGATCGCCAAAATCAAAAATGAGCGGTTGAGCTAAAACGACCATAACACTCTCGTCCGGACTCCGATTGACTCACCGTTTGAACCATTGGAAAGCTAACTCGATGCTCTATAATATTGCAAAGATTTAGAATTTTTGGAGTTACCAAAAATTAATGGTGATCTAACAAAGTCGAACTCATATGAGGAAAGTTGAAACAATGAACAATAACGATACACCACTCGAAGTTTTTCCGAACGGTGAACACGGTGAATGAATATGATTGGTGAATGATTATAATCGAGTGAATATACACTGGGTGACAATTACAGACTGATAATTACTGAATGAAAGTGAATGAATTACAACCGGGTATTACATTTGGATATTTCAAAAACAGCATTTTGAATGAGGTACGGGCATTATGAATTCGTAGTTATGCCATTTGGTTTGACTAATGCCCCGGCGGTGTTCATGCAGCTCATGAATAAGACCTTTATCGAATATCTGGATAAATTCATAGTGGTGTTTATTGATGATATCTTAATCTATTCTAAGAACAAAACGGAGCATGCTGAGCACCTAAGAATAGTACTGAGTATTTTGAGGGCTAATAAGCTCTATGCTAAATTTTCTAAGTGCGAGTTTTGGCTAAAAGAAGTCGCTTTTCTTAGTCATATTATATCAGCCGAAGGTGTTCGATTGGATCCTCAGAAAATTAAAGCAGTTCTAGCGTGGGAACCCCCGCAGAATGTCAATGATGTTCAGAGTTTTCTAGGATTGGCTGGTTATTATCGTCGATTTGTTGAGGGTTTCTCGAAAATAGCTCGACCACTCACCCAGCTGCTACAGAAAACTCAGAAGTTTGAATAGAATGATGAGTGTCAGAAGAGTTTCGATGAGTTGAAGAAAAGACTGATAACGTCACCAGTTCTAGCCTTACCACAGGGGACTGAGGGTTTCGTTATTTATAGTGACGCTTCTAAACAAGGATTGGGATGTGCATTGATGCAAAACGAGAAAGTAGTAGCTTTTGCATCTCGACAATTAAAGCCATCTGAGATGAATTATCCTACCCACAATCTTGAGTTAGCTGTTGTGGTGTTTGCGTTGAAAATTTGGAGGCACTATTTGTATGGTTCTTCTTGTCGAGTGTATACAGACCATAAGAGTTTGAAATATATTTTTACTCGGAAGGAGCTTAATATACGTCAACGGTGATGGTTGGAAGTGATTAAAGATTATGATCTTGATATTCTTTACCATCCTGGTAAAGCGAATTTCATTGCCGATGCTTTGAGCCGCAAGTAAATCGTGTTACAGAGATTGGAATTACTTACCGTTCAATCGAAGATCAAACAAGATTTATTTGATTTGGAGATTGAAATTTGGCCCCAAGTAACTCAAGGACAATCGCGCCTCCTTGAGGTCACATCCTCCGTGATTGAAGACATTAAGTCCAAACAGTTAGATGATCCTTTGTTTGTACAACTTTGAGAAGATGTTGTTAAAGGAAAGGCACCTGGATTCATAATATACGAAGACGATGCTCTCCGATTTCAAGGTAGGATTTGTGTACCGAATCAGGATGATCTCAAGAAAATGATTTTAAATGAATCACATTCTACTCCGTACTCGATTCATCCGGGTATGAGTAAAATGTATAAAGACTTGAAGAAGAATTTTTGGTGGCCGAATATGAGGAAAGATGTAATGGATTTCGTGTTGAAATGTTTAACTTGTCAGCAATTTAAAGCTGAACATCAGAGACCTGCCGGGAAATTGCAGCCGTTACTAATCCCAGAATGGAAGTGGGAAGATATCACGATGGATTTTATTGTGGGAATTCCAAGGACGCGAACTGTGATGAATATGATTTGGGTAATCGTTGATCGGCTAACCAAATCAGCACATTTTATGGGCGTTAAAGATACCTGGGGACCAGAGAGATTGGCCCGTTTATTCATCACAAAGATTGTGAGACTCCATGGTACGCCAAAGAGTATTTTTTTAGACCGTGATGGTCATTTTATATCACATTTCTGGCAGGCAGTACATCGAGCCCTCGGTACTGAACTGAATTTCAGTACCGCTTATCACCCTCAAACGGATGGACAGTCGGATAGAACCATCCAGACACTGGAAGACATGTTGAGATCCTGTGCGTTGGATTGGAAAGAAGATTGGGAGATTTATTTACCATTGGTCAAATTTGCGTATAATAATAGTTGACATAGTTCGATCGGAATGGCTCCATGTGAAGCGCTATATGGGAGATGGTGTAGATCGCCAATTTGTTAGGACGAGCTATATGAATTACTTGGAGTAGAACCAGACTTCATAATTCAAACAACGTAGAAGATTGCGTTGATCCAACAAAAATTGTTAACAGCCCAAAGTCGACAGAAGTCGTATGCCGACGTTCAACATTGACCAATAGAATTTCGGGGGGCGATAATGTATTAGTCAAGGTGTCTCCGACGCGTGGAATTCTCCGGTTCGGTAAAAAGGGGAAGCTTAGTCCTCATTACATTGGGCCTTTTGAGATACTGGAGAGACTAGGTGAGGTGGCTTATCGACTAGCGTTACCTCCAATGCTTAGTCATGTTTTTAATGTATTCCATGTTTCACAATTACGTAAGTATATTCCCGGTGCCAGCCACATTATTGATTACAAGGAGATTGAAGTTAAGGATGATGTTACATACGAAGAGCAACCGGTAGCCATATTGGAGCGGCGAGTGAAACAATTGCGATAGAAATCAATTCCATTAGTAAAGGTCCAATGATCTAAACATGGAATTGAGGAAGCTACCTGGAAAACTGAAGATAGTATGGGTTCCCGATACCCTGAACTTTTCGAATCTTAAGTTTCGGGCCGAAACTTCTTTTTAGGGGGTAGTGGTGTAATATCCGTGTATTTTGTGTGTGTTATTTTGAGTATATCTTGTTGAATTATGGTTATTTGGAGATGATTGTATTGATGGTTGATATTGGAGTGTTCATGGTTGGTAATTATTGAGTTTGTAATTTTTCGGATTGTGTTCATTCTAGCCGGACTTCGCAAATTTTATACTAGAAAGTAGCATTTAGCGCGCGCTAGGCTTCCCTGATAGTGCACGCTAACCAGGTGTCAGTAGCACATGCTACTCTTGTGCGTAGGGCACGCTATGCATGCTAGGCAGTGAGCTTTATGGGCTCTGGAATGGGGCATTAGCGCACGCTAATGGTAGACTAGAGTACACTATTGAGGTAGGCTAACGCACGTTAAGTAGTGCGGTAGTGCGCGTTGTCGCGGCAGGACAGTGAGGACAGTAGGGTTCTGGACTGCAGGAGCTAGCAGGTAGCGCACGCTATTATGGAGCTAGCGTGCGCTAGTGACGATGAATAATGCACGCTAACCATTTCGAGTAACGCACGCTAGCGCGGCCAATGCAGAAAATTCTGCACCACCTTTCAAAGGTGGTGGACTGCTTTTTAATCCCGATAGCGCATGCTACACTTAACGTAGTGCACGCTAATCATCGTCTAATATATATAGGACTGGATGGCTTAAATACCATCATTTCATCATTCTCTCATTTCTTCTCCGGCGGCGGGCAACCTGGGGTTTAAGGAAGTGCAGTACTTCACCTGATATCATCATCCATTCACGTTTTGAAGTTCCTAACTGTAATACCCGAGATATTCGTTCCAGTTTCGTTGAGTCTTTCTGCGGGTTATCAGGTTGGCATTTTCCATGTCTTTGGAATGTTGTGACATGTTTGGGTGTGTCATGAGTGGACACTTGTTTCATCCCATTTCAGATCGTTGCATGAGTTTTTGACTCATTATGTTGTAGCGCACGCTATCACTTATGGTGTAGCGCGCACTACTGTGTCATTATTAGCACACGCTACCGGGTGTGTAGCGCACGCTAACTGGCAGTCCAGAATCAGTCCAGGAGCTACTGGACTGGGACTGGAGTCTCGTCAGCGCACACTATGGTTGGTAGTTAGCACACGTTGTTGTCTACTTAGCGCACGCTAATTGTCTTTTCTAGAAAACGCTACCTAGTAGGTGCAGATCTGTCCAGAGGCCACTGGACTTGATTCGTCACTCGTTAGCACACGCTATGCATATTGGCTAGCACACACTAACAGTGTTACGGGCGGGATATTCTAGAGCGTTGACCCCGTCAGCGCGCGCTAATGCGGTGTGTTTAGCGCACGCTAATAACTATACAGTATAAATACTGGACAACAGTCTTTATTTCGCCATTTCTCACCCTTCTCGTCTCTTTCCATAGGGAGTGATCTCTTGGAGTGATTTTGGGCAATCTTCACCATTAAGCTTCATCTTGGGGTGGATTTGTATAAGTTCAACAACATCTAATCAACTTCTTTGCTCAAATCAAGGTATTCTCTTCCTAGAACCCTAGTTTCTTGAATTTGGGGGTTTTCCTTGGTTTTGGTGATTCTTACCCGATCTCATCCGATCGGTTATGTAATCTTGTTGCCCTGGGTTTGAGCTTTGGATTTTGGTAACTCATTTATTGATTTTGTATCTCTTGAACTTGGCTCTTGATATTTTCTGAGAAACTCCTATATTCTTGTTGATCTTAGGGTCATTTCGGTTTCCGATTAGTGTTGTTAATTCGTGATGGTATTGTTCTCGTAGTATCCGTGGGGCTATCGAGATTCTTGGTCATTTTTTGAAGTTCGAGGGCTGCTCGACCTCACCCGTTCGTTGTTTGGTTGCTCGTGGTTTCGAGGCAAGTATCTTGCCCATACACTTCTTGTTTTGTAGATGTAACGATTGATAATTAATTGTATGTGTGTGATCCGAATGTTTTAATGAAATTTTAAAGGGATCGGTATATTCCAATAAAAGGTTTTCTCCAAAGATGGCGCGTATGCTTCGTGAATAAATGCGTTTTTCGGAATATGTGAGTATATGTCGTACATTAGAAGATGTTACAATCATACTTCGTGAGTATAATAAGCCGTAATCAATTGCCGAGGATTGTGTGTTGATATGTGTACTTGTTCGGTGAATACGTGACATGTGTGATATTACTTATCATTCCTTTGTGAGGAGGATGTGATGCTTAATGCTGTTTGACATCGGTATTTGCTTGGTGTTCTGTGTGATTGTTGTAAGCGATGTGCCACCAGGTAAGATTTTTGAATCTCCGGGATCCGTCCTTGATAGTACGGGTCGGGCGTGACCGTAGGGTTATCCAATCGGGTATGTCTTGCGGGGACTCCGAGGTTCGGGGCTTGCTAGCCCGATGCCGGGATAACTTGTGAGGTTATCCAATCCGGGTATGTCTTGCAGGGACTCCGAGCTTCGTAGCTTGTTAGTACAATGCCGAGATAACTTATGGTTGTGATTTGGTTGTGTGATTTACGTGTCATGGGTTGTCCAATCGGGTATGTCTCGTGGAGGCTCTGAGGTTCATAGCTTTCTAGTGTGATGCCAGGGTAACTATGAACTTATGTATGATTATGGTCACGTGACTGTCGTCGCGGTGACATGTGATTTGGTATGATTTCCCATTGGGTTATTCACTCGGGTATGCTCTGCGGGAGCATCTGAGGTTTGTGGCTTGTTAGCACGGGATGCGGATAATCCTTGGCAATATGTTGATATGTATGATTGGGTCGTGGACCCCGTGCTTTGTGACCGGAATGGTATGATTTTGTTGCGGACCCCGCGTGTTGTTAGCATAATTGTATTTTGGGAAAATGACTTTTGGATTGTGTCCCTAAGTGGTTTCGAAAGGCTTGAGAATTCTTAAATCCCAAATGTTTTCAAAACTCCCGAGATCATAAATATTTTGTGAGATATATATGGGTTTCATCCCCACCTTTCACGATTTGAACTGTTTTGACCAAGTGACTTATCTCGGGAATCATGTTCACAATTACTATATGGTTGGAGTATGTTGTGTATGGCTTGTATTTGTATTTTATACTTGCACTAGTAAAAGAGTAGAGTTTTGCTAACCCCCGAGTATTCGGGGGGTGGATGTTTGTCTTGTGTCCAGGTACTTGTAGGTTGCTGGGGAGCGAATCACAGGATCGGTACGAAGGATGATGGAAGACGACGATACTAATCACATGAAGACCAGTCGTTGAGTATTTTGGTAGAGTCTTGTTGTTTGTCTCTCCATTGTGTTATTCTCCCGTTTTATGGGAATGTTGACGTATTCCAACCCCTGCGCAGGTATGAGCTGTGACAAAGAGTTATGTATGTTTGATGCGTATCTTGTGGTAAAAGACCCAATCGGTCTAGTGGTTCGTTATTAGCCATGTTGGCATGTACTGATATGTTGTGTTTTCTGTATTTATCCTGGTAGATGCTCACGGAGAGGTTCTGCGGGGCTGTAATATTCCCGAGTGGTTTGTGGGTGTTACAGAATATGGTATCGGAGAATTAGGTTGCGGGAACCTAGGCTTTCGGTTAGAGTTGTGTGTAGTCGAGTCTTGTCTTATCACATTTTGTCTGACTTAGTTGTGTCGCGACGCGTCGTCTGGGATGTAGGTCGTGATTAGTATCAAACTGCAGCCATCATCTTCATGCGATCTGTGGATGTAAGTCTCCCCACTTTATGTTGTGCCTCGTGTTGCACGGGCTTGTGTGATGTTAATTAATTTATGAAGGTTACTTGTGTAACGTTATAATTATGTGAACCGTTGATGTTTGGATTTGTATGCTGTTGTTTAGTTGTAACCTCCAGTCTAGTACCGTTGGAAGATGAGTATGTATGTGTTGCCAAACTTGCACCATAAGCGCACACCATCTTTTGTTGTGGAGCGCGCTTTCTAGTGGGGCAAAAGTTTTGGGACTGCATTTTTGCCGTTAGGCCTAATTTTTTTTCTAGTCTATCATCCGCGAGTGGATTCTATGTGTGATTATGTGATTTTCGTTGCGTTAGGTTGGTGCTTGTTAGTAAGCCGAAGGGCAGGAGTCGTGGTCGTAACCGTGGTACTGATGGCCATGGGGATCAGATGCGTGATCGAGAGAATATTGCTGGGAATGATATTGGTATTTGTGTTGCTACTATATTGCAACAAGTAGCAGCACAGATGACTCAGTTGACCCAGGCGGTTCAACGCAATACTGACGCAACTCAGAACGTCGGTGTAAATCAATGGCTTCGGGAAGTAGTCCGTATGAATCCCCCTCGATTCTCGGTGTTATGGATACGTTGGGCTGGGATGGTGGGATTTTCCAATTAGGAAAGATATTCGAGGCTAACGATTGTCCCAAAGAGAGGAAGGTGCCTATCGCTCAATACCTTCTTGACAAAGATGCCGCTGATTGGTGGGAAGCCGTTAAACCTCATGGTCGTGATGTCACGTGGGCGGAGTTCCAGGCATTTATGGAAGCTGAGTTCTGTCCAAAACCGATTAGAGAATAGAGAACTCGTAACTTTTATTTGGCAGAACCGCAAGATATATCTGTGTCACAGGCTATTATCGACTATATCAAACAACTCAGTTATGTGCGAGATCAGGTGAGAACCGAAGAAGAGAAGATCCTTCATTTTGACAGACGGATGAAGCTGTAGATTCGCCAGTGTATGGTGGGATTCACTTGCACTTCATTCAGGGATTATCAGGATCGAGCCTTAACTTACGAACTAGCTTCGTTATCGTCGGAGCGTTTGCCCGAGCCGAAGAGACAGAGGATGTCCGATGACCTAATGGACAGTACAGGACTTGGCGTTTCTGGATTGCAACGTCGTAGTCTTTCTGCTGTGAAGCTCCACCGCCTGATGCGTGGGACTGAGAGTTCCAAATCGCAGCTTTGACTCTTGGTAAAGCCAGGAGATGTATCAACTACAATGTATCGGGGCATGTTCGTGCACATTGCCCTTCGCCGCTAGTAACGTGTTACAAGTGCGGACTCAAGGGACACTGGGTTCAGTTTTGTGAGTTGGTCACCGAGCCTTACGAGCCACGGACTTGAGAACTGATATCAGGAGTGACACTTAGAGGTCCTTGATAAGTGTGGTCTACCAGTTGTATGTCATGTTATTTTCTTGCTTTGTTATTTCGAATTTCGAGGATAAACTTCTTTCATTAGAAGTGGATCGGATTGTTGAAATTCTGTATTTCCAGTCATGTCGACTCGTTTGTGCTCGTTGATATTTTCTAAACTCGTTCTATTCTTCACTTCTCGTTGTTGGACGAGTTGTGGTACTGTTTCGGAGAAATTCATTTGTCGTTGTGACTTTTTCCGAATTCGGCTCCATTCCTGTGAATCTTATGTAAATGCATATCTTGTCATTTTTACCAGACCACCTATTGTCGTGAGTCGAGGTGTGAACTTCGAGGTGCTATTTGATTTTTATCGATCTTCAAACCCTGGGGTGGTGAAATTTCGTATTTGTTCAGCGATTAGCTCCTATTTTGATTGATTTACTGTTCGGGCTGGTCAACCATATTGATTCTGTTTGTTACGTTTCGTTATCATTCTGCCGTAGCGATATGGATGGTAGCAGCCACGTGCTGCATGTGATTCGTTGTAAGTCCTCGGCAACGGATAGCGTATGTTATCTGGGTTTGTTTTGTGTTGATCGTTTTATGTTTTAAGTTTCGGGGATGAAACTTCTATTAAGAAGGGTAGAATGTAATACCCGAGTTCGTTCCATTTTCATTGTCTTTTTGCGGGTTATCGGGTTGGCGTTGTCCATGTCTTTGGAATGTTGTGACATGTTTGGGTGTGTCATGAGTGGACACGTGTTTGATCCCGTTTCAGATCGTTGCATGAGTTTTTGACTCATTGTGTTGTAGCACACGCTATCGCTTATGGTGTAGCGTGCTCTACTGTGTCATTATTAGCGCACGCTACCGGGTGTGTAGCGCACGCTAACTGGCAGTCCAGAAGCAGTCAAGGAGATATTGGACTGGGACTAGATTCTCATCAGCGCACGCTATGGTTGGTAGTTAGCGCACGCTATCATCTACTTAGCGCACGGTAATTGTCTTTTCTAGCGCACGCTACCTGGCAGGTGCAAATCTGTCCAGAAGCCACTGGACTGGATTCGTGATTCGTTAGCGCACGCTACGCATATTGGCTAGCGCACGCTAACAGTGTTATGGGCAGAATATTCTGGAGAATTGACCCCGTTAGTGTAACACCCCCATAATACGTCCGGAAATGTCACACGTCGTAGACCCTTATCACAAGGATCTACCAGGCTAAACTCCAAAAGACTACTCAATGATTGACCGACCGGAGTCCAAATTAATTACAAGGCAGACCGACAAGGTCATCAAACAATTCAGAAACTAACTAAATTTACTTCTCAATGACAATAATAAACTTGAACACAGAAAGGAATGACAACTTAATTTAATGAATGTAAACTACACCCCATGCAAGGGTGAATACTCGACCGAAAGAGAAATACCATCCAAAATGAAACAAAAGAAAAAGACTCTTACTCTTGTGTGATTAGCATCGTCGTCTTCCATCTCCTTCCAAGCCAATCCCGTGACTGCTCCCGAGCTTCCAAAACCTGAGTGCATAACAGGCACCCACCCCCCGAAAACTCAGGGGTTAGCAAACTGGAATTTTGCTAGTGCAAGTACATAATATACAAGATATACGAACAATAACAACACAAAACTCAACAGCGCGAAGCCTGAACACAAACCACACATTCCCATAGTCAATACAGAATAGCACTCACATAAACAAGGTGAAAGATAATCACATAGTCATATTCTCTTTACGGAACATAACACCAATGAAACTTTAAACGAGCCCAAGGAGTCAAAAGATCTAGTTTGAAAATCTATTTTTATAAAAGGAAAAGTATTTTGATAAGATAGTTTGAAAACATTATTAATGACTCGGGCCGTCTTGGGGTTTTGAAAATCGAATGGGAATACTTTTAGAAAATAACTTCAAAAGCTCTCGGGTCCTCGACCCAACATGTGGAAAACAATTTGCAAGAAAACCACTACAACGTTATTCGAGGTCCTCGACCCAATTTATAAAACACTATCACAAGTGAATCATTAAAACATCTGACGGGGTTCTCGGCCCAATCCAAATAATATCATTACGAGATCAAATCTCAACATCCCACGGGGTCCTCGACCCAAAAAACAGAATAATCATCACAGTACAATCAAAGGCATAGCCTCTCATTCGACAAATCCTACTCAAGACCCCTGATTAATTAACCCTCGGAGATCTCGTCAAATATCCCTAGTTAATTAATCCGGATACCAACATTTAAAACAAGTTGAAACAAACTTTCAGAAACACGAATCGCGGTCTATATCAAGACCAACATTTTAAAGCGAGTTGCAAGAACTTTGAATTACGAAAATAATTTGGTAATGGGGTCTTAGCTATCACTCAAATATCCATTACAATAAGCCTGCCAGGCGCCTCCCTTGCACACCTGTGCACCGGCGTTCACTCCACTATGTTGGCCACCCCTTGAACATGTCACCGCGACGGCGATCACTCCCACAAGAGCCGCCCCTTGCTCGCACATTAGGTAACACCGGTGTGCACCAATCATATGGAGCCGCACATTGCAGCGTACACCAGGCCGGAGTACACGCCCCACCCTCAGAGGTTCCCGGATACGACGTCTCTCACAACAAGTATTCACATTGTTACAAATATCAAGCACATAATCAATCGTTGCAACAACTATCAAATCAATACACCAATTCACACAATTTATCTGTCAGTCCATAACCACACAAATAAACAATAACACGCACGTTATCAATCAAGACTCAACACAATAAGCCTTTGGCACAACAAACCAACGCTACACATATATCCTTATATCGTAACTCGGCCGAATGCATAAACCGTACTATATTAGCTCTATAATTATGGTTCGTACTTTAATCCAAGTTGAGTACGTCAACTAGTATCGGTATTAATCACTCGACATTTACCTACATATGTATGTATTTATCTATATACATGTATATATATACATATATATATATATATATATATATATATAGGAAATCGATCATATAAAAACTAATTACCTTGTAAAATCTAGAAACTTTTGTAGGCCATTGATATTAGTGATCTAACGGCTATAGATGAGTAGAATTATATGCATTTATGTATTTTTTTATTGCATTATTTGTTGCATATACTAGCGACCAGCTTGATTCAACAAATAATAACAAATATGCAATGAAATTACTTAATAATGCAATTGGGTTCTAGATAGCACCATTAAGGGTGTTTCCACCATAGCCAATCCATATATATATATATATATATATATATATATATATATATATATATATATATACACGCATATCTATATACATACATATATTTAACATATAAATATATATGTATATGTATATTCGTAAAATAATTCACATACTTTGGAAACAATGATTTCACGTAGTTATAATTCATATATCAAGGTACTTGCCTTAGTAATGTCTCGCGAATACTCCGAAAATACGGTCGATTGGAAAAATTCGGAACTCCAATGAAAACAACGATCGGAAAGGCTCAACACCGGATTATCGTAGGGAATTCGTCCCTAATATCCTATCATCAAATAAACAATAAATCACACGATGAAAAACATCGCAAAACGACCGAATCTCCCTCTACGACATTTCCCCAGACACCTTGAAGGCGTCAAATGAAAACTCATATAAACGACGAATCGGATATGATAAAACTGTGGAAACATGATTAAATTGATAGAATACAACTTAATCTACAATTATCCATCAGTAATCTAAGTTCATATGGCTCGAACGGACGAAATCTATCAAGATCCCCAATTCTAGATTTTTAGGAAATCGTACCTTGATTCGATGGATCGGAGAAGGTTATAGGAAGATTAATCGATGTTATGAACTAAAAAACAACGTGTATCGAAATATATACACCATGCTTTCGTGTTCTCCATGCTTTGGTCGCAGAGGAGGTGAGTTGGGGGAAGAAAATGGGTGAAGAACACGTCTGCCTGGTCATTTATATAACCCCGCGCGACGCACGAGCAGACACGCACGAGCACCGGCCGTGTGTGACTCGTGCGCGAAGAACCTGCCGGGACACATCTGGAAGTCTTCCGGACACGCACGAGCATGGTGCTCGGGCGTCCGGTCGTGTGGCCTGCTCGTTCGCGACATTACCTGGCCTCTGTGCACCGCACGAGCACCGCGCACGATCACTGCTCGTGTGCGCCTGCTACAACCTGCCCAGTACCGCACGAGCACCTGCCCGTGCGCCTTGATCGTGCGCCCTGCTCGTGCGCGGCCCCCAGGGACTGCCCAGCAGTCTGCCTGTCCCGCACGAGTGCCGGTCTGTGTGGGCTACTCGTGCGTACCTGGCTGGTTACTACCGCACCTGGCCGGCCGGTGCCCAGCCACCATGACTCGACGACCCGATTTCCAAAAACGAACGGAACGAACACGACGAAACGTTCGCGGACAACAACATCGATCTGAAATGAAAATAATATGCAATAAATCACCACATATGGCCATAAACACAAAATCGATCGTCGAGAAAAATAATACCAACACTCGACAACCGAGAAATTTCCGGTCTAAAAAGAAAAATTCAAATTAATCAGGATAAAAATCTTGGGTATTACATTAAAATAAGTTTCGTCCCGAAACTTAAAATAGAGAGTGGTGGAACAATCAAGGAAAAAAAAATAACTACTTGCTCAGCCCCAAAACATCACGAACAATGCGCGAATACGAGGATCCTAGAAACACAATGAACGGACCTAGCAAGTATCTGGTACGTGAGTCGAGGCGATAAAATATATGTGAACATGAGAAGTCGAGGTGGAGGAGTATGAATTTGGAGACAAAAGCTCCAAGAGTAAAGAAAATCACAAAACGGCTCAGACATCCTGAAACCATGTTTCGAGCTCGACCAACAGTATCCAAGTTCATAATACATTCGGAAATGTTAATTGCACGCGTGGGAATAATAGTTTCGAACAAAATTTTGGAAGGATCAATTTCAGATGTGGAAAGACCACAATAATCCATGGAGTCTGACAAAACAACTCTGAAATTCATTCGGAGGACGGTAGGCTAGGTAGAACATGGTAGTTTAAAATCGTCGAGAGGATCACAATTGAATTACCAATAATGAGAGGTCACACAATACCGGAAATACTAAGACAAGTACGGGTAATACACTCCCCCATACTAAAAAGACATTACGACCCCGAAACTTAGAACAACAAAAGTTGGAAACGTAAAGCAATGAAACGAAAAACGATTGAAGTCGCGATTGTTGGAACCAGCAACGATTAAGACACCGTACAAGATCTTCATTCTCCCATACTAGAATCTTCAGAAGGAAACATAGGGTTTCGGGACACTCTCCGGTCACTTGCTCTATTCTCCAATAGGGTAGCATTCTTTGCCAATTTGGAAACTATCTCACAATGTTTCTTCCGATGACCTTCATGCCTGCACCGGTAACAAGTCAAGAGTGGAAAAGGACAATTTGCACGAATATGTCCCTGACGGTTGCAGTTGAAGCACCTTTTCTTCTTGCCGAGAGTCACCGATGCCGGTTTGGGATTTCCAGCACTCATTCTCGACCACGAAGACGACACGTTCGAACGACGTGAGGGTTTGGGAGCCTTAGTCTCTTCACCGCCCAGAAATTTTCCAGATGTCCTCGGCCTATTTGCTTCACTCGTGGGCTCGATCACTGAGGAGATTTCATAGGATATCATATGATCTTGATACTCCTTCACCGTAGCGTGAATAGTTATCCTATGAACCACCCCGCCGATTCCATTTCCATCATCACGTCTACGTCCGCCGAGGCTCGACATACTAATGTAGATAATACCGTTCAACGATATAAATTAATCAGTCGTACAGTATACCACAATTACTAACATGAGGTTTAGTTAGCATCCTAAGAATAACGGTAATATCGTAAAGCACAAAGTTTTCTAAAGTCAATTTCGAGTCCTTCGACGAGGACGATCATTATATGTACGCACTTAATGAAAACAAAGTTTTGAAAAAGAGGGCGAGTCACGTTACGCCCAAAATCTATAAATTCTGTCCTTTATTTTGGAAAAGGAAATTTATATATCGACTTTAAAAATTCTTTTCGAATAATGTATAAAAGAAATTCTTTTATAAATCGTAACTAATTTGAAATATTTCAAATGTGTTGAGTTCCAAATACCACAATTTGAAAATCTTTCCTCTTCTACCAAAATGCTTAGTCGAGAGGATTTTTCACCGAGATACGTGACCATTTGACATGACGATATTAAATCATGGGTTTTCACACTGTTAGAAAATTTCAAAGCCCCGCTTTAAAATATTCGTGACATTACAGCGCCGTGGGCCCCGCGCCGGAACCCACCAGGCAAAAACTCATTTTTAAAAATGTTCTAAACGCCAAAAAAAGCCGATGACGGTAATATTTTCAAATACTCACAAAAGTCATTTATAAAATATCAAATATCGTCATAAGAATACCGTCAAGACGTGCAAGACCAAAATATCAAAACTCGGTTTAGGGAATCAGTTTTACGAAATAAAACTCAATTTGCAAGATACTGAAAGCCATTTCAAAATTCTCACGCAATGGATAAAATTAACACTAAAAAACTTATCCTAATGAAATGTAGAAATCGATAAGTACACTCGACTTCCGAAGAATACTACATAACCGTTCTCACTTGGACCGTATACGCATGCTATATCCTAAAACAATAATATCACCAACAAGTTCCAACCACTTGTTCACATTAAACACATTAGCACGATATAATCAAATACGTATATAAGAGGACTTACAATCGGGAGACTTACTATCACGGATTGTCTGAAGATGATGTCGGAACCGTGATACTAATCACAACTCTAATGCGCGCGACTTACACGAGACAAGGACTTGACCCAACGGCCTAGGTTTTTCGCAAACCTAAGCTCCGATACCATATATGTAACACCCCCAGAATACGTCCGGAAATGTCACACGCCGTAGACCCTTATCACAAGGATCTACCAGGCTAAACTCCAAAAGACTACTCAATGATTGACCGACCGGGGTCAAAATTAATTACAAGGCTGACCGACAAGGTCATTAAATAATTCAGAAACTAACTAAATTTACTTCTCAATGACAATAATAAACTTGAACACAGAAAGGAATGACAACTTAATTTAATGAATGAAAACTACACCCATGCAAGGGTGAATACTCGACCGAAGGAGAAATACCATCCAAAATGAAACAAAAGAAAGCGACTCTGAATCTTGTGTAATTAGCATCGTCGTCTTCCATCTCCTTCCAAGCCAATCCCGTGACTACTCCCGAGCTGCCAAAACCTGAGCGCATTGTAATATCCGCAATTTCGATTTTCGGTAATTTTATTTTTTTGGCAGAAGTCCATCTTAGCGACTCTGTTGTGACCGTTTCGTCATTCCAAGAATGATTAATTCTGTACTTTTTGTCATCCAAGTTCGTTTCGGTATCGTTTTGTTGAGTTCCGTGTTCTTAAACGGCTTTTCCGCACTTGAGTTCGATTCTTGCGAATCTCATCCGAAACTGTTGTTCTGAGTTTCTCGTAAGTTCCTTTAATGTTATTATTCATGTTGAGAGCTTTGTCTTAGTGTTTCGATCGTGTATCGTGTATTTCGTATGTTTTGGGCCGTTTTCGTAATTTCCCAAAGTTTGGGGTAATTACTTCCGTTGTCAAATTTCGAGCCCTCGGGTGGTCGGAATCGTGTGTTCTCTTAGCGCTTGGATTTGTCTTTGCGAGTACTTCGTAACCGTATCTTCGATTCATATTCAGGTTCGGGTTTCGGGGTCGTCCGGACCGTCGGAGTTGGCCACGGCCGAGTCATGGCCGGGCATGTTGGGGCCATGCCACACTTGGCCGAGTTACGGCCGTAAGGGTCCGGCAGTTATGGTCGTAAGTCCTGTTACGTACGTAAGACCTGGCCGGTCACGTACATAACACTGCCGGCACTTATGGGGAGTTGGCTCGGCCATGGCCGGTTACGGCCGTAAGCCATGGCCGATTACGTACGTAAGGCGGCCGGCAGGCTACCTATATAAGGCCAGCAAACGGGTTTTCACCCATTTTTCTCACTTCATTCTTCCTCTTCCGCGACTGGAGTCTTGGTGGGCATGGAGGGATGTTTTCCGACGATGAATCCATGAAGTCTTGGAGTTCATATCATCGATTATCCATCCTATAACATCCTTTGATTGAGCAAATCAGGCCATATTTCCTAGAAATCCTAGTTTGGGGAAATTGGGAGTTTTGTTTGATTTCGTCCATTTAATCCGATTTAACATAGATTACTGATGGATTATTGATTATTAAGTTGTATTATACCAATTTCCTTGTTGTTCCATGGTTGGATTGTATAGATTCGTCATTTTGGTCGAGTTCTTAATCGACGCCTTGAAGGTGTCCGATAAAAAGTCTTAGAGGGGGATTCGGGCGTTATGCGATTATTATTCATCGTTCGATTGTTGATTTATCGTTGAAATGACTTAGGGACGAAATCCTTGTGAAGAACTCGAGTCGGAACCCTCCCGTTCGTTGTCTTCTTCGGGATCCGAGCTTCCCGGTCGAACCGTGTTCTTTGGAGTGTTCGGTAGCGGTTATTAAGGCAAGTATCTTGCTATACGATTTGTGTCTTGTGAATAGGTACTTCGTGTTATGGTTATGATGAATTGGTTTACTTTCGTGAATATGCTTCGTGTGAATTGATTATTATGAACGATTGATGGTAGCGATAATACCCTCACTTAGCTAACGTTGTGGAATTGTGTTGGTTATGTTAATCAGCTAAGTTTGTGCCGGGCGTGGTTGGTCATTGTTGAGTTGTCGTGATGATTATGATATTTGTGTCCTTTTGATTTGCATGCTTGTTTATACATTTCGGTGTATTGTGGAATGACTTGACATTTGATGATTATGAGTTGCGTCGTGACGATGTGTGTGTTCCAAGTAAGGTCTGACGAGGCCTCTGGAGTTCGGTACATGATGTGTACGAACAAGATGTGTGATCCAGGTAGGGTCTGACGAGGCCTCTGGAGTTCGGTACATGATGTGTACGAACGATGTTTGTGGTCCGGGTAGGGTCCGTCGAGGCCTCTGGAGTTTGGTACATGATGTGTACGAACAGTGCGTGTGGTCCGGGTAAGGTCCGACGAGGCCTCCGGAGTTCGGTACATGATGTGTACGAACAATGATCGTATAACAGTGACTGTTTGGATAACGTTTTAGAACATAGGTCACGGACTCGTAATGAAATCTGAACTAGTGTATTTTGAAATGGGAACTGGGCTGAGGCCCTAACATTTTCGAAAAAGTTTTGTAAATCGGGACTTAAGGTCCAAAGGAATTTTTACTTTAAAATGCCCGAGCTAATGAGTTCCTTTCCAAATATTGCTTACTTGAGTTCGAAATTCTAAAACTTCTTGGGAACATTTTGATAGTTGATTCGTGGTAAATTCGTG
Organism: Orobanche coerulescens; assembly: GCA_033398695.1. Classification (NCBI taxonomy): domain Eukaryota; kingdom Viridiplantae; phylum Streptophyta; class Magnoliopsida; order Lamiales; family Orobanchaceae; genus Orobanche; species Orobanche coerulescens. The sequence continues at coordinate 133,310,979 of CM065802.1, read as the reverse complement.
GTTGCTATTTACTTGTTGCATTTCGTATCGTATTATACTTGCACTAGTAAAACAATGGAGTTTTACTAACCCCCGAGTAATCGGGGGGTGGATGTCTGTTTTGCGTCCAAGGACATGCATATTCAGGGGAGCAGTCATAGGATTGGCACAAGAGGATGACGATCTGCGATCCTAATCAAGAGTTGAGAGTTGGTAGAGTTTCGTTGTGTTGTCAGAGTTGATTTAAGTCTTCCGCTTTATTATGTTTCGACCCCTGTGTGGGTAATGTTGTTTTAGTCTGTTCTGTTGATTGAGTTGTGAGACCTCATCGGTCTGTGTATTTACGTGTAAGTGACCTTAATGGTATGTATTATTTTATTGTTTGACCTTAGCCGAGCAAACATTTGGTCGTTTGGTAAGGTTTAGCTTGGTAGATCCTCGTGAAAAGGGTATACGGCGTGTAATATTCCCATATGGTTTTGGGGGTGTTACATTTATGGTATCAGAGCTTAGGTTGCGGAAACCTAGGCTGTCGGGCCAAGTCGAGTCGTGATTTGTCGAGTATTGTGTGGCTTTGTCATTCGAGATGTCGGGTGACAAGTTGAGTTGTGCGTAGTCATAACGTGTCGAATATGTTGTCGGATGAGATTAGTATCGTGGGCAACCGTCATCTCCGTGCGGCCTGTGAACGTAAGTCTCCTCTTTTATTCGAGGTACCTGTGTATCATGATTTTATCTAAGTGAGTTAATTGCGGTGTATAATTTTATTTGCACGGTGTTGTGTAATATAGTTGTGTTTAATACTTGTGGCACATGGTATATGTATAAAACCGGGCATATTGTTGTTTTACCTTTGAACCACCATGTGGGGTGGTATGGGGTGAAAGTTGTAAACCTTGATGGGTTTTGAAAAGGTATCGACGGTAGAATTTCTGAGAAAATCCGATGAATGATTTTGTTGTGTGTTTCAACTTGGTGCCACGAGATGCATTTGATTGAATTCGCGACCCTAGTTACCGTTTGAGCATGTGGTTTTAAATTCGACTGTTTTTGGCATGTTGTAATTTTGCCCGCTAAGGGTAGGCTTGAGAATGTTTTCTGAAGGACTTTACGGTTTGAGCATTTTTGTAGAAATCAATTTTTGAAAAATATTTTGGTGGTGCGGTCAAACCACGGTTTGTATGGATTTTAAAATCGGTTAAATTTTGAAAAATGGGTCGTGTATTTTCAAATGACACCATCAGACGGTATTTGGAAAATGTGTTTTGAAGTACTTTGGATATTGTAAAATATTACCGTCGTTTTGGTTACGAACTAAAGAATTTTGGAAAATTATGTGTTTGTGTGTTGGGACTAGTAGTTGCGATAAGTTTGTTGTGTTGTTATGCTCGCTAGAGAATGTTGTAGTATTTTATAGATGTTGGGACACGTTGTTAGGTATCGTTCCCTAATTCTCGTAGCCGTTTCGGGGATGCTGGGTTACTTCAGTTGTCTAACAGCCAGTAGTTACGGCCGTACGAAATCAGTGTTACGGTTGTAAGTTGGTAGTTGTTACGGCCGTAAGCTGCGTGTTATTACGGACGTAAGCTTATTGCTATCACGACCATAATCTTATTGTTACGGACATATCTGTACACTCTTCCGGTCGTTCGATTCCTATAGATATAGTCGTGTGGTCCGTAGATGACGAATTGTGAACTTTAGCTATTGCATCAGCAATGTAGCGCTCGGTTGTGTATCCTGTTTTGATATTATTGTAATATTGTAGATCATTACCTTTCTTGTTAGCAAATTTGAATGTACACCTAAGTGTTTTCAAAAATTTCATTTCAGCAAAATCTTTCAAACTCACAAATTTTAAAATATTATCATTTGAACAAATACCTCGGGAAAAAAATTTATTTTTTAAAGAATGTGACAAGTGCCTGATATTAGTGACATGTATGTGGTCTTGACTGCGTTTACTTTGGTATAAGTCGTGCAACTCTGGTGTAACCGTGCGAATTACTTATGAATTTAAGTTTATTATTGCAGTGTTAGTTCGTGTACTCGTGTGATTATTTGGAGTTAATACTTTATTGTGCTGATGTTTGTTGCCCTATGTTGATTATGTGATATTTGTTTTGTTGTTCGGATCGATGGCCGTTTAGTATGCTGAGAGGTAGAGGTCGAGAGCGTGGTCGTCGTAGAGGTCGGAATCAGGAGCATGAGAGGGCGACTTGCTCGTTGTCGAGCGCCAATGAGCTCAGTACAGGTGGTCGAGATGACCAATCGCGTGAGCAGAGGCAATCAACTGGGGAAAATGCTGACATTGGCGCCGCCACCATCCTTCATCAGGTGGTTGACCAGTTGGCACATATGAATCGGACCATACACCGGGATGGGATCCCAGATGAGGATAATGGAGCTAGTAAGTGGTTATGAGGTGTGATGAGAATGCACCCACCCCGTTTTGTAGGTTCTTCGGACTCGTTAGGTTAGGAGAACTAGCTTTGTCAGTTGGACAGAACATTTGATGCCATAGCTTGTCCCGATGAGAGAAGAGTACCTATTGCTCAATACCTGCTCGACAGGGAAGCGGCAGACTGGTGGGAGGCCGTAGCGCCTAGGGATCGTACCGCTACTTGGGTTGAATTCAAGACTACTATAGAGGCCGAGTATTATCCGCCGCCTGTTAAGGAGCGTAGAATTGTCGAGTTTTTCTCGACTATGCCCCGAGATGTGTTGATATCTCAAGCAATAGTCGATTACAATCGATAGCTATGTTACATTCGAGATCAAGTGCGAAGTGAGACAGATAAGGTTCGTTACATTGATATGCGTATGAAACCTCAGTTTCAGCAGTGTATGGCCCCTTTTATGTGTACAATGCTGAAGGACTATCAAGATCGAGCCTTAGCATTTGAAATGGCTATGATGCCTACAGAGTCTGTATCGGTAGCGAAGAAGCAGAAGATTTTCGATGACGCATCGGGAAGTGAGGGAATTGGGATTCTTAAACCTCGACCTTCGTATCAGTCGAGTATGAGACCTTCTCGGTCAGCTAGAGAATCTAAAAGACCCAAGCCGGTGTCTTTGAGTTCTGGTAATGCTCCTAGGTGTTTCAACTGTAACGTTCTGGGCCATGAACGTGCGCATTTTAAGAAACCACCGGTGACTTGTTATAATTGTGGACGCGAGGGGCATCGAGTTCAGTACTGCGAGATTGTTGCCAAGATGATAGGGGACTGGAGTCCCGTTCCTACTTCTGGAGGACCCAGTGGTGTCCAATGATGTAGTTGTGTGTCGTATTTTCTGCTGTAATTCGTGTAGAGATTGATATTTGTTGCGTGAACTTTTTGGTTTTGTTTGTACTCAACCCTGATGTTTTATTTTAAGTTTCGGGATGAAACTTATTTTTAGTGGGATAGAATGTAATATCCGGTATTCTCGTTTTCCGTTATCTTGAATTGTTTGGGTTTTGACGTCGGATATTTTCTTGTTGATGAGAATCGGAGTGATTTCTACCGTGATACTCTATTTGTTTCTATCGCATAGCCGTTTTAGTTGGGTGCGACTAGTTGTCGTGTGCGTTTCTTTGATTAAATGTGTGCATGTGATGTGGTATGTGATGTGTCGTTATTTGCTCGTTAATGTTTTGAATCATAGCCGGTGGCGTTGTGTTGGTCGTCGTGGAAAGTGTTTTCACGCCGTATATTCCTTTGCGTTGCTTGTAACGTTTCACCGATGGGCGAAAGTTACGTGTTTCTTGTGTATCTCTTTGAGTTTTCCTGGCGGGATATTGCTTATCTCTACTTGTTTTAAGTTTCGAGACGAAACTTCTTTTAAGGAGGGTCGTATGTAATATCCGCAATTTTGATTTCCGGTAATTTTCCTTTTTTGTCAGAAATCCGTCTTAGCGACACTGTTGTAACCATTTCGTCATTCCAAGAATGATTAATTCTGCACTTTTTGTCATCCGAGTTCGTTTCGGTATCGTTTTGTTGAGTTCTGTGTTCTTAAACGGCTTTTCCGCACTTGAGTTCGATTCTTGCGAATCTCATCCGAAACTGTTGTTCCGAGTTTCTCGTAAGTTCATTTAATGTTATTATTCATGTTACGAGCTTTGTCTTAGTGTTTCGATCATGTATTGTGTATTTCGCATGTTTTGGGTCGTTTTCGTAATTTTCCAAAGTTTGGGGTAATTACTTCCGTTGTCGAATTCCGAGCCCTCGGGTGGTCGGAATCATGTGTTCTCTTAGCGCTTGGATTCGTATTTGCGATTACTTCGTAACCGTATCTTCGATTCATATTCAGGTTCGAGTTTCAGGGTCGTCCGGACCGTCGGAGTTGGCCACGGCCGAGTCATGGCCGGGCATGTTGGGGCCAGGCCACACCTGGCCGAGTTACGGCCGTAAGTCAGCGATTCTGGCCTTAAGGCACATTACGTCGTAAGCCCTGTCCGGTCACGTATGCAATCGCGCAGTTACAGGCGATTGGCTCGGCCATGGCCGTAAGCCATGGCCGATTACGTACGTAAGGCGGCCAGCAGACTGCCTATATAAGGCCAGCAGACGGGTTTTCACCCATTTTTCTCACTTCGTTCTTCCTCTTTCGCGGTTGTAGTCTTGGTGGGCATGGAGGGATGGTGTCAGACGATGAATCCATGAAGTCTTGGAGTTCATATCATCGATTATCCATCCTATAATATCCTTTGATCGAGCAAATCATGTCAGATTTCCTAGAAATCCTAGTTTGGGGAAATTGGGAGTTTTGTTTGATTTCTCCCGTTTAATACGATTTAACCTAGATTAGTGATGGATTATTGATTATTAAGTTGTATTATACCAATTTCCTTGTTGTTCCATGGTTGGATTGTATAGATTCGTCATTTTGGTCGAGTTCTTAATCGATGCCTTGAAGGTGTCCGATAAAAAGTCTTAGAGGGGGATTCAGGCGTTATGCGATTATTATTCATCGTCCGATTCTTGATTTATCGTTGATATGACTTAGGGACGAAATCCTTGGGAAGAACTCGAGTCAGAACCATCATGTTCGTTGTCTTCTTCGGGGTCCGAGCTTCCCGGTCGAACCGTGTTCTTCGGAGTGTTCGGTAGTGGTTATTAAGGCAAGTATCTTGCTATACGATCTGTGTCTTGTGAATAGGGACTTCGTGTTATGTTTATGATGAATTAGTTTACTTTCCTGAATATGCTTCGTATGAATTGATTATTATGAACCATTTATGGTAGCGATAATACCCTCACTTAGCTAACGTCGTGGAATTGTGTTGGTTATGTTAATCAGCTAAGTTTGTGCCGGGCGTGGTTGGTTATTGTTGAGTTGTCGTGATGATTATCATATTTGTGTCATTTTGATTTGCATGCTTGTTTATACATTTCGGTGTATTGTGGAATGACTTGACATTTGATGATTATGAGTTGCGTCGTGAAGATGTGTGTGTTCCAGGTAACGTCTGACGAGGCTTCTGGAGTTCGGTACATGATGTGTACGAACATCGTGTGTGATCCAGGTAGGGTCTGACGAGGCCTATGGAGTTCGGTACATGATGTGTACGAACGATGTTTGTGGTCCGGGTAGGGTCCGTCGAGGCCTCTGGAGTTCGGTACATGATGTGTACGAACAGTGCGTGTGGTCCGGGTAAGGTCCAACGAGGCCTCCGGAGTTCGGTACATGATGTGTACGAACAATGATCGTATAACAGTGACTATTTAGATAATATTTTAGAACATGGGTCACAGACTCGTAATGAAATCTCAACTAGTGTATTTTGAAATGGGAACTAGGCTGAGGCCCTAACATTTTCAAAAAAGTTTTGTAAATCGGGACATGAGGTCCAAAGGAATTTTTACTTTAAAATTCCCTAGCTAATGAGTTCCTTTCCAAATATTGCTTACTTGAGTTCGAAATTCTAAAACTTCTCAGGAACATTTGGATAGTGGATTTCCATGGTAAATTCGTGGTTGCTATTTACTTGTTACATTTCGTATCGTATTATACTTTCACTAGTAAAACAGTGGAGTTTTACTAACCCCCGAGTAATCGGGGGGTGGATGTCTGTTTTCCGTCTAGGTACATGCAGATTCAGGGGAGCAGTCACAGGATTGGCACAAGAGGATGATGAGCTGCGATACTAATCAAGAGTTGAGAGTTGGTAGAGTTTCGTTGTATTGTCAGAGTTGATTTCAGTTTTCCACTGTATTGTGTTTCGACCCCTGTGTGGGTAATGTTGTTTTAGTCTGTTCTGTTGATTGAGTTGTGTGACCTCATCAGTCTGTGTATTTACGTGTAAGTGACCTTAACGGTATGTATTATTTTATTGTTTGACCCTGGCCGGGCAAAAATTTGGTCGTTTGGTAAGGTTTAGCCTGGTAGATCCTAGTGAAAAGGGGTCTACGGCGTGTAATATTCCCATATGGTTTGGGGGGTGTTACACGCATAACAGGCACCCACCCCCCGAAAACTCGGGGGTTAGCAAACTGGAATTTTGCTAGTGCAAGTACATAATATACAAGATATACGAATAATAACAACACAAAACTCAACAGCCGCGAAGCCTTAACACAAACCACACATTCCCATAGTCAACACAGAATAGCTGTAATGCCCGGATAATTAAGGTGTATTTATACGGTATTCGATCTTGTAAGATTCGACTTTGTGACATATTAATCAATGATCAGTTTCCCGTATTCGTATCCCTACGTTTTTGTATTCCTTTCCCATGCATGCATATATAATCCTGCACGTCTTAACGTACGCTAAAGGATGACCATAACGTACGCTATGAATGTAGTATAACATACGTTACAGGTGTAGCTTAACGTACGTAAATATAGTCAACTCGGAATCAGACAAGGGTCGGCGTGTGGGGCCTGACGAAGATGCGAAAAGATCACTCGCATGAACCTGGACGGCTTTCCAGCTATGCAAGTCAACAGACTTAACGTACGCTAAGGGGTAGTTTTAACGTACGCTAAGGTGTAGTTTTAACGTACGTGAAACCTTTAAGCTAACGTATGTAAGCCAATACCAGAAACAGTTCAGTGAGCTCTGGCCAGACGTTAACGTATGCTAATGTTCGAGTATAGCGTATGCTAATAAGGTTACGTACGTAATAGACTTCTGGTAACGTACGTAATGGCTCATCATTCTATGTATATAACTCGACCCCCACTTCGTTTCTAACTTGTACCTTGGCCGATTTTCATGCTCTGAAGATTATCCCTCACCATATACCTCTCATATCATTATCCTAGCTCGAGTTTGAAGATCATAGACCATTGGGTAGTGGTGTTCAAGCTCTCGGTGTTGAGTTTATTCAAGTTTCTCCTTGTTCTTCACCATTTTGAGGTAGGTGATTCTTCACCAACTGGATTACGTATTCTTAGGGATGTTTTGAGCATGTTTTGAGATTATCAAATATTCAGGCATAGTCGAACATCATGTTGTTAGAAGTATAATTTCGGTTATGTTTCGGCTCTTCTTCATTATTTAGAATATTAATCGAACCTTGTAGTGTTTGGACTCCTAAACATGGTATCATGAGGCTATGAACCTGATTATGGAAAGTTTATGGATATTATCAAGTTCTTACATGATGAAATATTGCGTATTGGGACATTTAATGGACTGAACTTATGATTTATTTTCCTTGAAGAAGAAGATGATAATCAAGTGAACCTAGTAAATAAGTTCTTACGGTGTTTTTTGGGGTAATTTCGATATCTTGCTGCTTTTGATTAATGAAGAGTATGATTAGAATCATTGTAAGAAGAATTATCTTGTGGTATATTGAAGAATCCAACTGTAGGATGCATTTGATCTTAGATGGGACACTATGAGCTTTTGTCGGGTTAGTATCCTAATGTTGATTCAACTCCGAAATGGTATAGAGCGGATTAGTAAGCTTGTATGATTGGGGATATTACGCCCTTTTGATGTTCTTATGATGATTAAAATGATTATCCGGAAATGTTAGTCATACCGGTGTTATTGTTCGTTGAAGGTTCGGGTTTTGGTGGATTGATCGAGTGAGAGTTCTTCGAGCTGGTTGAAGATTTCTTTTTCGTAGTACCAACCCTTATCGCCATTTCTAAGGCAAGTATCGTATTTTGAATATTAGTATTATTCAGAATTGTGATATCGATAATTGAAGTGTGATATTCCTCGTATTTGTATCTTTGTACATGAGTATGGCAACATGTAAATTTTCCCATGCAAATACGTGATAACGTACGTTAACAAGGATAGCTTAACGTACGTTATCTGTCGGAGTTAGCGTACGCTACGAATGTAGCGTAGCGTGCGTTAACCAGACAATTATTGAGCTAGGCGGCTAGCAAATGTGCCAGCCGGACATGGGTCCGGATAAGATTCCCTCGGATGAACCTGGACAGTTTTAGCGTCAATATTAATTAGCGTGCGTTAAGGACAGTACGATAGCGTGCACTAAACAGCTATCGTCAGAAACTTTATATAAGGGACAACACCCTATTTCTTTTGGTTTACGATTCTATCACTCGTTCTTCATATCTTGGAAAGTCCAAAGAGCCTTCCCTACTGCTTAAACACATATAAACCCATATGTTATATCATCAGACGAGTCAATCGACTGACCAGTGAGGTACTGACAGTGCATGGTTAGCGTACGCTAAACTTCGTATTATTGCGTGCACTAACAAGTAGCCTTAACGTAAGCTACATAGGATACGTAGCGTGCGTTAATCAAGCCAGGCGGATTACGTTTTATGAACTTCCGACCGTAATTTGGATTGTTATATGTACGTACGACGTGATATGAACTCTATATTATTTCTTTTGTTTAAGGTTCGAGCTTGCTATGTGATTGATAGAAGGGGCGACCTTCGAGTGTTTCGTTTTTCGTGGAAGTATTATTCTTGTCTTCGAATCGAGGCAAGTACCTTAATTGTTTTATGTATTGATGTTATACATATTGTTGTACATGTATGTCATTGTTGTATATCCACCTCGTGTTGGTCCGACGGGATCATCGGGGGATCTATGCTAGAGTGCGCTGGATCATCGGACGGGTTTTTCCACCTCGAGTTGGTTTGACGGAATAGTCGGGGGGTCTAGGCAGTGAACACTGGATCATCGGAATTACCATGTATATGTTGTGATATCATGTTGTGATTATCATGTGTGTATGTTATTACTTCTCACAGGAGAAGACTCTTTGGTTCTTTGTCATTTATGTTATTATTATTCTTCGTAAGATGTGGAATAATATGTTGTGGTACTTGTACTAGCATCGTTGTGCTAACCCCTTAGGGGGTGAACATTTGTTTATGTTCAGGATCCAGGAGAGCGGGGAAACAACCACTGGAGTTGCATGACAACGAGGGTGCAGAGTGATGTTCCGGCCGAGTTTATTTGTCTGTTGTTTGTATCGTTTTAATAAGTACTCGAGTACGTCGTCGTTTGTGATGATTTGGATTTGGTGATGTATTAATACTTTTCCTTTAGACATTTATATTTTCAGTATTGGTCAGAACTGTTGTATTTTATTTCAGTTACTTTCATACGTTGGTATCTGTTATTGGCTCTTCATTTCTTCAGCCTTGTAAATCCCTAGGTAAATGATTTACGGCGCTGTAATATTCCTGAATATATTGGGGGTGTTACAGAATAAGGTATCAGAGATAATATTATGGATATCTTGGCCACTGGGTTAAAATAGGGGTCATATATGTCTTTTGAGGTAACCGGCCGCGGAAAACATCACTGTACTGCTACGTCTTCATGCGAGCGGTGGTTGTAAGTTCCTAAACTCTATCTCGTCCTTTACATATTGTATCTCTTTATACTTGAATATTAGAACGATATTGTTTCCTGTATATTGAGTATTTATGCTTATAGTATGTTGAGAGGTGGACGTGGACGTGGACGCGGATGAAGGAATGCCGAAAGAGAAGCTTCGCCTTCTAATCAGGCCGGCCACAGCTCAAGCGAGCCATAGAGATCTATTAATAATGAACCGAAACCTGTTGTGCCCGAAATCTTTCGTCAGGTGGTGAACCAGATGATTTAGTTCGCCCAGGTCGTGGACCAAATGCAGGTGGCAGTAGGGTTACAACAGGGAGATCGACAACAAGGTATCCCAAACATGGGAAATCGAGGTGACCGATGGCTGCAAGAGGTGGGGAAGATGCAACCACCTAAATTCGACGGTATTTCTAAGACTCCCACGTGGGATCATTGGTTAAATGAATTGGAGAAAATTTTTGCCGGGATTAATTTCCCAGACGACCGGAGAGCCTATATTGCTCAGTACTTTCTGATAGGGGAAGCATTCGAGTGGTGGGAAGCCATCCGGTCTGTAGACCATGATGCTGATTGGACAGAATTTAAATTGATGGTGGAAGCTCAGTACTGCCCTCGTACTGTGAGGGAAGCCAAAGTTCGGGAGTTTTTCTCCGCTAAGCCTTCAAATGTACCAGTATCTCAGGCAATTAAGACGTTTAACCAGTAGCTGGCATTTGTTCGACATCTGGTCAGAATAGATGCAGAAATGATGATACATTTTGATATGAGAATGAAACCAGAAATCCAGAGGTACATGTCCGGTTTGAATTTACCACTCTCCGTCAATACCAGGATAAAGCATTGGCGTATGAAATCAAGGAAGCAGCAATGGAGAAGTTGGCAGAGTCCAAGAAGCAGAAGTCTCCGGTAGTTTCACGGAACACAAGAGTAGTGGGCCCCGCAAGACCCATTCATCCTTTCATTCTTTCAAGAAACCTCCGCACCCATATAAGAGCGGAAGGAACTTCGGAGCAGCATCAACCACGACGGATGTCACCAGGAAATGCTTTAACTGTGCCCAGACAGGGCACTATCGATGGAATTGCCCCCTACTTGCCGTGACTTGTTTTGATTATGGTCAAGAGGGACATCATGCAGTGTTCTGTGAAGACGCTACAAAGTATTTTAGTATCCAACAGACGCAGCAAAGTGTTCAGATGCTTCAGAATTTTGGCCGCGGATGAGGCAGAGGACAATGGGACCTGTTGTGTCGCAATTTATACACTTCAACAGGTGATCGGTACAAAGACCGGGCGACCGAACCAGAGTCAAATAGACCAAGGCGATCGTCTCCCGGCAACTAGCGATCATCCCAAAACGCCCGACCATGGACGACCGCCTCATGCCACGTGAAGCCAACATCCATCAAAGTCAGTGAAGACCGAATCTCGGGATAGAGGCCAACGTGCAGATTCGGAAAAGGTGCCGTAGGATAAGGCCCTTTGGTCCCAGCCTGTCACCATCTTCTCACCTACCGAAAGACCCGCCGAAAGGTCCCAGGTGGGGCCTTCCAAGACAACGACATAGACGCGTGTTGGCTTCTCATTGGTTCGCACATCCGGCTGCTAGAAGCTGCTGCGGACTTTAAGGAGACCAACCCATGTGCTAAAGATGATCGCCCGCTTATTATAATACAGCAGAGGCGATCGACCAGCGACTCCCAGTTCTATAAATAGAAAGCCTCCAGCAACTGGAAAAAGGTTCAGAAATTCCTTTAAGAGGTTCACAAGTTCAGAAACTACTTTCATACGAGAGTTCTGCTAATTCAAACAGTAAGAGACCGTCGATTTCTCACAGTCAACACTGCACTCCATCGTTGTTACAAGAACTCATAGAGCGTCAACTCTAGTTCTTCCGGCAATGTTCAACGCTCAAGAGCTAAGATAACTATGGTCTTTACACTCATTGTAATTGTACTCTAACATTAATATTTGTACTCCCAAGTATTCGTATTAATAATATCTCGCAAGAGCATTTAAGCCCAGGACTAACAACCCTGGCAAATCTTATGTTATTTACTTCCACACGGACGTGCTCTCACATTTTTTTTGTTACTCGTCCATTCCAGCATATCATCTCTGGATAATATTTTGGGTAACAACAATTGGCGCTAGAAGAAGGGCATCTACCTTCATTTTTATTCCGACCGTTTCGAAGAACACTCACTGTTCTCTGGAGCATATACTTGAAGAAACACTCACTGTTCTTCAAAGAAAACCTTCAGAATAATGGCATCTGCCACCACATCGAAGAGAGTCTCTCTCCGATCCTCCGGACGCCTTATTCCGGCTCGATCCGAGCCCCAACCTACGGCGGAGGGTATCCTTAAATGGCCTCTCGCTCGATCAGTTCCAAATAGCGGAACAGATCGAGGAGGCCATGGTCATCTTACGGGAGTGACGGAGAGCGTGCGGTACGTACGTAATTACCCCATCACCCATCCGCCGTGCGGGCAAACGGAAGCTCAATGGGTTACTTGCGAGCAATCGTCATTTAGCCCCGATTCGCAAGCAGAAGCACTCGCGAGGCGGGACGATTCTATTTTCAGCCGCCTAGGAAGCAACCCATCATGGCGGCCGGGGAATTCTGGCCCCAGCCATGAGACGACGGAGCCCGAATCCATCACCAGGAATTCGGCGTACCCAACTCCAAAAATTCAGGTTGGCCACTTGGCACCCCCTCGCCAAAGAACCAAGATCGGCAGCGACGACCTCATATCCTACCGCGGAGCCAGGAGATCGGTACACGATCGCCTCGGCTCCCGCTCCGAGAGCCAAACCACAAGCAACCAAGCTACGGCGACGGCCGCAATGCAACGCCAGCTCGATGGCATGAAGGCGCTCCTAGAAACTGGGGCAGGCACCAAGAGAATGATCGCCGAGCCGGGTGAGCCGCTCGCGGTCCACATCGAAATTGCCCCCGTGCAGCCAAGGATCGCTCCTCCTCAAACACCTTTGTACGAGGGGAGATCGGACCCCGAGACTCACCTGAGCGAGTTCCGGATCTGCATGACCGGATGCGGGGATTCAGACGCAACCAGGTGCCGAATGTTCCCGTTAAAACTGGGCTACCTGGCCCATAGGTGGTACATCTCGTTACCACCGCGATCCATCAGTTCCTTTGAACAACTGGCGAGCGATTTCACATCGAACTTTTCCGCCAAGGTCGCTCGACCAGAAGGTCCCCACCGCATGATGAAAATCAGGCAGAGGGAAGAGGAGTCCGACAAAGACTACATCGATCGGGTGGATGAGATAATCCTCAACGGCGAACTCGTAAGCGATGAGATCGCCCTCTACTCAGTCCTAGTGGGATTCAATGGTCTTTCGCCCATGTTCAGGCACCTTACGAAGGACATCCCCCCGACCTATGCAATCTTCCGCGCCAAGGCCGCAGACTTTTTGGCCAGGCGGAGGTTGCCCGCCCTTCACCAAGGCGACGGGGCAGAGACAGTGATCGCCAAGTCCAACAAGGCGGTCGCCAAGCCACCCGGTGATTTCAGGACCTTCGAGGATGTGGAAGCCCACCTCTACCACAACCTCAATCTATCTCCGGCTCATATTTTCTACGCCATCCAGGGGCGCGAACGGCTAATCAAGCCGAAGGCGGTAAGGGACCACGGTCGCCTGGATAGCAACAAATTTTGTGCTTACCACAAGAGTCCCATCCACAACACCGATCAATGCCGCGACCTCCTCAAACAACTCTGGAGATTGTTCGAGGAGGGCAAGCTGGACAGTTTAGTAACTTAGCCGGAGCCTCGGGCGGAGAGGATCAAGTGTCGCGATCGGCGTCAGAGCGACGATCACCAGCCTCCCAATCCGATCGCCAGAATCAAACATGGCGATCCAGATGATTCATACGAGTCAATCCTCCCGATCAACCCTGACGGCCATATCTTTATGCTTCAATCAAGAGGTGGAAGCTTCGGAGGTCTTTCCCCAATTTCCACCATGTCAAACTAAAGGCCACTGCCCAAGGCAATATCTCTAAAAAATGGAGGACTCGCTCGCCATCTGAAGTTCATCATCTAACATGATGGACCTAGGCACAAGAACGCCTCCCTCAGCACAACATATATAGTCGAGGATCGCCATCTAACATGACGATCCGAGGTAGAAGAGTGCAGCCATGGACCTGGAGGTCGATGGAACCGACAGCTTCATACATGCAAGGTTCCTTTGGGATACGATCGCTCACCCTTCGTTTAAATACGAGGCGGGCGTAGCCGAAGGACCCTCCAAACAAATCTGCGGACACGCTCGCCCGGCCTCAAAGGTTCATCATCTAACATGGTGAACCCGGACAATGCGACGCGTCCCTACCCCCGTCACAATGCATACCGTCGAGGATTGCCATCTAACATGACGATCCGAGGTACAAAAGTGCTAACAAGCCACGGATGTGGAGTCGATTAATCCAACAACGCCCCGTGCAAGGACTCCTCCAGACCAAGATCACTCGCCCTTCGTTTAAATACGAGGCGGGCGCAGCCTAACGGAGGACCCTCATAATAAAGTGAGTTGCGAGACAAACCTACCGGTGGAATGTCGGTCGCGCACAAGTCATGGTCATGGAGGTCGGTCCATCGAACTCCGCGACCGTGCACGGTTCCTCTAGGTCGAAGCAATCGGCCTTCCATGAGGAATCTGCAAAATTGAAAATCACAAGAACAAGACCGAAGATAGCTCGCCAAAACGATTGGTTCGCCCGTCATTATCTTAAAACGATCGCCAGTGGAACCACCTCACCCCATGTCTTCAACATCGGAGCAAGCTGGGGGTAATTGTTGTGTCGCGATTTATACACTTCAATAGGCGATCGGTACAAGGACCGGGCGACCGAACCAGAGTCAAATAGACCAAAACGATCGTCTCCAGGAAACTAGCGATCGTCCCAAAGCGCCCGACCATGGACGACCGCCTCATTCCACGTAAAGCCAGCATCCGTCAAAGTAAGCAAAGACCGAATCTCGGGATAGAGGCCCACGTGAAGATCCGGAAAAGGCGTCGTAGGATAAGGCCCTTTGGTCCCAGCCTGTCACCATCTTCTCACCTACCGACAGACCCGCCGAAAGGTCCCAGGTGGGGCCTCCCAAGACAGCGACATAGACGCGTGTTGGCTTCTCATTGGTTCGCACATCCGGCTGCCAGCTGCTGCTGCGGACTTTAAGGAGACCAACCCATGTGCTGAAGACAATCGCCCGCTTATTATAATACAACAGAGGCGATCGCCCAGCGACTCCCAGTTCTATAAATAGAAAGCCTCCAGCAACTAGAAAAAGGTTCAGAAATTCCTTTAAGAGGTTCACAAGTTCAGAAACTACTTGCATACGAGAGTTCAGCTAATTCACACAGTAAGAGACTATCGATTTCTCACAGTCAGCACAGCACTCCATCATTGTTACAAGAACTCACAGAGTGTTAACTCTGGTTCTTCCGGCAATCTTCAACGCTCAAGAGCTAAGATAACTATGGTCTTTACACTCATTGTAATTGTACTCTAACATTAATATTTGTACTCCCAAGTATTCGTATTAATAATATCTCACGAGAGCATTTAAGCCCAGGACTAACAACCCTGGCAAATCTTATGTTATTTACTTCCCCACGGACGTGCTCTCGTATTTTTTTTGTTACTCATCCATTCCGTCATATCATCTCCAGATAATATTTTGGGTAACAACAATTGGCGCTAGAAGAAGGGCATCTACCTTCATTTTTATTTCGACCGTTTCGAAGAACACTCACTGTTCTCTGGAGCATATACTTGAAGAAACAGTCACTGTTCTTCAAAGAAAACCTTCAGAATAATGGCATCTGCCACCACATCAAAGAGAGCCTCTCTCCGATCCGCCGGACGCCTTATTCCGGCTCGATCCGAGCCCCAACCTACGGCGGAGGGTAGCCTTAAATGGCCTCTCGCTCGATCAGTTCCAAACAGCGGAACAGATCGAGGAGGCCATGGTCATCCTACGGGAGCGATGGAGAGCGTGCGGTACGCCCGCAATTACCCCATCACCCATCCGCTGCGCGGGCAAACGGAAGCTCAAGGGGTTATTTGTCGAGCAATCGTCATTTAGCCCCGATTCACGAGTAGAAGCACTCGCGAGGCGGGACAATTCTATTTTCAGCCGCCTAGGAAGCGAGCCATCATGGCGGCCGGGACATTCTGGCCCCAGCCATGAGACGACGGAGCCCAAATCCGTCACCAGGAGTTCGGCGTACCCAACTCCCAAAATTCAGGTCGGCCACTTGGCTCCCCCTCGCCAAAGAACCAAGATCGGCGGCGACGACCTCATAGCCTACCACGGAGCCAGGAGATCGGTACACGATCGCCTCGGCTCCCGCTTCGAGAGCCAAACCACAAGCAACCAAGCTACGGCGATGGCCGCAATGCAACGCCAGCTCGATGGAATGAAGGCGCTCCTAGAAACTGGGGCAGGCACCAAGAGAATGATCGCCGAGCCGGGTGAGCCGCTCGCGGTCCACATCGAAATTGCCCCCGTGCAGCCAAGGATCGCTCCTCCTCAAACACCTTTGTACGAGGGGAGATCGGACCCCGAGACTCACCTGAGCAAGTTCCGAATCTACATGACTGGATGCGGGGAATCAGACGCGACCAGGTGCCGAATGTTCCTGTTAAAACTGGGCTACTTGGCCCATAGGTGGTACATCTCATTGCCACCGCGATTCATCAGTTCCTTTGAACAACTGGCGAGCGATTTCACATTGTACTTCGCCGCCAAGCTCGCTCGACCAGAAGGTCCAAACCGCATGATGAAAATCAGGCAGAGGGGAGAGGAGTCCGACGAAGACTACATCGACCGGGTGGATGAGATAATCCTCAACGGCGAACTCGTAAGCGACGAGATCGCCCTCTACTCAGTCCTAGTGGGATTCAATGGTCTTTCACCCATGTTCAGGCACCTTACGAAGGACATCCCCCTGACCTACGCAATCTTCCGCGCCAAGGCCGCAGACTTTTTGGCCAGGCGGAGGTTGCCCGCCCTTCACCAAGGCGAGGGGGCAGAGACGGCGATCGCCAAGTCCAACAAGGCGGTCGCCAAGCCACCCGGTGATTTCAGGACCTTCGAGGATGTGGAAGCCCACCTCTACCACAACCTTAATCTATCTCTGGCTCATATTTTCTACGCCATCCAGGGGCGCGAGCGGCTACTCAAGCCGAAGGCGGTAAGGGACCACGGTCACCTGGACCGCAACAAATTTTGTGCTTACTACAAGAGTCCCGTCCAAAACACCGACCAATGCCGTGACCTCCTCAAATAACTCTGGAGATTGTTCGAGGAGGGCAAGATGGATTGTCTAGTAACTTAGCCGGAGCCTCGGGCGGAGAGGATCAAGTTTCGCGATCGGCGTCAGAGCGACGATCACCAGTCTCCCAATCCGATCGCCAGAATCAAATACGGCGAGCCATATGATTCATACGAGTCAATCCTCCCGATCAACCCTGACAGCCAGATCTTTATGCTTCAATCAAGAGGTGGAAGCTTCAGAGGTCTTTCCCCAGTTTCCACCATGTCAAACGAAAGGCCACTGCCCAAGGCAATGTCTCTAAAAAATGGAGGACTCGCTCGCCATCTGAAGTTCAACATCTAACATGATGGACCTAGGCACGAGATCGCCTCCCTTAGCACAACATATATAGTCGAGGATCACCATCTGACATGACGATCCGAGGTATAAGAGTGCAGCCATAGACCTGGAGGTCGATGGAACCGACAGCTTCATATATGCAAGGTTCCTTTGGGCTGCGATCGCTCGCCCTTCGTTTAAATACGAGGCGGGCGTAGCCGAAGGACCCTCCAAGCAAATCTGTGGACACGCTCGCCCGGACTCAAAGGTTCATCATCTAACATGGTGAACCCGGACAATGCGACGCGTCCCTACCCCTGTCACAATGTATACCGTCGAGGATTGCCATCTAACATGACGATCCGAGGTAGAAAAGTGCTAACAAGCCGCGGACGTGGAGTCGATTAATCCGACGACGCCCCATGCAAGGACTCCTCCAGACCAAGACCGCTCGCCCTTCGTTTAAATACAAGGCGGGCGCAGCCTAACGGAGGACCCTCACAATAAAGTGAGTCACGAGACAAACCTACAGGTGGAATTTCGCTCGCGCACAAGTCATGGTCATGGAGGTCGGTCCATCGAACTCCGCGACCGTGCACAGTTCCTCTAGGTCGAAACAATCGGCCTTCCACGAGGAATCTGCAAAATTGAAAATCACAAGAACAAGACCGAAGATAGCTCGCCAAAACGATTGGTTCGCCCGTCATTATCTTAAAACGATCGCCAGTGGAACCACCTCACCCCATGTCTTCAACATCGGAGCAAGCTGGGGGTAATTGTTGTGTCGCTATTTATACACTTCAACAGGCGATTGGTACAAGGACCGGGCGACCGAACCAGAGTCAAATAGACCAAGGCGATCGTCTCCCGGAAACTAACGATCGTCCCAAAGCGCCCGGCCATGGACGACCGCCTCATGCCACGTAAAGCCAGCATCTGTCAAAGTAAGCAAAGACCAAATCTCGGGATAGAGGCCCACGTGAAGATCCGGAAAAGGCGTCGTAGGATAAGGCCCTTTGGTCCCAGCCTGTCACCATCTTATCACCTACCGACAGACCCGCCGAAAGGTCCCAGGTGGGGCCTCCCAAGACAACGACATAGACGCGTGTTGGATTCACATTGGTTCGCACATCCGGCTGCCAGCTGCTGCTGCGGACTTTAAGGAGACCAACCCATATGCTGAAGACGATCGCCCGCTTATTATAATACAACAGAGGCGATCGCCTGACGACTCCCAGTTCTATAAATAGAAAGCCTCCAACAACTGGAAAAAGGTTCATAAATTCCTTCAAGAGGTTCACAAGTTCAGAAACTACTTCCATACGAGAGTTCAGCTAATTCAGACAGTAAGAGACTATCGATTTCTCACAGTCAGCACAACACTCCATCGTTGTTACAAGAACTCACAGAGCGTCAACTCTGGTTCTTCCGGCAATCTTCAGCACTCAAAAGCTAAGATAAGTAGGGTCTTTACACTCATTGTAATTGTACTCTAACATTAATATTTGTACTCCCAAGTATTCGTATTAATAATATCTCGTGAGAGCATTCAAGTCCGGGACTAACAACCCCGACAAATCTTGTGTTATTTACTTCCCCACGGACGTGCTCTCGCATTTTGTTTGTTACTTGTCCATTCCAGCATATCATCTCCGGATAATATTTTGGGTAACAACAGGACCGAAAGGGTACATCAAGTGTTGGATCTGTTCCCCCACGTCTGTACGAGATTAGGAGAACAGACGATCAGGATGCTGCTTGCGCATCAGGTACTGTTCAGATCCTTTCCCAGCCAGTTAGCGTTTATTCGATACAGGAGCTACGCATTCATTTATATCCTTGTCTTGTGTAAATCGCTTGAATATTTCTGATTTTCATAATTGTGAACCTTATGTTGTGGGTTTACCGAGCGGAGAGAGGATTGTTGGAAACTTAGAAACTAGAGATTTCCCTATATCATTTGGAGGCAGAGAGTGGCTCTCAAATCTGATTGTGATAGAAATGAAGGAGAGGACCTGATACTCGGAGATGATTGGCCTAATCGATATGGAGCTATTGTAAACTACCGAAAGAGGAATATCTCGCTGATCGCTGACGATGGTTCCGAAATACTGTTTGAAGGATGGAAACCAGAAAGCACAGGAAAGATGATCAAAGCGATGAAAGTTGTCAAATTGTTGAAACAGGGCTGTACCGGATACTGGTGCTATGCAATGAAGAAAGAAGACAGAATTATGGAACTTTCATCCATTCTTGTTGTGAACGAATTTCCGGATGTATTCCCTGACGAGTTACCTGGACTACCTCCACGACTGGATGAAGAATTCACCATCCAACTGGAACCCGGAGCTACACCAATTTCTAAGGCGCCGTATCGTATGGCACCTACTTGTAATATCCGTACCTTTCTATTCTAGGCAGTTTCCATTTTTGGTGTATGTCTATTTTTGTCGACTCACTTGTAACCGTTTCGACATTTTGAATCTACTTTATTCTTGGATTTTTTCCATTTGGACGAGTTTTGGTGATGTTTTTGGGTGATTCCATTTTATTACATGTTTTGTCGTTTGTGCGTTCGATTCTCGTAAAACTCGTTCGTTTTCGTTGTTTCTTGGTTTACACAAGTTCGTATGGTTGAGTTGGTCGTGTTGAGACTTTCCGTTTGTTAATCCGACGTTGTATCGGGATTCTCGGGCACTTTGGCCATTTTTGTAATTTCCTATAAGTTTAGGGAAATCCATATTCGTTGTCGTATTTCGGATTCCCGGGTAGTCGGAATGATGTTTTCTTGTAATGCTTAGACTCGTAATCGAATATCCTTTGTAGCCATATTTTCGGTTCGATAGCGAGTCGAGTTTTAGTCGGCGAGCAGTTTGGACGGCAGTGCGAGGCTGGCATCAGCGAATGTTACGTAACACCCCATTAGTTACTGCCGTAATATTGGCCTTGTTACGGCCGTAATGTAACACTTGTTACGGCCGTAACAGCCCACTGTTTTGGGCAGGCCAGAAACCCCATTTTCATTCTTTTCTCTTCGTTTTCTTCATCCGGGCGACACCTGAGGCGATTCCATCAGTTTTGATCGGAGTTTTCTTCAAATTCCATCACCGTAGGCTCGTGCTAACATATCACCATCAGCGTAATCATCCTCCATCGTCCGAATCCGAGGTATTTTCTTCAGGAACCCTAGCTTGTCAAATTTGGGGTTTTTTTGGGTTTTTCTTGATTAATTCCGAATTGTCCATATATGTTGTATTATTCCTCACCGATTGTTGTTGTTGGGTGATTCCCATCTGTTTTATTCAAGTTAAATCCATGAATTATCGATTCGGGGAGATTTTGCGTAAACCCTCGCCCGTATCGATTGAA
Organism: Orobanche coerulescens; assembly: GCA_033398695.1. Lineage (NCBI taxonomy): Eukaryota > Viridiplantae > Streptophyta > Magnoliopsida > Lamiales > Orobanchaceae > Orobanche > Orobanche coerulescens. Next base: position 133,290,208 of record CM065802.1, on the reverse strand, counting down.
CGTTTATTGTCATAGCTTGTAATCGGGGTTATGGGTGTATTCCATTCGATTATTTTGTCCGTTAGGACTGAGTTATGTTGATCCTTCGTTTAGGAACCATCATTTTCCACCCGGACTGTTCGTAGTTGTTTTTCATTCTCGATTCTTCAAAAATGTCTCAAAGGCAAGTACTTTACATTTGTTTACGCGTTCTAGTATTTGAATTATGGCCTTTCGTGGTTGTGTGGATGTATATATGTATGTTCACCTAGGAATTGGTCCGACGGGGCCTCTAGGGATACGTTGCCGTGAGTTTCGTATCGCGAAATGTTTTGATGGAGAAATGTGTTTTGTGCTTGTGCACCGTAAAATATTCCGGAATCTAAATGATTTCTAAAATGATTTTTGACGCATATTTTCATCTGATTAGAATGGTAGTTTAAATGGATTGTACTTGCACTAGCAGTTGTCGCTAACCCCTTAAATGGGGGAAATACTTTTTGTATTTCAGGTACAGGTCTTGGAGACAAGCGAGCATACGAGCCGTATGAGGATTATGGGCAACCATGATACTGTTCAGTAATCATTTGTTGGTGTTCTGTCCTGTCGTTTATTTATTGATGTCTTGTTTTGGGATTTCTGTATTATGAAATTGGTTTAAGTACTCGAGTACTTCCTTTTTGAATTTGTTAATGTTGTGTTCCCGTTTTGGGAAATGGATTTGATGTCAGATTGTATTTTCGGATTTTAGTCTTTTATTTGAATGTTATGGTTTGAGAAATTGTTCGATTATTAGTGATGTATGTCGTTGTTGTTTGTCGGGTAGGATTGTTAGCCTGGTGGATTCCAAAGCGTGTGGTCCACGGCACTGTAATACACCCTGAACATCTTGGGGGTGTTACATTACTGAGATGTACGAACTGAAAAAGCAACTGGAGGAGTTACTGGACAAAGGCTATATCCAGCCAAACGTTTCGCCCTGGGGAGCACCAGTTCTTTTTGTCCGGAAGAAGGATGGATTGCTTCGACTGTGTATTGACTATCGAGAGCTGAACAAGATGACGATTAAGAACAAGTATCCGTTGCCACAGATTGATGATTTGTTTGACCAGTTACAAGGAGCAACAATATTTTCTAAAATCAATCTGAGATCAGGATATCCTGAGCTGAGAATTAAGGAATCTGATGTTCCGAAATCAGCGTTCAGAACTCGCTACAGACACTATGAGTTTGTAGTGATGCCGTTTGGTCTCACTAACGCACCTGCTGTATTCATGCAATTGATGAACCAAGTGTTCATCAAGTATTTGGATAAATTTGTGGTTGTGTTCATTGATGACATTCTGGTATATTCTAAGAGCCTGTAAGAGCATGCACAATATTTACGGATTGTGTTAGACCTGTTGAGAAATGAACAATTGTACGCCAAACTTTCTAAGTGTGAATTCTGGCTAAAGGAAGTAATGTTCCTCGGCCATGTGGTATCAGGTGAAGGAGTCCGAGTAGATCCTCAGAAGATCGAAGCAGTTATGGATTGGAAGCCTCCTAGGAACGTGAAAGAAGTCCGGAGTTTCTTAGGACTTGCTGGATATTATCGTCGGTTCGTGGAAGGGTTTTCCAAAATTACCCGCCCAGTTACTCAACTACTGCAGAAAACTCAAAAGTTCGAGTAGAATGAGTTGTGCCAGAATAGCTTTGATGAATTAAAGAAGAGATTGACGACGGCACCGATTTTAGCACTCCCACGGGGAACTGGAGGATTTATAGTTTACATTGATGCTTTGAACCAAGGACTCGGATGCGTATTGATGCAGAATGATAAGGTGATCGCTTATGCGTCACGAGAGCTGAAACCTTATGAAGTGAATTACCCAACGCATGATTTGGAGCTGGAAGCAGTAGTTTTTGCTTTGAAAATCTGGAGACATTACCTGTACGGGACTCACCGTCAGATCTTTACGGATCACAAGAGTCTCAAATATATCTTCAGTCAGAAAGAGTTGAACATGCGGCGAAGAAGATGGCTGGAACTTATTAAGGACTATGACTTGGAGATTCTTTATCATCCAGGCAAAGTAAATATAGTGGCTGATGCACTTAGCCGCAAGCCTGTTTCTATTCAGATGCTGGAGAGTCTGACCTCCCAGCTCAGCATTCCACGAGAGATGATTCGAGAAGGAATAGAAGTATGGTTGCAAAGATTCCAAGGACAACTGTGCATGATGGAAATAACTTCATTGTTAACCGAAGAAATCAAATCTAAGCAAGTAGATGATCCTATGATGATTCGGTTACGTGATGAAGTGATCAAGGGAAAGGCCCCCGGATTCGTAATGATGATGGAGTCTTGAGATTCAGAACCGAATTTGCGTTCGCGATGTCAATGTTCTGAAACAGACGATTATGAAGGAAGCTCACAGCATGAAGAAAGATGTAGCGGATTATGTTTCGAAATGTTTGACTTGTCGGTAGGTTAAGATCGAGCATCAACGACCTGCTGGAATGCTGAAGCCGCTCCCGATTCGTGAATGGAAGTGGGAGGACATATCGATGTACTTTATCACTAATATGCCGAGAATCAAGATAGGAATGAACATGATTTGGGTGATAGTTGATCATTTAACCAAATCGGCACATTTTTTAGGCATTAAGGACACCTGGGGATACGAGAGTGTTTATTACAGAGATAGTCCGATTGCATGGTACGCTGAAGACCATTATTTCTGACCGAGACGGTCGCTTTGTATCGTATTTTTGGAAAGCAGTTCATAAGGCCTTGGGGACCGAATTGAACTTCAGCACAGCTTATCACCCACAGACAGATGGACAATCCGAGAGGACTATTCAAACGGTGGAAGACATGCTAAGGGCCTGTGCCTTAGATTGGTTAACTGATTGTGAAGTTTATGTGCCGTTGATTGAATTCACCTACAACAATAGTTGGCATGCTTCTATTAAGATGGCACCGTTTGAGGCATTGTATGGAAGGAGATGCAGATCGCCCCTATGTTGGGACGATTCATCGGACTTGATCGGAACGGAACCGGAATTGATCGTGCAGACACGAGAGAAGATAGCCTTAATTCGCGAAAGGTTGTTGACCGCCCAGAGTCGACAGAAATCTTACGCAGACGTATGTCGTCGCCCATTGGAGTTCAGTACTGGAGATCACGTGCTTTTAAAAGTTTCTCCTACTCGGGGAATCTTTTGTTTCGGAAGAAAGGGGAAGTTGAGTCCGAGATATATCGGACCGTTCGAAATTCTTGAAAGAGTTGGAGAGTTGGCCTACAGATTAGCATTACCGCCGTCATTGAGCCATGTTCATAACGTGTTCCATGTATCCCAGTTACGGGGGTATATACCAGATCCTAGTCATGTCATTGATTTCGGCGAGATCGAAGTCGCTCAGGATGGCACGTTTTAAGAGAGACCGATTAGGATACTCGAGAGCCGAGTTAAGCAATTGAGAAACAAACCGATCTCATTGGTCAAGGTCCAGTGGTCACGCCACGGAGTGGAAGAAGCCACTTGGGAAACAGAAGATAACATGAAGTCCAGATATCCACAGTTATTTTCGTCTTGAGTTTCGGGACGAAACTCCTTTTTAGTATGAGAGTATGTAATATCTAGATTTATTATTGAGTATTTCATCTGTATTTGAACCATGTATTATTCAGAATTGTGATATCGATATTTGAAGTGTGATATTCCTTGTATTTGTATCCTTGTACATGAGTATGGCAGTATGTAAATTTTCCCATGCAAATACGTGATAACGTACGTTAACAAGGATAGCTTAACGTACGTTATCTGTCGGAGTTAGTGTACGCTACGAATGTAGTGTAGCGTGCGTTAACCTGTCGATTATTGAGATAGGAGGCTAGCAAATGCGCCAGCCGGACATGGGTCCAGATAAGATTCCCTCGGATGAACCTGGACAGTTTTAGATTCAACGTTAATTAGCGTGCGCTAAGGACAGTACGATAGCGTGCGCTAAACAACTATCGTACAGAAACTTTATATAAGGGCCAGCACCCCATTTCTTTTGGTTTACGATTCTATCACTCGTTCTTCATATCTTGGAAAGTCCAGAGAGCCTTCCCTACTTCTTAAACACATATAAACCCTCCTTACATGATCATTGAAGATTGGAGAGTACTTACACTTGATCATTGAAGAAGAAACTCAGTTTGGAGTGTCACACAAGCAACCGGGGTTGAAGTTTACCTATTGTTTCAGTGTTTTCTTCATCTTAAGGTATGTTAATACTATCTCCTACCTTGGATTCGTTTTATTATGGATATGAGGATTATGCTATCAAGATATTGAGTTCCATTGATGAATTATCCTAACAACATCATGTTTATAAGTTGGAATGTTTGTACTTAAGATATCATCGTTGGAAACATCATGATTAGCATCTTAACACGTCGACTGATGAGAGAAATATTCTGAGATTGATTATCCGTATTGATGACGTTACCATATTGGTCATAGACGTAAAGTTGTTATCACTTTTGTTAAATGGACTTAGGAAAGAATCATAGAAGATTTGCATCCTTTCTTATAAGTTGGAATTGTTAGTTCATCTTCTTGGTTAAATCGGGATGTAATTATGATATTGGAATCTAGTGCATCGACCTTAAGAACACCAAACATCACATGAGAATTGTAATTAAGATGGAATATGGTGTTTCTATGATTATACGTATCCTTGTACCTCGAAGATGTTTGAATCCGTGAGATCATTTGTAATAAGATGAACGTAACATGCATGGAGATAACGTATATTAACCACTGAGGATTTCGTAAGTTTCATCACAGTTAGAACAGTCGACTGCCCAGGGGGCGCGGGCAAGGCCGGACGAGCAAAGGTCGTGTGGGACAAGGCACGACAGGACAAGGCTGAGTCGGGGAACAAGACTCGATCTGGGCGGCCGGACGCGGGCGTGGGATACCGGGCGTGGCCGATGTGCGCGGGCACGCGCGCGAGGTGCGAGAGAGACCCTCCTCGCCTATAATAGGCTTAGACAAATATTGCCTTGTGGGGGCAGTGGATACTGAAAAGCTGAGGAGTCACTCAGCAGGGAAGACTCGACCGGAAGCAGCTAGAAGCGGACCAGCATGGTCTAAGAGGTTCGGAAAGAGTCTAGAACATTGTAGAGACGGACCCAAATGGTCGGGCCGGTGCAGGCCGGGCCGGGCCGATGCGGGCAGGGGCGCCCAGATGATGGAAGAACTTTCTAGGAGCCTCCTAGAAGGATGTAGCACTTGAAGGTTGTGGAGCATTCTAGATTTGTACTTAGTCTTGTACTTGTGGAATAATCTAGAATGTGTTTGTAAGAGTTGTGTATGTAGACTAGTGTGGATGATTCTAGAATTAGGGTCTAGAATTGCAATGTTGTAGATAGGTCTAGAACCCTCGAAATGAGGAGGTGGAGTTGAAGGTTCTAGGTTCTAGGAGTAGTATAAATAGGCTAGAGGTTGGCTCATTTGCAATGAACCCTCAAAGACTCAATATTCTTGTACTTGTAAAGTGTTTGTGAAATAGTGAAGTGTTTCTCTTAACTCCCAAGTGTTTAAACCCCTTCTTACGCACTTAGCAACCGAGTGAGTTAGGCTTACTAGCTAGATCGAGGCAATTCTAGTATAGTGCCTCACGGGTCCGAAGAGCTTTCGAGTGCTCAAAACCCAACCCCGTGACAAGTGGTACGGAGACACGCTAGTGGTTCAAGGAGCTTCCGCATTCAGACGATGCTGAGAGGTTTTATGCAAGGAGGACCGATGGAGACTACGTCCAGCGTCACCAAAGTTCAACCCGGCTAGAAGAAGGACAAGTACAGGAAAAGGACTAGGGACAAGTCCGTGGAAAGAGGTGTTGCCATGGAAGCACGAGTGGCTCGGCTGGAGGAAACCATGGGCAAGCACGCAGATGCTCTCGAGGAGTGGAGCAGAGTGGCCGATCAGGTGACGGAGATGAGCGAGTCGTTAGAGGAGCTTGAGAACCGGGTGACGGGCACCCTTAATGCGTTGCGACGCGACTTGTGTGAGGAGATCCTTGAGTCTGCAAGAAGGAGGTTCGGTCCATGATCACAACCTTTCGAGAGGAGATCATCAGGAGGATCGAGACCATCGAAGGAAGGATAGCACTATACGAGCGGGCGATGGCCCACGGCAGGGACCAGCGGGGTGCGGCACCCCATCGAATCGACATCCCCCGGCCGTGTTCGTTCCAAGTATCGCGGAATGGTAGGGAAGTGGACGACTTCCTGTGGAACATGGAGCGTTACTTTGGTGCATCGGGGATTGCAGATGATGCGACCAAGTTGCAGACGGCTCCATTCTTTTTAGCCGATGTGGCGTTACTGTGGTGGAGAAGGCGCGAAACAGAGATCGCACGTGGAACATGTCGGATGGAGACATGAGAGGATTTCAAGGCCGAGTTCAAGCGGCAGTTTTACCCGGAGAATGTTGAGTTTGAGGTCCGGGCTAGGTTGAAGGAGTTGACGCACAGCAAGACGATCAAGGACTATGTGAAGGATTTCCAGGAGATCGTGCTGGAGTTGCCTAGCCTTAGTGAACATGATGCTTTGTTCTCGTTCGTAGATTGACTGAAACCGTGGGCAAAGTTGGAGGTGCAGAGGGCCAAGGCACAGAACGTGTCCGAGGCGATTTCAATAGCGGAGCTGCTTATCAAGGTGAAACCAGCCGGGGAGAGCCGGAAGTCCAGGAGGGACGAGGACGGCATCGGTACGCAGGACAAGTCGTACCAGAGTAATGCAGATAGGAGCGCGAGGATGGCCAGGCCCAAGGACGGCAAGCAGTCGGGGTGGACTCGGACTTGCCATGGGTGCGGGAGTGCAGACCATCTCGTAGCAGCGTGTCCGAAGAAGAAGAAATGTGAGATTTGCTGGAGCACGGAGCATTCGACGAGGCAATGCTCAAAGTTTCCAAGGGTAGCCGCCGTGGAGTACATCAAGGAATGGGACGATGCCGAGGGTGATGGGACATCGATGGCGCTTCAAATGTTGAACACAGCCATAGGGATGGCATCATGGGACGGAGAACCGCTTGAGGGAAATCTGATGTATGCGACGGGACTGATCAATGGGAAACCCATCAAGGCGGGTGCGGCACCCCATCGAATCGACATCACCCGGCCGTGTTAGTTCCAAGGATCGCGGAATGGTAGGGAAGTGGACGACTTCCTGTAGAACTTGGAGCGTTACTTTGGTGCATCGGGGATAGCAGATGATGCGACTAAGTTGCAGACGGATCCATTCTTTTTAGTCGATGTGGCGTTATTGTGGTGGAGAAGGCGTGAAACAGAGATCGCTCATGGAACATGTCGGATGGACACATGGGAGGATTTCAAGGCCGAGTTCAAGCGGCAGTTTTACCGGAGAATGTTGAGTTTGAGGTCCGGTCTAGGTTGAAGGAGTTGACGCACAACAAGACGATCAAGGACTATGTGAAGGAGTTCCAGGAGATCGTGCTGGAGTTGCCTAGCCTTAGTGAATAGGAAGCTTTGTTCGCGTTCGTGGATGGACTGAAACCGTGGGCAAAGTTGGAGGTGCAGAGGGCCAACGCACAGAACGTGTTCGAGGCGATTGCGATAGCGGAGCGGCTGATCAAGTTGAAACCATCCGGGGAGAGCCGGAAGACCAGAAGGGACGAGGACGACATTGGTACGCAGGACAAGTCGTACCAGAGTAATGCAGATAGGAGCGCGAGGATGGCCAGGCCCAAGGACGGCAAGCAGTCAGGGTGGACTCGGACTTGCCGTGGGTGCGGGAGTGCAGACCATCTCGTAGCAGTGTGTCCGAAGAAGAAGAAATGTCAGAGTTGCTGGAGCACGGAGCATTCGATGAGGCAATGATCGAAGTTTCCAAGGGTAGCCGCCATGGAGTACACCAAGGCACGGGACGACGCCGAGGGTGATGGGACATCGATGGCGCTTCAAGTGTTGAACTCAGCCATAGGGATGGCATCGTGGGACGGAGCACCGCTTGAGGTAAATCTGATGTATGCGACGGGACTGATCAATGGGAAACCCGTCAAGGCGTTTGTCGACACATGGGCCGATTACAATGACATTGACGAGGCTGAAGCACAGAGGTTGGGGCTTCAGGTCATCGAGGGACGGGGATGGATGAAGTCGAATAATGCACCACCTGTTCGGGTTACAGGAGTTGCCAATGGGGTGCGACAAAAGATTGGCACGTGGGAACCGCGCGTGCACTTCAAGGTGATGAGAATGGATGATAGGGACATAATACTCGGCATGGACTTCTTGAAGAAGAATAATGTGGGCCTGGTTCCGTATAAGAGGGCGTTGTACGTGTGTGATCAAGCCAAGCTGCAGGAAATACAGTTGACCACAGAGCCTTCGAGACGAGCTATGACGACACTCAAGTACGTGAGGAAGCCTGAGGAGGATCGGTTTTACCACCTTGGAGCAGCTCGATTCATCGAGGGGCCTCCACGTCGACAAGGACATCGACGAAATGGGTGGGGGAGAATGTCACAGCCGAAAGTCGATGACGAGACATGTGTGCGCAGATGGTCGCACAGGGTGCCGAGGGACCGGCACGAGCAGGACGCCAAGGATGGAATCGGGCTGCATGTGAAGATTCAGCCTTTGGGACAGCGTGATCGGACAGAGAGTCACGCAAGGAAATCGTGGGAGGAGCACAGACGCCGCTATGGGAAGCGGATCGCCCAAGGGGCATTGCGGACGGGACATGCTCGGGACTGTCCGGCAGCGCAGGGGGCGCGGGCAAGGCCGGACGAGCAAAGGTCGTGTGGGACAAGGCACGACGGGACAAGGCCGAGTTGGGGAATAAGACTCGAGCTGGGCGGCCGGATGCGGGCGTGGGATGCCGGGCGCGGGCGCGCGTGCGCGAGTTGCGAGAGAGTCCCTCCCCGCCTATAATAGGCTTAGACAAATATTGCTTTGTGGGGGCAGTGGATACTGAAAAGCTGAGGAGTCACTCAGCAGGGAAGACTCGACCGGAAGCAGCTAGAAGCGGACCAGCATGGTCCAAGAGGTTCGGGAAGAGTCTGGAACATTGTAGAGACGGACCCAGATGGTCGGGCCGGTGCGGGCCAGGACGGGCCGATGCGGGCCGGGGCGGGCTGATGCCGGCCGGGGCGCCCGGATGATGGAAGAACCTTCTAGGAGCCTCCTAGAAGGATGTAGCACTTGAAGGTTGTGGAGCATTCTAGATTTGTACTTAGACTTGTACTTGTAGAATAATCTAGAATGTGTTTGTAAGAGTTGTAAATGTAGACTAGTATGGATGATTCTAGAATTAGGTTCTAGAATTGCAATGTTGTAGATAGGTCTAGAACCCTCCAAATGAGGAGGTGGAGTAGAAGGTTCTAGGTTCTATGAGTAGTATAAATAGGCTAGAGGTTGGCTCATTTGCAACGAACCCTCAAAGACTCAATATTCTTGTACTTGTAAAGTGTTTGTGAAATAGTGAAGTGTTTCTCTCAACTCCCAAGTGTTTAAACCCCTTCTTACGCACTTAGAAACTGAGTGAGTTAGGCTTACTAGCTAGATCGAGGCAGTTCTAGTCTAGTGTCGCACGGGTCCGAAGATCTTTCGAGTACTCAAAACCCAACCCCATGACAAGTGGTATCGTAGACACGCTAGTGGTTCAAGGAGCTTCTGTATTCTGACGTTGATGAGAGGTTTTGTGCAAGGAGGACCGATGGAGACTACGTCCACCGTCACCAAAGTTCAACCCGGCCAGGAGAAGGACAAGCTCAGGAAAGGGTCTAGGGACAAGTCCGTGGAAGAGGTGTTGCCCTGGAAGCACGAGTGGCTCGGCTGGAGGAAACCATGGGCAAGAACGCAGATGCTCTCGAGGCGTGGAGCAGAGTGGCCGATCAGGTGACGGAGATGAGCGAGTCGTTAGAGGAGCTTGAGAACCGGGTGACGGGCACCCTTAATGCGTTGCGACGTGACTTGTGTGCAGAGATCCTTGAGTCTGTCAGGAAGGAGGTTCGGTCCATGATCACAGCCTTTCGAAATGAGATCATCAGGAGGATCGAGACCATCGAAGGAAGGACAGTACTGTACGATGGGACGATGGCCCACGGCATGTACCAGCGGGGTGCGGCACCCCATCGAATCGACATCCCCCGTCCATGTTCGTTCCAAGGATCGCGAAATGGTAGGGAAGTGGACGACTTCCTGTGGAACATGGAGCGTTACTTTGGTGCATCGGGGATAGCAGATGATGCGACCAAGTTGCAGACGGCTCCATTCTTTTTAGCCGATGTGGCGTTACTGTGGTGGAGAAGGCGCAAAACAGAGATCGTGTGTGGAACATGTCGGATGGAGACATGGGAGGATTTCAAGGCCGAGTTCAAGCGGGAGTTTTACCCGAAGAATGTTGAGTTTGAGGTCCGGGCTAGATTGAAGGAGTTGACGCACATCAAGACGATCAAGAACTATGTGAAGGAGTTCCAGGAGATCGTGATGGAGTTGCCTAGACTTAGTGAACATGAAGCTTTGTTCTCGTTCGTGGACGGACTGAAACCGTGGGCAAAGATGGAGGTGCAGAGGGCCAAGGCACAGAACGTGTCCGAGGCGATTTCGATAGCGGAGCGGCTGATCGAGTTGAAACCAGCCATGGAAAGCCGGAAGTCCAGGAGGGACGAGGTCGACATCGGTACGCAGGACAAGTCGTACCATAGTAATGCGGATAGGAGCGCGAGGATGGCCAGGCCCAAGGACGGCAAGCAGTCAGGGTGGACTCGGATTTGCCATGGGTGCGGGAGTGCATACCATCTCGTAGCAGCGTGTCCGAAGAAGAAGAAATGTGAGATTTGCTGGAGCACGGAACATTCGACGAGGTAATGCTCGAAGTTTCCAAGGGTAGCCGCCATGGAGTACACCAAGGCACGGGATGATGCCGAGGGTGATGGGACATCGATGGCGCTTCAAGTGTTGAACTCAGCCATAGGGATGGCATCGCGGGACGGAGCACCGCTTGAGGGAAATCTGATGTATGCGACGGGACTGATCAATAGGAAACCCGTCAAGGCATTGGTCGACATAGGGGCCGATTACAACTACATTGAAGAGGATGAAGCACAGAGGTTGGGGCTTCAGGTCGTCGAGGGACGGGGCTGGATGAAGTCAAATAATGCACCACCTGTTCGGGTTACAGGAGTCGCCAATGGGGTGCGATTAAAGATTGGCACGTGGGAACCGCGCGTGCACTTCAAGGTGATGAGCATGGATGATCGGGACATATACTGGGCATGGACTTCCTGAAGAAGAATAACGTGGGCCTGGTTCCGCATAAGAGGGCGCTGTACGTATGTGATCAAGCCAAGCTGCAGGAAATACACTTGACCACAGAGCCTTCGAGATGAGCTATGACGACACTCAAGTACGTGAGGAAGCTTGAGGAGGAGCCGTCTTACCACCTTGGAGAAGTTCGGTTCATAGAGAGGCTGCCAAGTCGACGAGGACGTCAACGAAATGGGCAGGGGAGAATGTCACAGCCGAAAGTCGATGATGAGACATGTGTGCGCAGAAGGTCGCACAGGGTGCTGAGGGACCAGCACGAGCAGGACGCCAAGGATGGCATAGGGCTGCATATGAAGATTTAGCCTTCGGGACGACGTGATCGGACGGAGAATCACGCAAGGAAATCGTGGGAGGAGCACGGACGCCGCTATGGGAAATGGATCGCCCAAGGGGCATTGCGGACCTGACATGTTTGGGACTGTCCGGCAGCGCAGGGGGTGCGGGCAAAGCCGGACGAGCAAAGGTTGTGTGGGATAAGGCACGACGGGACAAGGCCGAGTCGGGGAACAAGACTCGAGCTTGGCAGCCGGACGTGGGCGTGGGATGCCGGGCGCGGCCGACGTGCACGGGCGCGTGCGTGCGAGGTGCGAGAGAGACCCTCCCCGCCTATAATAGGCTTAGACAAATATTGCCTTGTGGGGGCAGTGGATACTGAAAAGCTGAGGAGGCACTCAGCAGGGAAGACTCGACCGGAATCAACTAGAAGCGGACCAGCATGGTCCAAGAGGTTCGGGAAGAGTCTGGAACATTGTAGAGACAGACCCAGATGGTTGGGCCGGTGCGGGCCGGGACGGGCCGATGTGGGCCGGGGCGCCCGGATGATGGAAGAACCTTCTAGGAGCTTCCTAGAAGGATGTAGCACTTGAAGGTTGTGGAGCATTCTAGATTTGTACTTAGTCTTGTACTTGTAGAATAATCTAAAATGTGTTTGTAAGAGTTGTGTATGTATACTAGTGTGGATGATTCTAGAATTAGGGTCTAGAATTGTAATGTTGTAGATAGGTCTAGAACCCTCCAAATGAGGAGGTGGAGTAGAAGGTTCTAGGTTCTAGGAGTAGTATAAATAGGCTAGAGGTTGGCTCATTTGCAACGAACCCTCAAAGACTCAACATTCTTGTACTTGTAAAGTGTTTTTGAAATAATGAAGTGTTTCTCTCAACTCACAAGTGTTTAAACCCCTTCTTACGCACTTAGCAACCGAGTGAGTTAGGCTTACTAGCTAGATCGAGGCAATTCTTGTCTAGTGCCGCACGGGTCCGAAGAACTTTCGAGTGCTCAAAACCCAACCCCATGACAAGTGGTACGGAGACGCGCTAGTGGTTCAAGGAGCTTCCGCATTCAGACGTTGCTGAGAGGTTTTGTGCAAGGAGGACCGATGGAGACTACGTCCAGTGTCACCAAAGTTCAACCCAGCCAGGTGAAGGACAAGTACAGGAAAGGGTCTAGGGACAAGTCCGTGGAAAGAGGCGTTGCCATGGAAGCACGAGTGGCTCGGCTGGAGGAAACCATGGGCAAGCACCCAGATGCTCTTGAGGCGTGGAGCAAAATGGCCGATCAGGTGACGGAGATGAGCGAGTCGTTAGAGGAGCTTGAGAACCGGGTGATGGGCACCCTTAATGCATTGCGACGCGACTTGTGTGAGGAGATCCTTGAGTCCGTCAGGAAGGAGGTTCGGTCTATAATCACAGCCTTTCGATAGGAGATCATCAGGAGGATCGAGACCATCGAAGGAAGGACAGCACTGTACGAGCGGGCGATGGCCCACGGCAGGGACCAGCGGGGTGTGGCACCCCATCGAATCGACATCCCCCGGCCGTGTTCGTTCCAAGGATCGTGGAATGGTAGGGAAGTTGATGACTTCCTGTGGAACATGGAGCGTTAGTTTGGTGCATCGGGGATAGTAGATGATGCGACCAAGTTGCAGACGGCTCCATTATTTTTAGCTGATGTGGTGTTACTGTGGTGGAGAGAGCGCGAAACAGAGATCGCGTGTGGAACATGTCGGATGGAGACATGGGAGGATTTCAAGGCCGAGTTCAAGCGGGAGTTTTACCTGAAGAATGTTGAGTTTGAGGTCCGGGCTAGATTGAAGGAGTTGACGCACAGCAAGACGATCAAGAACTATGTGAAGGAGTTCCAGGAGATCGTGCTGGAGTTGCCTAGCCTTTGTGAACATGAAGCTTTGTTCTCGTTCGTGGATAGACTGAAACCGTGGACAATGTTGGAGGTGCAGAGGGCCAAGGCACATAACGTGTCCGAGGTGATTGCGACAGCGGAGCGGCTGATCGAGGTGAAACCAGCTGGGTAGAGCCGGAAGTCCAGGAGGGACGAGGACGGCATCGGTACGCAGGACAAGTCATACCAGAGTAATGCAGATAGGAGAACGAGGACGGCCAGGCCTAAGGACGACAAGCAGTCAGGGTGGAATCGGACTTGCCATGGGTGCGGGAGTGCAGACCATCTCGTAGCAGCGTGTCCGAAGAAGAAGAAATGTGAGATTTGCTGGAGCACGGAGCATTCGACGAGGCAATGCTCGAAGTTTCCAAGGGTAGCCGCCATGGAGTACACCAAGGCACGGGACGATGCCGAGGGTGATGGGACATCGATGGCGCTTCAAGTGTTGAACTCAGCCATAGGGATGGCATCACGGGACGGAGCACCGCTTGAGGGAAATCTGATGTATGCGACGGGACTGATCAATGGGAAACCCGTCAAGGCGTTGGTCGACACAGGGGCCGATTACAACTACATTGATGAGGCTAAAGCACAGAGGTTGGGGATTCAGGTCATCGAGGTACGGGGCTGGATGAAGTCGAATAATGCACCACCCGTTCGGGTTACAGGATTCGCCAATGGGGTGCGACTAAAGATTGGCACGTGGGAACCGCGCATGCACTTCAAGGTGACGAGCATGGATGATCGGGACATAATACTGGGCGTGGACTTCCTAAGGAAGAATAACTTGGGCCTGGTTCCACATAAGACGGCGCTCTACGTGTGTGATCAAGCCAAGCTGCAGGAAATACACTTGACCACAGAGCCTTCGAGACGAGCTATGACGACACTCAAGTACGTGAGTAAGCTTTAGGAGGAGCCGTCTTACCACCTTGGAGTAGTTTGGTTCATTGAGGGGCCGCCATGTCGATGAGGACGTCGACGAAATGGGCGGGGGAGAATGTCACAGCCGAAAGTCGACGACGAGATATGTGTGCGCAGACGGTCGCACAGGGTGCCGAGGGACCGACACGAGCAGGACGCCAAGGATGGCATCGGGCTGCATGTGAAGATTCAGCCTTCGGGACGGCGTGATAGGACGGAGAGTCACGCAAGGAAACCGTGGGAGGAGCACAGACGCCGCTATGGGAAGCGGATCGCCCAAGGGGCATTACGGACGGGACATGTTCGAGACTGTCCGGCAGCGCAGGGGGCGCGGGCAAGGCCGGACAAGCAAAGGTCGTGTGGGACAAGGCACGACGGGACAAGGCCGAGTCGCGGAACAAAACTCGAGCTCGGAGGCCGGCGCGGGTGTAGGATGCCGGGCGCGGCCGACGTGCACGGGCGCGGCCGACGTGCACGGGCGCAGCCGACGTGCACGGGCGCGCGCACGCGAGGTGAGAGAGAGACCCTCCCCCCTATAATAGGCTTAGACAAATATTGCCTTGTGGGGGCAGTGGATACTGAAAAGCTGAGGAGTCACTCAGCAGGGAAGACTCGACCGGAAGCAGCAAGAAGCGGACCAGCATGGTCCAAGAGGTTTGTGAAGAGTCTGGAACATTGTAGAGATGGACCCAGATGGTCGGCCCAGGGCGCTCAGATGATGGAAGAACCTTCTCGGAGCCTCCTAGAAAAATGTAGCACTTGAAGGTTGTGGAGCATTCTAGATTTGTACTTAGTCTTGTACTTGTAGAATTATCTAGAATGTGTTTGTAAGAGTTGTGTTTGTAGACTAGTGTGGATGATTCTAGAATTAGGTTCTAGAATTGTAATGTTGTAGATAGGTCTAGAACCCTCCAAATAAGGAGGTGGAGTAGAAGGTTATAGGTTCTAGGAGTAGTATAAATAGGCTAGAGGTTAGCTCATTTGCAACGAACCCTCAAAGACTCAACATTCTTGTACTTGTAAATTGTTTGTGAAATAGTGAAGTGTTTCTCTTAACTCCCAAGTGTTTAAACCCCTTCTTACGCACTTAGCAACTGAGTGAGTTAGGCTTACTAGCTAGATCGAGGCAATTCTAGTCTAGTGCCGCACGGGTCTGAAGAGCTTTTGAGTGCTCAAAACCCAACCCCGTGACAGCGCGCGAGGTATCTGTTAGCGCGTGCTAACATGACTGTCCAGTACTGGGCAGTTTATTCTGGACTTGTTTAGGTGCCCAGGTAGCGCACGCTATAGCTCGATAGCGCGCGCTACCGAGTCGTTGTTAGCGCATGCTAGATAGTAGTAGCG
The DNA here is from genome assembly GCA_033398695.1 of Orobanche coerulescens. Classification (NCBI taxonomy): domain Eukaryota; kingdom Viridiplantae; phylum Streptophyta; class Magnoliopsida; order Lamiales; family Orobanchaceae; genus Orobanche; species Orobanche coerulescens. Next base: position 133,274,454 of record CM065802.1, on the reverse strand, counting down.
TACGCTAACGGTCCAGGACAGTGAGTTCTGGACTTTAATATAACTGGGTAGCGCACGCTAACACATAGCCGTTAGCGCGTGCTAAACCGTGTGGCTATAAATACACAGGAGTTGACCTTGGACGGATCTATTTCTCATTTCACCTCCTTCTCCGCGGCTTTGGAGATTTTGGGCGATTTATTAGCGATTTCTTCCTCCAATCATCTCAACCATCATCTTCTTTGAGTTCTTGGTGTATAATAACAACATCAACACGAATCTTTCATCCTAATCCAAGGTAAATCTTCTAAGAACCCTCCTTTTGATTAAATTGGGGGTTTTCGGGTTTTTCTTCGATTCGTTCCATATGGTTGATCAATTCATGTTGAATATGATTAATCTTGCTAGTATTCTTGTTTTCCTTACGGATTCATGGTATATTTTGTGGTTGTTGCGTATTCGAGAGGGTTTGGTTGTGGTCCGCCCTCGTTGTTGTTTTTATACGAATATACATGAATCGTAGGCGGGTGTTCAGGTGTATTCCATTTCCGTATTCGTTTAGAGTCGGTTGTGCTTATGTTCTTCGAATCGTTAGGTTTGGTTTCATTGGTTCCTAGCATTCGTTGGTGATTTCCCTTTTCGTTCGTTGCGTCGTCAATTATTCAAGGCAAGTATTTTTGAAAACCTTTATGCTTAACATGAAATGGTAATGTATATTGTGTGTGATTTGCTCACATTGGGAGGGTCCGACGGGGCCACGGAGGGAATCCAATGATATTAGCCCTGGATTCATGAGTTTGTCTAGCTAGCCAGCTCGGGAGGGTCCTTAGAGGCCTCGAGTGGGATTTGTGGCTTCGTCCCGGTCCTAGGCGATGCACGTGCGTGATGTGTTTCATGATATTTCCAGCTCGGGAGGGTCCTTAGAGGCCTCGAGTGGGATTTGTGGCTTCGTCCCGGTCCTAGGCAAATGTGATTGACTGTTTGTTTCCGGAAAAGACATGTCTGGTTTTGGTTTTGAAATGATTTGGTGCATTGTACTATGAAACGTGTAAGCGAATGGTTTGTCTTGATTACTTGTACTAGCGTAATTGCTAACCCCTTTGGGGACCCGTTTTGGGGAAATTCTTCTTATGGATTTCAGGTTATGTTCTGCCGGACGAGCGGGCGCTGGGACAGTATGAGGATGTTGGCCAGGGTTGTTGACATGTGCATTCGAGTTTTCTTATTTCTCTTGTCCCTTTCGATATGGTTGTTTCCCACATTTATAAACTTATAGATTGTACTCGCGAGTACTTAGGATTTTCACTCCGAACTTCATTTTGTATTAACTCAAATTGCTATGTTGTCGATTGACGTTTATTACGCCGGTTGCTCCAGGCGTATTATTATATGTTGTATTATTTAAATGTGTGTCCTCGCTAACTGAGATGATTAGTCGAGTGGTGTTTTCTTGTTTTAGCCTGGTGGGTCCCATGTAGGGGTCCACGGCGCTATAATATACTTCAAATATCTCGGGGGTGTTATAGAAAATAGTATCAGAACACTAGGTTTATGGATACCTAGGCTTGTCGGTTATTTGGGTCTAGTTGTGTTTTGTTTTGCACATTGTCACACCGCTGCCAGCATCTCAGTACTTCCAGTGTTCGTAAGTTTTTCTTACTCGATTCTTTGTTTTCTTGTACCGTAGTTCTGTTTCTTGAACTGTGATTATTTTCCCTCTTTTACTCATCATCGAGTTGCTGTTTGCCACCTCTCAACACCAGGATGGATGCTGGAAGGGGTTGTGGTTGTGGTCGTGGCCGTGGATGCGGCCGGGGATGTAGGGCATCCGGTGGGGCAGCCACGTCGCATTCTTCGAGAGCCGGCAGTACCGGTGACCGTCATAGCCATGCTTCTTCTCAAGATGGTGCCGACCTTGGTATTGCGGCTGTCATGCAGCAAATGGTGAACCAGATGGCGGCTATATCTCAGGTGGTTCAGAACCCGAATCCAGCCCATGCTAATCGGGGCGGAGCAGACCGTTGGCTTCAAGATGTCATCAAGATGCATCCTCCTCAGTTTACGGGAGCCTCTGACCCGATCGGCTGGGAGGGGTGGATCAAGGAGATATATAAAGTCTTCGTTGCCACCAACTGTCCCGAGGACCGTAAGCTCCCTATTGCCTAGTACTTTCTCACTGGGGACGCTACTCATTGGTGGGAGGCCATTGGGCCTAAGGACCACGTTGCTTTATGGGTGGAGTTCAAGGACCTAATGGAGACCGAATATTGCCCGTGGCCTGTTAGACAGGCTCGAGTCCATACCTTCTATGATGCTCAACCGCGGGACGTTCCTGTCTCTCAAGCTATTGCCGATTTCAACAAGGAGTTGGGCTACGTGAAGACCCAAGTTGTCGAGGAGAACGACAAAATTTTTCACTTTTCCAGGCGGATGAAACTGTCAATTCTGGACTATATGTCTGGGCTCGTCTACACTACTTTGAAGGATTATCAGAGTAGGGCTATTGCTTACGATATGTCGGTGACGGCTAGTGAAGTGGCTCGTGAGAGCAAGAAGCAGAAGTCAGTTGGAAATTTTTCTGGTCTAAGGGTGGAGGCCAGCAGAAATCTCAGGCTGCGAATATTTCTAGGGGCGGTTCGGCTCATTTCTCTGTGAGTTTTCGAGGTGCCACCCGGAACCTCCGTTCGTGATCACACATGCTTTAACTGTGGCCATCCGGGCCATAAGAACCGGCAGTGTCCTCGTCAGAAGTTGACATGTCATACTTGTGGTCAGTTGGGCCACAAGGCTCTCTTTTGTGAACAAGTCAGACAGATTCGCGAGACCCGTGATTCTTTTCCAGCACCTAGGGAGCCGAGTATGAACCAGGGCTCGTTTGCTCCACAGTCTTTGCTGAGTGCTAACCGAGGAAGAGGTCAGGGTCAGACCGCTAGAGGAGGAGCTTCCAGTGTCGGCTCTGCCCAGCCGCGTATCTACGATATGAGGAGGGTCGATGATCCAGCGGCCACTGTGGCGACAGGCACCGTTCATATCCATTCTCATCGTGTCAGTGTGCTTTTCGATTCTGGTGCTACACATTTGTTCATATAGCTGAAGTTTGTGCGCCGTTTGAGTCTCGACTGTTTGTCGCCTTGCGAGTCTTTCATCATTAAACTTCCTAGCGGTGATTGGATCGATGGCGATCGAGAGGTCCGAGACTACTCTGTGTTTATTTGTGAGAGAGCTTGGCTCTCTAATTTTATTGCCGTTAATATTGAGGGTGAGGATTTGATTCTCGGGGATGATTGGCTCGAGCGTCATGGCGTAATCATGAACTACCGCACGAGAATCATCACTATGTTAGCCGAGGATGGCACCGAGCACTCTTTCACGGGGCGAAAAAGGGGAAACCATAAGTTCGTTATTAACACCTTGAAGGCGATGAGACTCCTACGAAAGGGCTGTACTGGTTATTGGTGCTATGCCTTGAAGGTGGAGGATGGTGGAGTCGAGCTTTCGTCGATTCCAGTCGTTAGTGAGTTTCCTGATGTATTTCCTGACGAGTTACCGGGATTGCCACCGGATCGTGAGGTCGAGTTTGCTATTGAGTTAGAGTCGGGCGCGGCTCTTATTTCGAAGGCACTGTATCGCATGGCACCTTCAGAGATGGCCGAGTTGAAGAAGAAGTTGAGTGAGCTTCTTGAGTCGGGGTATATTTGATCGAGCGCCTCGCCTTGGGGCGCACCGGTCTTGTTTGTGCAGAAGAAGGATGGTTCACTACGTTTGTGTATCGACTATCGCGAACTAAACAAGGTGACCATCAAGAACAAGTATCCTTTGCCAAGGATTGATGACTTGTTCGATAAGTTACAGGGATCTGCGGTATTCTCGAAGATTGAATTGAGATCGGGGTACTATCAGCTCCGGGTGAGGGAGTCCGATGTTCCGAAAACAGCTTTTCGGACGAGATACGGACATTATGAGTTTGTAGTTATGCCTTTCGGGTTAACCAATGCGCCCGCCGTGTTCATGAAGTTGATGAACAAAGTCTTTATCGAGTATTTGGATAAGTGTGTCGTTGTCTTCATTGACGATATTCTTATTTGTTCGAGGAACGAGGAAGAGCATGCCCATCATTTGCGAGTAGTGTTAGACATTTTTAGGACCGAGTAACTCTATGCGAAGTTCTCGAAATGTGAGTTCTGGCTGAAGGAAGTGATGTTTTTAGGTCACGTGATTTCAGCCGAGGGGGTTCGTGTGGATCCGCAGATGACTGAGGCAGTGTTGAATTGGGCACAGCCCAAGAATATGAAGGAGATCCATAGTTTCTTGGGTTTTGCCGGCTACTACCGTAGGTTCGTCGAGGGTTTCTCGAAATTTGGCGTCACTATCTTTTCGGCCATGCATGTCATATTTTTACCGATCATAAAAGTCTGAAATACATATTTACTCATCGGGAGTTGAATATGAGGCAGAGGAGGTGGTTAAAGTTTGTTGTTGCCCAAAATATTATCTGAAGATGAATATTGCTGGAATGGTCGAGCAACAGCAAATTGCGAGAGCACGTCCGAGGGAATGGAAAAACACAAGATTTGCCAGGTTTGTTAAGCCCGGGCTTGAATGCTCTCGCGAGATGTTATTAATACAAATATTCATGGATACAAGTATTAATGTAAGAATCTAAGTACAATGAGTGTAAAAGATCCTATTTATCCTGCTCTTGAGCGAAGCTTTGGTGTTCTTGCTCCCTGCCGATCGTCTTCTATGTAAGAGATGCTGAGAGAGAAGAAAGAACAGAGAGATAGCTGTTGCCAAGAGTGAGAAAGTTGTGCATAAAAAACCAGAAGCAGTGTCTAAATGCAGGAGGCCTTGTATTTGTAGGGGTTGAGATGCCCTGTTTTCTGGCGGGCGATCGACTTTCGTGCAATATAATAATGGGGTGATCGTCTTTATGTCACATGGGCTGCCTGTATAAAGCTTGAGGCTGCTGGCGGCCAGTGTATGTGATCGATGAGGAGCAGTAGCGCCTGAATTCTTTATCACAGGCGGTCCCTCTAACACCTTTCGGCGGAGTGCAGCCATTTGGTGGAAAGATCTTGTGACAGTGTGGTCAATGATCCATGAAATGCAGATCTGGTATCGGAACTGCACGTGGGGAGATGCTCCGAGCTTCGGCCTTTGCCGACTGGATGATCGATGGCTTCGAGCGGCATGAGGCGGTCGTCATCGGTTAGTCATCAGGGGTCGATCGGTCGGTCACCAGGGGTCGATCGCCAAGTACCGAGAGACGATCGCCATTAGATGTCGATCGCTCGGCATCGGGACTTGTCCTGGGATCTTCGATCGGCCGATCTGCCTCGGCTGCTAGGCTCTGGCTTGGTCGCCTGGTCTCTGAGGTGATCGCCAGTCGAGACGAATAATTCTCGACACAACAATTGCCCCCCAGCTTGCTCCGATGTCGAAGACATGGGGTGAGGTGGTTCTTGCTGGCGATCGTGTAGAATGAAGACGGGCGATCCGTGTTGGTTTCGGACTTGGGCGATCTGGTCGATTAGCTAGCTATCTTCGGTCTTGTACCTGCAAAAAACAATATTGGCCGATCCCTCGTAGAAACTTGGTTGTTTTGTTGCTGAGGAACCGTGCACAGTCGTGGAGTTCGATGGACCGACTCCATGACCATGTCTTGTGCGCGAACAACATTGTCTATCTCGTGACTCATTTTATTGTGAGGGTCCTCTGTTAGGCTGCGCCTCGCCTCGTATTTAAATGCAGGGCGTGCGGTCTTGGTCTAGATGAGTCCTTGCGCGGGGCTTCGTCGGATTAATCAACTCCACTTCCGCGGCTATTTAGCTCTTTTCTACCTCGGATCGTCATGGTTAGATGGCAATCCTCGATGGTATATGTTGAGACGGGGGTAGTGACGCGTCGCATTGTCCGAGTTCACCATGTTTAGATGATGAACCTTTGAGGGCGGGCGATCGTGTCCACTGATTGACTTGGAGGGTCCTTCGACTACGGCCGCCTCGTATTTAAACGAAGGGCGAGCGATCTCAGCCCAAAGGAACCTTGCATGGCCTAAGCAGTCGGTTCCATCGACCACCAGGACCATGGCTGCACTCTTCCACCTCCGATCGTCATGTCAAATGCCGACCTTCGATGGTGTACGTTGTGCAGGGGAGGCGATCTCGTGCCTTAGACCAACACATTAGATGATGGACTGTAGATGGCGTGCGAGTCCTCCAGTTTTGGAGATGTTGCTTGATGACGGCGATCGGGCTGGAAGACTGGAGATCGTCGCTCGGGCGCCGATTGCGCTGCTCATAGGGTGAGAAGAAACTTTTGCCTGGCCAGAAAGTCTGCGGCTTTGGCGCGGAAGATCGCGTATGTCGGGGGGTGGTCCTTCGTAAGATGCCTGAACATAGGCGAAAGACCGTGGAATCCCCCTAGGATCGCGTAGAGGGCGATCTCATCGCTTATGACTCGCCGTTGAGGATGATCTCGTCTACCCGGTCGATGTAGTCTGCGTCGGATTCTTCTTCTCCCTGCCTGATATGCATCATGCGATGGGGACCTTCTGGCCGAGCGACCTTGGTAGCGAAGTATGATGTGAAGTCGTGCGCCAGTTGATTAAAGGAACCGATGGATCGAGGCGGCAATGAGGTGTACCACCTGTGGGCAAGGTCGTCCAGTGTCAGAGGGAACATTCGGCACCTGGTCGCGTCTGATGCCCCACATCCAGACATGTAGCTGTGGAACTTGCTCAGGTGAGTTTCGGGGTCTGATCTCCCCTCATACAAAGGTGTTTGCGGAGGAGCGATCTTATGCTGCATGGGGGCTAGCTCGATGTGGACCGCGAGTGGCTCGCTCGGCTCGGAGATCTTTATCTTGGCCCCTGCCCCAGATTCCAGGAGCGCCTTCATGTCGTCGAGCTGGCGTTGCATCGCCGCCATCGCTGTAGCTTGGCCGCTCGTGGATCGGCTTTTGGAGCGGGATCCGAGGCGATCGTGTACCGATCTCCTGACTCCGCTGCTGCCGACGTCGTCTCTTTGGCAAGGGGGAGCCAGATGGCTGGTCGGCCTTCTGGGAGTCGGATATGCCGAACTCCTGGTGACGGACTCGAGTTCCGTCGTCTCGTGGCTGGGGCCGGACTGCCCCGGTCGCCAAGATGGGTCGCTGCCTAGGTGATCGAAAACAGAGGTGCCCCGGCTGGCGAGCGCCTCTTCTTGCGAATGGGAGCCTCCTGGCGATCGCTCGGTCAGTAGCGCCTTGAACTTCCGTTTGTTCATGCGGCGGATGGCCGAGATATTTATAGCGGGCGACGCGTCGAGAGCACTCCATCGCTCCTGTAGGATGGCCATGGCCTTTTCGATCTGTTCCGCGGTTTAGAACTGATCGAGTGAGAGGCTTGGTCCATCCCTCAGGGGCGGGATCGAGCGTCTCGGACGGCGGCGGCTTCCCTTCGCCATCGGCTGTGGCTCGGACTGAGACGGAACGAGGCGCCTGGCGGATCGGTCAACGGCTTTCTTCGACGTGGAGGCAGAAGTCATGATTCTGAAAGCTTTCTCTGAAGAACAGTGAGTGTTTCTTCAGGTATATGACCTGGAGAACAGTGAGTGTTCTTCGAGACGGTAGGAATAAAATTTGAGGGTAGATCACCTTCCTCTAGTGCCAATTGTTGTTGCCCAAAATAATATCCGAAGATGAATATTGCTGGAATGGTCGAGCAACAGCAAATTGCGAGAGCACGTCCGAGGGAATGGAAAAACACAAGATTTGCCGGGTTTGTTAGGCCCGGGCTTGAATGCTCTCGCGAGATGTTATTAATACAAATATTCGTGGATACAAGTATTAATGTAAGAATCTAAGTACAATGAGTGTAAAAGATCCTATTTATCCTGCTCTTGAGCGAAGCTTTAGTTTTCCTGCTCCCTGCCGATCGTCTTCTGTGTAAGAGATGCTGAGAGAGAAGAAAGAACCAAGAGATAGATGTTTCCAAGAGTGAGAAAGCCAAGTTGTGCGTAAAAAACCAGAAGCAGTGTCCAAATGCAGGAGGCCTTGTATTTGTAGGGGTTGAGATGCCCTGTTTTCTGGCGGGCGATCGTCTTTATGTCACATGGGATGCCTGTATAAAGCTTGCGGCTGCTGCTGGCAGCCATCTGTGTGGTCCAATGAGGAGCCGGCACGCGTCTGAGTTCTTTATCACGGCGGTCCACCGACACCTTTCGGCGTGTGCAGCCGGTGGAAAGATCTTTGACAGGCTGTGGTCAATGATCCATGAAATGCGGATCTTGTCTCAGAACTGCACGAGGGGTGATGCTCCGAGCTTCGGCCTTTTCCGACTGGATGATCGATGGCTTCGAGCGGAATGAGGCGGTCATCATCGGTTAGTCATCACGGGTCGATCGGTCGGTCACCAGGGGTCGATCGCCAAGTACCGAGAGAAGATTGCCTTTAGATTTCGATCACTCGGCATCGGGACTTGTCCTGGGATCTTCGGTCGGCCGATCAGCCTCGGATGCTAGTCTATGGCTTGGTCGCCCAGTCTCTGAGGCGATCGCCAGTCGAGATGAATAATTCTCGACACAACAGAGTTGATTAAGGATTATGACCTCGAAATCCTTTATCATCCGGGCAAGGCGAACGTCGTGGCCGACGCCTTGAGTCGGAAACCGGTTGTGTTGCAAATGCTTGAGATCCTTACGTCTCAATCTGAGCTTCGTCGGGTTTTGATCGAGTTGGATGTTGAGGTTTCATTGCCTGGAGCTGTCGGGAAACTTTGTGCTTTAGAGATTTCGTCATCTTTGATCGATGAAATTAAGCTGAAGCAGTTGTAGGATCCGATGATTACTCAAAACCGAGAGAACGTTCTTAAGGAAAAGTCTCATGGGTTTGTAATTCACGAGGATGGTGTTTTGAGATTCCAGAGTCGGCTTTGTGTACCGAACGACTCAGAGTTGAGACAGAGTATTTTGCGTGAGGCCCATGCTACACCTTACTCCGTTCATCCTGGTTCGAGTAAGATGTACAAGGACCTGAGAAGGAATTTTTGGTGGAATGATATGAAGGAGGAGGTCACACAGTTTGTAGCGAGATATTTAACTTGTCAGCAGGTCAAAATAGAGCATCAGCGACCGTCCGGGTTATTGCAGTCACTTCCCGTTCTGGAATGGAAATGGGAAGATATATCGATGGATTTCATTACGAGTTTGCCGAGATCGAGGTCGGGCATGAATATGGTCTGGGTGATTGTTGATCGTCTGACCAAGTCGGCACATTTTCTGGGCATCAAAGACACTTGGGGCCCAGAGAAGTTGGCTCGTGTATCTATCGCGCAGATTGTGAGGCTTCACGGTACTCCAAAGTCTATTGTTTTGGATCGTGATGGCCGTTTTGTATCGCACTTTTGGCAGGCGGTGCATAAGGCGTTGGGTACTCATTTGCGTTTGAGTACCTCTTTTCATCCTCAGTCAGATAGACAGTCGGAACGCACTATCCAGACGTTCGAAGATATGTTGCGTGCTTGTGCTCTCGATTGGAGCAATGACTGGGAGGAGCAGTTGCCATTGATCGAATTCACGTACAACAATAGTTGGCACGCGTCGATTCGGATGGCACCGTATGAGGCACTTTATGGGCGGCATTGTCGATCACCGATTTGTTGGAATGAGGCGTCCGATTTGGTTGGGTCCGAGCCGGATATCGCTTTAGAGACGAGGTGGAAGGTAGAATTAATTCGGGAATAGATTTTGACTGTCCAGAGTCGACAGAAGTCATATGCCGATGTCCGTCGTCGACCTTTGGACTTTGAGGTGGGAGACCACGTTTTGCTAAAGGTGTCGCCGACGAGACGAGTTTTCCATTTCGGGAAAAAGGGAAAGTTAAGTCCGAGATTTATTGGACCCTTCGAGATTCTCGAGCGAGTCGGTGGGTTGGCATACCGTTTGGCATTACCCCCGGCCCTGAGTATTGTTCATTGCGTTTTTCATGTTTCCCAGCTGAGGAAGTATGTCCCGGATCCTAGTCACGTCATTGATTATGGTGAGATTGATGTTGCCAAGGATATTACTTTTGAGGAGCATCTTTTGAAGATTTTGGAGCATCGTGAGAAGCGACTGAGGCATAAGACCATCCCTTTGGTCAAGGTGCAGTGGTCGAAACATGGTGTCGAGGAGGCAACTTGGGAAACCGAGGATAGCATGCGTGCTAGGTACCCCGAGTTGTTTGTTTCTTAAGTTTCAGGATGAAACTTATTTTTAGAGGGGTAGAATGTAATATCCACATTTTCTTTTCCTAGTATTTTCACTTTTCAGTGTATTTCTCGTTTTTAGCGACCCGCGTCTAACCGTATTAATTTTTGAGAATAATTGTTTCGAGACTTTTTGTCATCCAGTTCTACGTTTATTGGTTCTTCCGTCGCTTATTGATCTGATTCTCGTAATTGTTGTTTGGAACCGCCGTTTCGGGGTTGCCATGGATCCATTCTATGTTATTATGCGTTTTGAGATGTTCCGTTTGATGTTTCGTTCATGTTCCGGTGTTTTGGGCCGTTTATATTTCATGCCTAGCGCGCGCTAATCTTTCTGCATAGCGTACGCTAGGTATTCCTTAGTAACGCACGCTACGTTTGCTTCGTAGCGCGCGCTAGCGAGCTGAGCCCTGGGAGTGGCAGTGAACCTATTTATGATCCCAGTCCTCTGGACTAATGGTTTAACGCACGCTATGTGGTCTAGCGCACGTTATTTCTCGAAGGCTAGCGCGCGCTAGGTATCCGTTAGCGCGCGCTAACGCGACTGTCCAGTACTGGGCAGTTTGTTCTGGACTTGTTCAGGTGCCCAGGTCGCGCATGCTATAGCTCGATAGCACGCGCTACCGAGTCGTTGTTAGCGCATGCTAGATAGTAGTAGCGTACGCTAACGGTCCAGGATAGTGAGTTATGGACTTTAATATAACTGGGTAGCGCACGCTAACACTTAGCCGTTAGCGAGCGCTAAGCCGTGTGGCTATAAATACCTAGGAGTTGACTTTGGACGGATCTATTTTTCATTTCACCTCCTTCTCCGCGGCTTTGGCGATTTTGGGCGATTTGTTCCTCCAATCATCTCAACCATCATCTTCTTTGAGTTCTTGGTGTATAATAACAACATCAACACGAATCTTTCATCCTAATCCAAGGTAAATCTTCTAAGAACCCTACTTTTGAGTAAATTGGAGGTTTTCGAGTTTTTCTTCAATTCGTTCCATATGGTTGATTAATTCATGTTGAATATGATTAATCTTGCTAGTATTCTTGTTTTCCCTACGAATTCATGGTATATTTCGTGGTTGTTGCGTATTCGAGAGGGTTTGGTTGTGGTCCGCCCTCGTTGTTGTTTTTATACGAATATACATGAATCGTAGTCGGGTTTTCGGGTGTAATCCATTTCCATATTCGTTTAGAGTTGGTTGTGATTATGATGTTCGAATCGTTAGGTTCGGTTCCGTTGGTTCCTAGCATTCGTCGATGATTTCCTTTTCCATTTGTTGCGTCGTCAATTATTCAAGGCAAGTATTTTTGGAAACCTTTATGCTTAACGTGAAATGGTAATGTATATTGTGTGTGATTTTCTCACCTCGGGAGGGTCCGACGGGGCCACGGAGGGAATCCAATGGTATTAGCCCTGGATTCATGAGTTTGTTTAGCTAGCCAGCTCGGTAGGGTCCTAAGAGGCCTCGAGTGTGATTTGTGGCTTCGTCCCGGTCCTAGGCGATGCACTTGCGTGATTTGTTTTATGATATGGCCAGCTCGAGAGGGTCCTTAGAGGCCTCGAGTGGGATTTGTGGCTTCGTCCCGGTCCTAGGCAAATGTGATTGACTGTTTGTTTCTGGAAAAGACAAGTCTGGTTTTGGTTTTGAAATGATTTGGTGCATTGTACTATGAAACGTGTAAGCGAATGGTTTGCCTTGATTACTTGTACTAGCGTAATTGATAACCCCTTTGGGGACCCGTTTTGGGGAAATTCTTGTTATGGATTTCAGGTTATGTTCTGTCGGACAAGCGGGCGCTGGGACAGTACGAGGATGTTGGCCAGGGTTGTTGACATGTGCATTCGAGTCTTCTTATTTCTCTTGTCCCTTTCGATATGGTTGTTTCCCACATTTATAAACTTATAGATTAGAATCGCGAGTACTTAGGCTTTTCACTCCGAACTTTGTTTTGTATAAACTCAAATTGCTGTGTTGTCGATTGACGTTTATTACGCCGGTTGCTCCAGGCGTATTATTATATGTTGTATTATTTAAATGTGTGCCCTCGCTAACTGAGAGGGTTAGTCGAGTGGTGTTTTATTGTTTTAGGCTGGTGGGCCCCATGTAGGGGTCCACAGCGTGTAATATACTTCGAATATCTCGGGGGTGTTACAGTTTTAATGAACTTTTAAAGCGATCGGTATATTCACAATAAAAGGGTTTTCTTTAAAGATGGCGTGTATGCTTCGTGAATAAATGCGTTTTTGGAATATGTGAGTATATGTCGTACGTTGGAAGATGTTACAATCATACTTCGTGAGTATAATAGACCGTAATCACTTGCCGAGGATTGTGTGTTGATATGTGTACTTGTTCGGTGAATACATGACATGTGTGATATCAGTTATCACTCCTCTGTGAGGAGGATGTGATGCTTAATGCTGTTTGACATCGGTATTTTCTTGGTGTTGTGTGTGATTGTTGTAAGCGATGTGCCACCGGGTAAGATTGTTGAATCTCCGGGATCCGTCCTTGCTAGTACGGGTCGGGCGTGACCGTAGGGTTATCTAACCGAGTATGTCTTGCGGGGACTCCGAGGTTCGGGGATTGCTAGCCCGATGCTGGGATAACTTATGAGGTTATCTAATCCGGGTATGTCTTGTGGGGACTCCGAGGTTCATAGCTTGTTAGTACGATGCCGGGATAACTTATGGTTGTGATTTGGTTGTGTGATTTATGTGTCATGGGTTGTCCAATCGGGTATGTCTCGTGGAGGCTCTGAGGTTCGTAGCTTGCTAGTGCGATGCCAGGGTAACTATGAACGTATTTATGATTATGGTCACGTGACTGTCGTCGCGGTGACATGTGATTTGGTATGGTTTCCCATTGGGTTATTCACTCGGGTATGCTCTGCGGGAGCATCTGAGGTTCGTGGCTTGGTAGCACAGGACGCGGATAATCCTTGGGAATATGTTGATATGTATGATTGGGTCGTGGACCCGTTCTTTGTGACCGGAATAGTATGATTGGGTTGCGGACCCCACGTGTTGTTAGCATAATTGTATTTTGGGAAAATGACTTTTGGGTTGTGTCCCTAAGGGGTTTCGAAAGGCTTGAGAATTCTTAAATCCCAAATGTTTTTAAAACTCCCGAGATCATAAATATTTTGTGAGATGTATATGGGTTTCATCCCCACCTTTCACGATTTGAACTATTTTGACCAAGCGACTTATCTCGGGAAGCATGTTCACAATTACTATATGGTTGGAGTATGTTGTGTATGGCTTGTATTTGAATTTTAGACTTGCACTAGAAAAACAGTGGAGTATTCGGGGGTGGATGTTTGTATTGTGTCCAGGTACTTGCAGGTTGCTTGGGAGAGAATCACAGGATCGGTACGAAGGATGATGGAAGACGATGATACTAATCACATGAAGACCAGTCGTTGAGTATTTTGGTAGAGTCTTGCTGTTTGTCTCTCCGTTGTGTTATTCTCCCGTTTTATGGGAATGTTGACGTATTCCAACCCCTGCGCGGGTATGAGCTGTGAGAAAGTGTTGTTGGGTACGGGGTTGGATAAAGCGTTGTGTTGCGGAAGCGTAAATAAAATTGCGGAAAATAAATGACGCAAGGATTTATAGAGGTTCGGCTATAAACGAGCCTACGTCCTCTCTTTATCTTTTTCAATAGGATAAAGATAGCAACCTCTACGCCTCTCTTCTATCGGTCGAGGGATAACCATTACATTCACGTCTTCTATTGGTCCGTGATAAACCACTCGTACTTGTCTTTGCGTCGGTCCAAGTTAAACCGTTTTCCTTTTCTATCGGGCAAGGAATCAACCACTCTAGCTTTCTATGGGTATTAGATAAACCTCACGAAGATAGCGATTGCGATTCTAACAATGTCGGATCCTTGATCCTAATAACACAGAATCCAATCGTATCTTTTCTTTTACCACTCATGTATGATTTTGTGTATAACACTCAATCACTCAATGTAATCTCAATATTACAACAACAATAGTATCAATATGATTCTCAGATGTATGTCTCGTTTTCTTGAGTTGTGTCCTTGATCAATACCATAAGCATGGTATTTATAGCCTCCATGAACAAACTAGCCGTTAGCTGCCTGTTCTTTCATTACGTACGCTATCCGATCTATATTACGTACGTAGTCTCCTTTACGTACGTTAACTATGGCTGGTTACGTACGTTAGCATCTTCATAAAACAGTCCAGGGAGCTTCGTCATTTTGATTACGTACGTTAACAATTTCTTCATTACGTACGTTAAGCCTTACATCACTGCTGACGTCATATATCCGTTGCATGCTTTTCTGACTTTGACTACTCCAACGTTCACTTGGTTTGAACTACATTACATACGTTATATTACTCTCATTACGTACGTAAGGACGCTTCATTTACGTACGTTAATCATGCTGAGTTACGTACGTTAGGCTTGTGCAGAACACTATTTTCCAGCTTCGTTTTCTTCGATTCTTGGCTTTGCCTCTTCGTTGTTTTGTTTTGTTTATCGCATTTAATCATCAAAACACTTTTAATTTATGTATGGAACAAAATGTTCCAACAATCTCCCCCTTTTTGATGATTACAAAACAACACTTCATCAATGGGATTTTTCTGCAAAAAATATAAATATATGTATATGTGTACAGACTAAATTTTCGACTTTGTCCGTTTCGTTAGTTTCTTCTCCCATTTATTTTTCGACTTCTTCTTTCTCCTTCTTTCCTTTTCTTTTTCTTTTCGACTTTTCAAATTTTCATCATCTTTTCGACGTCTCCTCATTTTTCTTTTTCCGTCATTTTTTTTTTCGACTTCTCCTCTTCATTTTTCAATTCCTTCGTTTCTCCCCCTTTCAGGGTAAATCCCATTTTCCTCCTTTCTCTTCCGCTTTTTGTTTTCATCAAAAAGTAAAAAAATTGAAATAAATAATACCAAAATATAAAAATGTATGATATAATTTATGAATATTTGCATAAAGGGTAAAAACTCCCCCTGAGAATAATATCTCCCCTTAAAAAAATATACTCCCCCTGAGTAAAATACAAAAATCAATTTTTGGGGATCCAACCTATAGTTGGTTTTTGTTTCGAGACATAAACAATATTTGAAATATTTGTTCCTTTAGGAACCCAAATTTTCTTAATTTTTATCGTCCGGCGAGGGCTTTTGCAATTTGAAATGTGATGCCCGATTTTCAAACACTTTTCGCAATGGGGTATTTTAAAATTAACGGATTCATTTTTCGAACGTGGTTTGAATCCTAACCCTTCTTTATTTAAAGTATATTTTTGAACACATAACATTTGTTCAAATTTATCGTTGCCGCACGAGAATTTTCTTGTCAAAGATTTTAGTTCATCTTGAACTTTTAAAAGATCATTCTTCAAAATATTCTCATTTTCAATGCATTTCGAATGATCGATTTCGACAAATTTTCCCTTCTCGATAATTTTGGAATTTTCAATTTCCAAAGATTTAATTTTAGACTTAAGGGATTTAATTTCCGATAAAGCATTTTGGAAATCCGTATGTAATAACTCAAATGCATCAAAAATTTCGTCACGAGAGGATGTACTTACTTGGCTTTCGACGTCGCTGTCGTCGAACGAACTCCGGGCCATGAGAGCGAGATTATTTTGATTGATGACATCATCGTCTTCGTTTTCATCGCTCCAAGTAGCCACGAGAACCTCCTTCTTGGTTTTGGCACGGCAATACTTAGCGAAGTGGCCTGGTTTTCCACATTGTCGACAAGAGTTGTCGAACTTCTTCGTTTCGCTCGAGATATCCTTCTTCCTCCGGTTTAATAAGGTTTGGAATTTATTAATATTCTTGGCATAATATGCCGCTTCTTCGTCGCTTTCTTCCACCGGGATTTCTTCCTTCTTTCTCGATATCTTAGCCTTCATGGCTAGCGATTTTTCTTTTGGTTTCGGCTTGACACTTCGTGATTTTAACACGATCTCATAATTAATTATCGAACCAACGAGGGCGCTAAAATCGAGCGTGTTGAGATCTTTGGATTCCATAATCGCGGTCATGGTGCCGTCCCACTCGCTAGGTAGTGATCGTAAAATTTTCTTAACTTTTTCACTACTAGATAATGGTTTTCCGAATGACGCAAGTCCATTTGTGATGACTGAGAATCGGTCGAGCATATTGGCGATGGACTCGTCACCTTTCATCATGAATAACTCGTAGTCATGGAGAAGCATATTTATTTTCGTCTCCTTGACTTGAGTCGTCCCTTCGTGTGTGATTTCTAGAATTTTTCATATTTTTTTCGCACTCTCACACGATGAGATTCGATTGACTTCTTCCGGATTTAAGGAACAAAATAAGAGTTGAGTAGCCTTACAATTTAGATGGTCATTTTTCCAATCGGCATCGTCATATTCTTCGAAAGATTTGAGCGTACCGTCGGATTTGATTGGAACTTTCGGGCTAAGGCAAATAATCTTCCAAATCTCGATGTCGTATGCTCGGATGAATATCGACATCTTCTTCTTCCACGTCAAATAATTTGAGCCATCAAAGAATGGTGGTCGGTTGAGAGTAAGGCCTTCGACTGGAGAGAATTGAAATGCCATTTTTGGATCTTTTCTCCTCGGATGTTAAGCCGCGTATTGGAGTACCGCTCTGATACCAATTGTTAGCTTGGTACCGCCACTAGAAGGGGGGGTTGAATAGTGCGGATAAGAGTATTGAACTTTTTTTGTGCGGAAGCAAAATATCGGAGTAATTAGAATGCAGAAAAGAAAGAACACAAGAATTTGTTCGAGAGGTTCGGCTATAAACGAGCTTACGTCATCTCTTTATCTTTTTCAATAGGTTAAAGATAGCAACCTCTACGCCTCTCTTCTATCGGTCTAGGGATAACCGTTACAATCACGTCTTCTATTGGTCCGTGATAAACCACTCGTACTTGTCTTTGCACGGTCCAAGTTAAACCGTTTTCCTTTTCTATCGGACAAGGAATCAACCACTCTAGCTTTCTATGGGTACTAGATAAACCTCACGAAGATAGCGATTGCGATTCTAACAATGTCGGATCCTTGATCCTAATAACACAGAATCTAATCGTATCTTTTCTTTTACCACTCGTGTATGATTTTGTGTATAACACTCAATCACTCAATGTAAGCTCAATATTACAACAACAATAGTATCAATATAATTCTCAGATGTATGTCTCGTTTGCTTGAGTTGTGTCCTTGATCAATACCATAAGCATGGTATTTATAGCCTCCATGAAAAACTAGCCGTTAGCTGCCTGTTCTTTCATTACGTACGCTATCCGATCTATATTACGTACGTAGTCTCCTTTACGTACGTTAACTATGGCTGGTTACGTACGTTAGCATCTTCATAAAATAGTTCAGGGAGCTTCGTCATTTTGATTACGTACGTTAATAATTTCTTCGTTACGTACGTTAAGCCTTACATCACTGCTGACGTCATATATCCGTTGCATGCTTTTCTGACTTTGACTCCTCCAACGTTCACTTGGTTTGAACTACATTACGTACGTTATATTACTCTCATTACGTACGTAAGGCTGCTTCATTTACGTACGTTAATCATGCTGAGTTACGTACGTTAGGCTTGTGCAGAACACTATTTTCCAGCTTTGTTTTCTTCGATTCTTGGCTTCGCCTCTTCGTTGTTTTGTTTTGTTTATCGCATTTAATCATCAAAACACTTTTAATTTATGTATGGAACAAAATGTTCCAACAAGTGTTATATATGTTTGATGTGTATGTTGTAGTAAATGACCCAATCGGTCTAGTGGTTCGTTATTAGCCATGTTGGCATGTACTGGTATGTTGTGTTTTTTGTATTTAGCCTGGTAGATCCTCACGGAGAGGGTTTGCGGCACTGTAATATTTCCGAGTGGTTTGGGGGTGTTACACTAACGCAGAGTTATCAGCATCTTAACGCCTTTTTTTTTGATTCGGTGCCTAAGACGAAGGCCCAGCGGAAGCGGTAAAATGAAAATTAATTCGATCCGAATCCCTACGACAATCGATCGAGCTACGCATATACGAATATAAAATAAACAAAGGAAGATTCGAAATCATACCCTTGTCGTCCGTTGATTATATGGAGTTCCTTCTCTTGAGCTATTCCCCAAACGATCCAAAGTGCTCCAAGCCCTTCGATGATCCAACGCCGAAAAACCGCATCTCTACTTGTCACGCGCCGGAGAAACGAACGGAATGACAACACTCGATTAACCTCTAAGGTTACGGCTAGAATCAAGTGATGAATCTTTGATTATAACACTCTAAGTGTTTTAATATTTAATCTCTCAATATTTATCTCTTGATATTTTCTCCAAGAATATATCTCAAGAACAATGAATAAGTGTGAAGACTTGAAGAAAATGTTTTCACTCTCTCTTTTTCCTTCACTAACGTAAGTCTCCAGTAGTTGGATAATGATATAGACTTCACTTTATATTCAACACCAACCACCATGATGAGATATCACTTTGATATCTTGTCCCCTCATATCTTGATCTTCATTATTAAAATGATGACCAAAGACCAAGAGGGAGTTGGTGAGGGGGGGCATCTAGAAGGAGCCGGGCGAGTCCGGTCCGTTTCGGACTCCTGTGAGTCCAAACAGATAAAATTCGATTCTGTTCCGATGTATTTATATCGATTAATTAATCCAATTAATTAATCATATCAAATACATAATGACATAATTAATTTTTCCAAGAAATAATTATATTCATGCATTAAATTAATCACCCGGTCATTTATTTAATTCATTAGGCCATAAATTAATTTATCCAATAAATCCATTTAGACATCCAATGTCCCAAATTAGATATCTAATATCTAATATTCATAATGAGAGAATTAGCTCGATTCATTCCGTCGTCAATCCTATTGCGCGACTCGGTAGGTCCGTCTCAGTCAGCATTGGGAGGAACCAAAGAGTAGTAGCACCACCTAGCCAGCCAGGCGGCCTACACTGTACCCCAACTGAGAACGAATCATTGGGATCATTCAGGAACCATTCTGTCGTGAATACCAGTATACGTATAAACCCTTCTTTCAAATGTCCCAATCAAGTTATAGGGTCACGGTCAGTCAAACCCTATCTATTACTTGACGCTATGCATGCGTTAATGCAATCGAGATAATCGAGTTCTCGTGTATCCAATACAACTACATCTAATGCTTTGGCCAAAGACTTATGATCTCATCTGGCAATAACCGCATATGACATTTAACCCGCTCACTAACGGGAGAAAGAATTCTATCTTTGTATTCAGTAGGACATGCTACTTTTCCGTCAAGATGCACGTCTAGGTTGACCCCCCTTCCGGTTTAGAGGGTCGAACTACTCTGATAAAAATCTTGACGTCACAAGCACATCCTTACAAAATCCTCAAGTCGAAGGTTCATGAATACCTATCACAACCTTTCGATTCCGTCATTGACTGTCCCAGAGTGAAATCTATGTGACGAATCGAGGGTGAGTCAGTTCGAGTATACTAATCTAATTAGCATACCTATAATGTGTGCTCCCACTAACCATTAGCGTTCGACAGGCACTCTCCATGTCAAAGAACACGTCATACAAGTCTTCTCATAAACTTAACGCCCAGTTAAGTTTCATCTACTTGCGAACAATTAAGTATTTGCGCTATAAACTTTTCTAATGCCGGCATCCTTATCCAATAAGGAGTGGAACGTTTTGCTCTCAAATACATGACTAGTTTCTATACGTATATTTACGAGTTAGGAACGCCAGTAACTACCAGTAAATAATGAAACATTCATTGACTTATATAAATTATTTACATAATTACAAGTACAATACCCTCACTCAACATCCCCTGAGTGGCATTCGAGGGCATACTTCTAACACTTTTACCGTCCAGATTGAGGTAATTCATGCAAAACCCTAGTTTCAGGACTTTTGGGTTTTCTTGCGACTTCATCACTTAGGGTCCCTGATTAATTTTGGTTTGTGTTGAATTAGGATGTTGTAACCATAATCCCTTGTTCTTGTTGAAGTTTATGGGTTAAATTTCGAGCTTTCATTCGTAGTCTGAGCATGACCCATGTTGTCCGCATGGTGTTCGATTGATTGCCTCTAAGGGTAAAACTTAGGGAGATTCTTTCATTTATGTCGTATTGTGTTTGATATAGTCTTGTGTTGTGCTAGGATCAGATCATTGAATAAAGTCAGACCACAGGTTCCTCATTTCATTGTTTCTTGTTTTGTTCCAACTAAGGCAAGTACTTTGATTGTGTTTGATGTACTTCGTGTGAATATGTGGGAAAATGTGATTTTATGAAAAGTGGTAATTTCGGAAAAATGTGATTTGTGCCATTTCGTTAAAAAGTGATGATTTCTGAAAATGCGACATGTGGTCGTGTGCCAAGTAAAACCAGTGAGGGTCCCCTGGGTTCCGTAGACCGAGGCTTCTGCGGTTCACTTGGTAGGGTTGTAGATCCAGAGGGGCCTGACGAGGTCTCTTTGGGGAGCGGTATGTATCTCGCGTGAGGTATAGTGCAGTATAGCCCCCGTTGTTTTGTAATGATGATTGTGATATGGTATTCCGAAATATTTGTGATGGCATTGTGATTCCTGTTGTTTATTCGTTGTTGTCCATATTCTACAATCATTGTACTTGCACCGGCCAGGAACCAGTCCAGGTACGGCAGGAACCGGCCATATGCTGCAGGGACCGGCCAGGTGCGGCAGGGACGGCCATGTGCGGCGGGAACCGGCCAGGAGCCGGTCCAGGTGTGGCAGGAACCGTCCATGTGCGGCAGGGACCAGCCAGGTGCGGCAGGAACCAACCGGGTTCGGCCGGTCGTGTCTGGAAGGTTCTTGAATGTGTTTGGAAGGCGGTGGACCGGATGTATCCGGCAGGTTCCCTAACCTATCCAGATGGCAGCTAACAGGACGTGTCTGTAAGGTTCCCGAATCTGTCCGGAAGGAGGCCGACAGGATATATCCGGAAGGTTCCCGAACCTGTTTGGAAGGCGGGGGCCGACCATGTCTGGAAGGTTCTCGGGCATGTCCGATGTTGTGTCGAGATTTATACACCTCAACAGGCGATCGGCACAAAGACCGGGCGACCAAACCAGAGTCAAATAGACCAAGGCAGATTTGCCGATCGAAGGACCCAGAACAGGACCCGGCGCCGAGCGATCGACTCCCAAGGCGATCGTCTCCCGGCAACTAGCGATCGTCCCAAGTGCCCGATCACGGAAGACCGCCTCATGCCACGTATAAGGCCATCATCTGTCAAAGTCAGCGAAGACCGAATCTCGGGATAGAGGCCCACGTGCAGATCTGGAAAAGGAGTCGTAGGATAAGGCCCTTTGGCCCCAGCCTGTCACCATCTTCTCACCTACCGACAGACCCGCCGAAAGGTCCAAGGTGGGACCTCCTGAGACAGTGACAAGAGACACGTGTTGTCCTCTCATTGGTTCGCACAGTTGGCTGCCAGCAGCAGCCACGGGCTTTAAGGCAATCAGCCCATGTTCTAAAGACGATCGCCCCCTTTATTATAATACAGGAAAGGCGATCGCCCGTTAGGATTAAGACATCCCAGCTCCTCCTATAAATAGAGGACTTCCGGCTTTCGGAACGGGGCTCTTGGCTTCGCTTCTCTATCTCGGCCACGCTATAAACTTCGACATCTTTCTATCTCTCACTCTCGAAACCTCTTAACCCAAAGACGATCGGCAGAAACGAGAACAAGAACTCACAAAACTTCAACTATGGTTATTCCGGCAATCACCAGCACTCAAGAGATAGATAACTAGGGTCTTTTACACTCATTGTAATTGTACTCTTACATTAATATTTGTACTCCAATGTATTCGTATTAATAACATCTCGCGAGAGCATTCAAGCCCGGGCCTAACAAACCCGGCAAATCTTGTGTTATTTACTCCCCACGGACGTGCTCTCGCATTTTTTTTGTTACTCACCCATTCCAGCATATCATCTCCGGATAATATTTTGGGTAACAACATCCGAGAGGCGGCGGGCAGGTCTATATATATGACCCAATAATCGGGTTTTTAGCATATTTCCTCATTCATCCTATTGCCTTTCCGCGGTTGTGTATTGGAGCACACACAGGCATGGTGTAATACTATCAATTCACGAAGTTTTCAGTTTATAACATCGATTCAAGCATCCCGTAGACCCATCTGATCGACCGAATCAGGGTAAGTTTCTTAAAACCCTAGTTTTGGGAAATTTGGTTGTTTTGGCTCGTCTATTCCGAATCAGCCTATATTATTGAAGGGTTATCAATAATCTAGCGGTATTCTACCAATCTCATTGTTTTTTTTGCGGACTAATTATCCGAAATTCGTTATTTTTTTGAGTTTTAAACCAACGCCTTCAAGGTGTTCGGTAAAATGCCGTAAAGGGAATTCGGGCGTTCTATGATGTTTTCCTTGCGTAATCGCTGTTGACTTGATGCTAGGATATTAGGGTCGAGTTCCCTATGAAGAGTTGGTGCTAAACCTTTCCGATTCATCAAAGTCTCAAAGTTTCCAATTGATCGTGTTCTTTGGAGTATTCCCGAGACTTGCCGAGATCGAAAGTTTCGTAAATTGACCATCCCGTCTTCGTGTCAGTCGAACCTCTCTCTTTCTTTGTAAGACCAGGCGAGTATTTGATTAAGTTTATGTATTATCTTGCAATTTAAAGTGCACAAATGTGTTTCTGGGATTATGTTTATGTATTATCTTGCAATTTAAAGTGCACAAATGGAATTATTTGTATTCTGACTTTGACTAATGTTTATTGATCTTTTAAAATATATTTGGAATATTTTCCAATCAAGTGAGTTTTCAAGATTGAAAAATAATAATTACAAATGATGTTTAAAAATGATTTTCAAAAGGTTTTTCGAAAAGAAACTGAAAATGGTCCTTCATAAAAATCAAGGACTGATCTTCTTAAATTGAGATGATGATATTTCATAAATATTTTATTGGAAATGGTTTGGAGATATTGCCTCTGATTGTGATTGAAAAGCATAGTCGTAACGTTTGATGATTTGTAACCGGCATCGTCAAAGTATGTGGCATCGGGGTGTGATTTATGTGAAATGTGGTTTGTGACATGCGGTCACTGAGTGTTTGTGAGTCGAGTGAAACCAGCGAGGGTCCCCTGGGATCCGTTAGACTGCGAGTATCTGCGGATCACTCGGTTGGGTTGTACAACCAGAGAGGGCCTGACGAGAACTCCTGGGGTGTGTATCTCGCGTGGGGTACAGGGCTATTACAGCCCGGGAGGTTGTTTTGTGATGATGGTACGCGTATTATTCCAGAATAATGACGTGGGTTATGATGCTGCTTTCATGATACTGTTGAGACGTTGGTAAATGATGGTTATTCTTTTCTCTGATATTTTTACTATACTCACCCCTATATTTATTGTACGTTATACATACTCATGTATCAAAAACTCATACCAACTGTTTGCTGACCCCTACGGGGGTGGATACTCTAATGCCTAGATAATTATTGTGTATTTTACCTGTATTCGAACTTGTAACATTTGATTATGTGGTATTATTGATCAATGTGTATTTTCCCGTATTCATATTCCTGCATTTTCGAGTTTCCAACACATTCATGCATGCATGCATCTGCACGACTTAACGTACGCTAATAACATACGTTATAGTTGTGGCGTAGCATACGTAAGTTTCAGTCATGGGCAGATCGGATAAGGTCGGCGTGTGGGGTCCAGAGGGAGATTCGTCGATATTGCCCGCGTGAACCTGGACGGCTTTTCGATAAAGTAGGTCAACGAGGCTTACGTACATTAGGTATGGGTGATAGCATGCGCTATGTACATGGTTTTACGTGCGCAAAGGCTTTATATAACGTACGTAATAGAAGCCAGTATTGAGGTAGTGAGTACTGCCAGACGCTAACGTATGCTAAGGTTTGAGGATAGCGTACGCTAAGGCGATTACGTACGTAAGGCTTTGCCCTTAACATACGTAATGTGTTAAAATCTATTTATAGACCTCAACCTCCATTTCATTTCCTCCTTACTCCTTGGCAGACTTTTCTAACCTGAGAACTCCCCAGCACCATAAATATCTCATATCATCATCTCAGCTTGATTTAGAGGATCGTAGACCCTTGTGGATTGGTGTTCAAGCTTCCGGTGTTGAGTTTCACCAAGTATTCATTGTTATTCTCTATATTGAGGTATGTTGATCCTTCACCAACTAGATTACATGTTTCTGATGATGGTTTGAACCTGTTTTTGAGATTTCCAAGTTCGTTGTTATCCTGAGGAGTTGAACACCATATTTTTATAAGAATAGATTCGGTTATACTTTGGCTCTCCTTCGTTGTTAAGAGTATTAATCGAACCTCGTTGAGATAGAACCTTAGGATGTGGTGTCCTGAGTTTGTTATGAATTATGAGCATGATTTTAGTAAGTTTTCTGAGGTTTCTAAGACATTTCACCGAGAGTAATTCATGTTTTGATATAGGTGTTCGGTTTAACAAACTTCTTCATATTCATACTTGAAATGAATCGGCTATGTGGGTAGAATCAATCCCGTAACACCGTAGTATCATTCCCTTGCGAAGTACGCTTGGTATGCTTGTATCTTGAATCACACTTTTGAAAAATTGTAAGAGTCGAACCATATGTATATATATTGGAAGTCGAAATCAAGATTGAAGTTTAGATTGTGGTGACTTGTATATCCATGAATCCGTAGACGTCGACATTTCACCTCCAATATGGTCATTCGATTCATGTGAAGTACGTCATTTTTTCGGCTTAGCTTTCATTGAGTAGATAAACTGTGAACCGGCCTTACGATAATGTTAACTCGGATATGACTTAGGGCGTTCGATGCTCGTACGTTAGTTTTGAGAAGTATGTTGAATTCCTTATTATTTCATTTGAACAAGGTCCGAGCCTTGCAAGGTGATCGATCGAGAGGCGGCGACCTTCTGGCTTATTGACAGTCGTTTGAGTATTTAATTCTTGCCATCTTTAAGGCAAGTATCGTAATTTGACTATTGGTTTAATGTTGATGATTTTGATCATGCATATTGTTATTCATGATGTTGAACATGAGATCATTCAATTGAATTGTCATGATGTCGATCAGTTTATTGATTCATATGTTGCTTATGTTGATGGACATATCGACTTGCATATGTGTATGCATAGTTGTACTGTATATGTTATATTGATCTGAAGGGATCGTGTGATCTATGCTGAGGGTGCTGGATCAGTTGTCCACCTCGTGTTGGTCCGACGGGATCATCTTGGAATCTATGCTGAGGGCGCTGGATCATTGGATGGGTTTTCCACCCCATGTTGGTCCGACGGGATCATCTTGGGATCTATGCTGAGGGCGCTGGATCATTGGATTACCCTGTGTTTTCCTGATGAAATCATGTGAATTCGCATCGTTGGATTCCGGTAGAGGAATTTGCATATCTGATTTTGTATATTATGATACTTGTACTAGCATCGTTTTGCTAACCCCTGCTGGGGTGGACATTTGTTTTGATGTTCAGGTAGCCTAGGAGCGGGGAAGCAACCACAGTACCGACATGATGACGAGGGGGATCAGTGATGTTATCCGTTGTATTGTTCTATTATTCTGGTTTGATTTTTACTACTCGAGTACGTATGTCTCTTTTGATGATTTGTGAAGTCTGTAATAAATGGAATGTTTTGGGATGTTTAGACCGGTCATTAAATTACTCTACTATTAATGATATTTTCGTGTTGTTCAGCATTTCTTTTAATATAGCCTTGTAAATTGTTATTCTATGGGTTTATGGCGCTGTAATTATTCCGAATAGCTCGGGATGTTACAGAATATGGTATCGGAGCTAAGATTCATGGATATCTTGGTAGTTGGGTTTGATTTATTGGTCGCGTATAACATCACTGTACAGCCAGCGTCGTCATGTGGACCATGGTTGTAAGTTTCCTAATCTCATATACTACCATTTTAATTATTTCGTGTTTTGTGGATACTGGCGAATTTTAGAAGATTTTGATCTGGGTATTGAGTATTTGTGTTTACAGTATGTTGAGAGGAGGTCGTGGACGCGGACGCGGATACGGTCGTGGATGGGGACGTGGTAATTTGAGACAGGAAGATTCGTCATCTACCCTGAATTTGTCGGCTAATTGAGCTGATTCTCGTTCTGGCGGACAACAGTAATCGATGAATAGCGACCGAGCACGAACTATGGAGGAAGATGCAAATCCTAACATGCCGGGAGTGCTTCAACAAGTGGTCTCTCAGATGACCCAATTTGCTCCGGTGTTTGACCGCATGCAAGCGACGATGGGCCAATAGCGTAACGAAGACAATCGAGGAGACAAGTGGCTATCATAAGTAGTCAAATTACACCCACCGAAATTTGACGGTTCTTCAGAGATGCCTTCAAGGGACCACTGGCTGAAGGAACTGGAGAAGATATTTGCGGGAATTAACTGTCCTGATGACCAAAAAGTTCCAATCGCTCAGTATAGAGAAGTGAGTCCGAGAGTTTAAATTAATGATGGAAGCACAATACTGCCCTCGTCTAGTTATAGATAAGTGAGTCCGAGAGTTTTTCTGACCGCAAAATCTGGAGGCATCTGTGACAGATATGATTAAGACTTTTAATCACCAGCTGACCTTTGTGCGACATCTGGTCTGAACCGAGGGAGAAAAGAATTTTCCC
Organism: Orobanche coerulescens; assembly: GCA_033398695.1. Lineage (NCBI taxonomy): Eukaryota > Viridiplantae > Streptophyta > Magnoliopsida > Lamiales > Orobanchaceae > Orobanche > Orobanche coerulescens. The sequence goes on along the minus strand of CM065802.1, from coordinate 133,247,507 downwards.
TTCGACATGCGAATGAATCCGGAGATCCAACAATATATGTCGTGATTTGAATGTACTACTCTCCGACAGTATCAAGACAAGGCCCTGACTTACGAAATGAAAGAAACGGCAGTGGAGAAATTTGCAGAAGCAAAGAAGCAGAAAGTGTCTGGCAACTTCACTCAGAACAAGAGAAGTGGGCCCCGTAAGGGCCACTCCTCATTCCATTCATCCAAGAGGCCTCTCTATCCTTCTCTAGGTGGAAAGAAGTTCATAACGGCATCGACGACTACCGACGCAGCGAATAAGTGTTATAAATGTGGACGACCAGGGCATGTTCGGCGTGATTGCTCCGCTCCTTCTGTGACCTGTTTTGAATGTGCGCAAGAAGGGCATCGAGCGAGTTTTTTCAGAAATGTGACTAGATTGTTTGGGGGTCGCACTTTAGCACAAGTTTTGAAAGAGACGAGTGTGAACCTGACATAACAGAGTGGTCTCCAACAGCAAAATTTTGGGAAAAGAGAAGCATCCAGTGCTAGGTCCGTTTCTCCTCGCCTTTATGATATGAGGTGGTCAGATGATCAGAACACTGCTATTGCATCAGGTACGATTCAGATTCTTTTGCAACCAGTTAGTGTCTTATTCTATTCAGGAGCAACACATTCTTTCATATCATTGAACTGTGTTAATCATTTGTAAATCTCGTGTTTGAATGATTGTGAACCTTATGTTGTGAGTTTGCCGAGTGGAGAGAGAATTATGGGAAATCTAGAAACTAGAGATTTTCCTATGACTATAGGAGAGAGAAATTGGCCATAAAATCATGTTGTGATCGACATCTATGGTGACGATTTAATTCTTAGAGACGATTGGCTCAATCTTTATGGGGCTATTTTGAATTATCGGAAGAGAGTTATCTCGATTATTGCTAATGACGGATCTGAACATTTATTTGAAAGATGGAGACCAGTAAGCTCAAGGAAAGTGATCAGAGCCATGAAATCGATTAAATTGCTGAAATAGAGTTGTACCGGGTTTTAGTGTTATGCCCTAAAGAATGAAGAAGGAGTAGAGCTCTCATCTATTCCAGTTGTGAACGAATTCTCAGACGTATTCCTTGACGAACTACCTAGATTACCTCCTTGTAGGACTGTAGAGTTTAATATCGAATTAGAACCAGGAGCCGCACCTATTTCCAGAGCACCATACCATATGGCGCCAACCGAGATGTACGAGTTAAAGAAACGACTTGAGGAATTGTTGCAAAAGGGTTACATTCAACCTAGTGTTTCTCCTTGGAGTGCGCCCGTCCTTTTTGTTCAGAAGAAAGACGGATCCCTCCGATTGTGTATTAATTACAGGGATCTAAACAAGGTGACGATCAAGAATAAATACACATTGCCTCGGATCGACGATTTATTTGATCAATTGCAGGGGGCGACGGTATTATCAAAGATCGAATTGAGATCAGGATACCATCAGTTGAGGATTAAGGAGTCTGATATACTGAAATCCGCTTTCAGATCCCGGTACGAGAACTATTAGTTTGTGGTGATGCCATTTGGACTTACTAATGCCACTGCGGTGTTTATGAAATTGAGGAATCGGGTATTCTTAGAATACTTGGATAAATTCGTAGTTGTTTTCATTGACGACATCTTGATTTATTCGAAGGATCCAGAAGAGCATACAGAACATTTGCGTATTGTTTTGAGTACTTTGAGGAATGAACAACTTTATGCAAAACTTTTCAAATTTGAGTTCTGGCTTAAGGAAGTAACATTACTTGGGCAGGTGATATCAACCGACGGAGTACAGGTAGACCCGAAGAAAGTTGAGGCAATCTTGGAGTGGGAATCTCCTAAGAACATGAAGGAAGTCCGAAGTTTCTTATGACTTGCTGGGTATTATCGCTGTTTTGTGGAAGGATTTTCCAAAATTGCTCGTCTTCTTACTCAATTGTTGCAGAAGGCTCAGAAATTTGTGTGGGACGAGAAACGTTATACTAGTTTTGATGAACTTAAGAGAAGACTGATAATGGCGCCAGTATTAGCACTACCAGATGAAACTGATGGGTTCGTGGTTTTCAGCAATGCTTCAAATCAGGGTCTGGGTTGCGTGTTGATGCAGAAGGATAGGGTGATTTGTAATATCCGCAATTTTGATTTGCGATAATTTTTTTTTTTGGCGGAAGTCCATCTTAGCGACTCGCTTGTGACCATGTCATCCTTCTGAGAATGATTAATTCTGCACTTTTTGTCATCCGAGTTTGTTTTGGTGCCGTTTTGATGAGTTCCGCGTTTCTTAGCGGCTTTTCCGCACTTGAGTTCGATTCTTACGAATCTCGTTCGAAACTATTGTTTCGAGTTTCTCGTAAGTTCGTTAATGTTGTTATACGTGTTGGGATCTTTGATTTGATTATCCGTTGTCGTATCGCAACGTTTCGGGCATTTGGGCCATTTCGTAATTTCCCAAAGTACTGGGGCGTTTGCCATCGTATCGTCCTTTCAACCTTCGGGTTGTCAGAACCATGTGTTTGTTTAGTGATTAACTTGTGTTTTGAATGTTATATTATTTGTCGTGTTCGTTCCGTACATTTTCGGGAATTTGAGTCGTTGAGTCATGGCGGCTGGGCACTGGCCGGCCAGGAGCGGCAGGGACCGAGCATGGCGCATGAGCTGGGCGCACGATCCAGCGCTCGTGCGGCCCTCACTACACGCGCACGAGCGAGTGCTCGTTCTCGGTGCTCGTGCATCTTGGCAGACGCCTGGCAGTGGCGCGCACGACCCGGCGCACGACCGGCCGCTCGTGCGTGTCTGCTCGTGCATCGTTGGGCAGTATTAAAATGGTCGGGCAGATCATTTCTTCACTCGTTTTTCTCACCCATTTATCTCCTCCCCAGTCGAGACTTGGAGAACACGAAGACATGATGTTATTCTATTAATCCACGAAGTTCTTGAGTTTCTAACATCGATATCATTCCATAACCTTCTCCGATCGACCGAATCAAGGTTAGATTTCCTACAAATCTAGTTTTGGGGAAATTGGGGATTTTGTTTGATTTCGTCTGTTTAATCCGATTTAACCTAGATTAGTGATGGATTATTGATAATTAAGTTTTATTATACCAATTTCCTTGTTGTTCCATGCTTTGATTGCCAAGGATTCGTTGTTTTGTTGAGTTCCTAATCGACGCCTTGAAGGTGTCCGGTAGAATGTCATAGAGGGGATTTCGGGCGCTCTACAATTATTCTTCCTTGTATGATCGTTGATTTATTGTTTATATGATGTTAGGGTCGAGTTCCTTGCAAAGACCTCGTGTTAAACCCTTCCATTCGTCGTCGTCTTCATTTTCTATAACACTGAGGGTCGAAGTTTCCCGGTCGATCCGTGTTCGACGGAGTACTTGTGTGCCGATTTTGAGGAATGTACCTTGTTCATACATTTCTTGTTTTGTGGATATGATGATTGGTGATCATCTTATTGTGTTAGTTTGGTTGTTTGAAATGAATAAGATTTGGTTTAGCCTCGTTAAAGGCTCTCTTTCAAAACCCGTGTGTAATTTGTGATTGGTGTGTTTCGTAAATGATTATGTGAATCCTATGGATATGTTTAGTATTGATGTTGCGCCTGATAATGCGTGTGTACATATATTGCCTCATTTCGGTGCGTTGTGGTTTGACGTTTGCGTCGTGCTAAGTTTTTGTTGCCTCTGGGTGAATTGTTTGGATATCCTTGGTGTACTACGTTATGTTGTGAATATGTGGATATGAGCGGGGTCTATGGTGACATGTTGCATACGATCATGTGGTCAGGATGCAACAAGCAATTGATCCAACCATGAGAGTCTAAGAAAAACTACGGTGACACATGGCTTGTGATCATGTGGTCAGGATGCAATAAGTGATTGATCCAACCGTGAGCGCCTAAGAATACCTACGGTGACACATAGCATGCGATCATGTAGTCATGAGACAACAAGTGATTGATCCAACTGTGAGATGATGTGGCAAGTGATCGCCGTGGTATAAGAAGATGACGTGGCATATGTTCACGGTGTTATGTATATGATTGTGGATGTGTTTTGCATGTCGAGTACCTTGGATGTGATACCGAGATTTCGTATCTTGGGTGGTTATGTTTTGTTGACTTTATGTCCGTCGAGGACACGTGACGTGGGCTTTGAATCCTGTGAATTGTTGTTGGTTTTTATTTGAGAAAGCAAATCTTTGGGCTGTGACCCCTGTTGGTTTTTGAAAGAGAAGGATTCGATAATCCTGAACGGTTTTTAATAAAACACCCAAGGGCATTTTAAACCATTTTAAAAAATGTTCTCGTGATTTATGATCTTTCGAATTTAGAAAGTTTTACTCAAATTCTTGCCTCGGGAAGTACTTTTCGTTATGTTTGAATATTTGTGGATTCCTGTTTATTATTATTCTTGGAATATGATTTCTATGACTCGTATTTTGCACTTTGTACTTGCACTAGCAAAATAGTGGAATTTTGCTAACCCCCGAGTAATCGGGGGTGGATGTCTGTATTGAATTCAGGTACGTGCAGGGCCTCAGGGAGCATAACACAGGGTTGGTACGAAGGATGATGAATGGTGATCGATACTAATCATATAGGGATCCATACGATGTCGTATTGGTTTAGTTATACTTTATTTCCGCTGCAGTAGTTTCCCCGTTGTACGGGAGTGTGTTGTATTTTGATCCCTACGTGGTCATGTATTGAGATTGAGTTGTATGTATTAAGTGAAAGACCAAATCGGTCTACTGAGTCATTTTAGCCTTAAAGGCGATGTTGAGATGTTTGATTTTAGTTACCAGCCTGGTAGATCCTTGAGGAAAGGGTCTACGACATGCAATATCCCTGAGTGGGTTGGGAGTGTTACATAAATGGTATCAGAGCTTAGGTTGTGGAAACCTAGGATGTCAGGTTAAGTGGTGTCTGTTGAGTCTTGTCTCGTCGGATTTTGTCTGACTGAATCGTGTCGCGACGCGTCGTCTGAGTTTGTTGGTCGTGATTAGTATCATGGGGCGATCATCATCTTCATGCGACCTGTGGATGTAAGTCTCCCTTCTTTGTGTTGTGCCTCGTGTGACATGTATGATTAATTGTTAAGTGATGGAATCTTTATGTAGATTTTTGGTTTCGTGATATGTGTTTATTTGACTCTCATATTTTGATTATACGAGGAGTGGTGTCACCGCTAAGGATTTCAAAATGATTTGCTCGTTTTGCAAGTATTCTCGTGAAACCTTTGTGCTTAATATGGAATAGAAATGTATATGTGTTTGATTTGCTCACTCCGGGAGGGTCCGACAAGAAATTGGGGGAATCCGTGGTTTCACTCTGGATTCACGAGCTTGATTCGCTATCCAGCTCGGGAGGGTCCTTAGAGGCCTCGAGTGGGACCAGTGGCTTCACCCCGGTCCTAGGCAAATTGATTATTGACTGTTTGTTTTCTGGAAAAGACATGTCTGGGTTTGGTTTTTGAAATGAATTGATGCATGTACTATGATATGTGTAAGCGAATGTTGATACATGTGACTTTTTGGGCATTCTGGCCTAATAGATTTTTGAAAATCTTGAGTATCTTAGAGAATAAACTTCGAGGCGTACTTTTAAAATAGATTATTTTCTCACGGTATTTTCAAGGTGCCTACTAGTGCTACTGTATGTTTAAAAATTATTCCACTTTGAGGACCAAAATATTTTGAGATATTTTCAGTAATTTAGAAACGCATTTGCTTAGATCCGAAGGTCGAATATTTATGAAAGTTTATAACTAAAAGAAAGATGTCCTCATTTTTATCAAACGCAAGATGGTTTTTCAAAGCCTCAATGATGCTGTTTGTACTACTTTTTCGCAATGTGATACTTAAGATCAACTGGTGTTTCCAAATTATTTTCAAAAGGTGGTTTTCGTTTTTAAAACCTATCATTCTTGTCTATGGTCCGGGAATGTATATATGATGGTCGCATTGTCGTTTGGGTGTTAACCCCCGAGTTGTGATTAAATTGGTGGTGTGAGCGTTGAGTCGTTCGCCACGCAATTGTTGTGTTAGCCCTTCGTGAGAGGTGTGATGTTGGTCTTTAATGTTGACGTTTCATGGTGATTTGCGTGTTATCGCACCTGTGCGAGCTGTTAGAGCTTGGGTTTGTATGATTGTGTACATCTATGATTGTTTCATGATGTTCTGTAATTGTGTGCTTGTAATCGTTCGGGCCGCTGAAATCGCTGAATGTATGACGTCGTTGCTGTGATTTTGTGTATGTGTGTTGCCTTACGATGATAATCGTTGTATGTGTTATGTATTATGATTTATGTTGTGCTGAGTGGTTACTTACTCAGTATGCGATGGGCAGAAGTCGTGGTCGTGGCGGCCTGACGCATGATCAGGATCATACTGTCGGTGATGGTGTTGGTATCGGTGTTGCTACTATATTGCAGCAGGTAGATGCACAGATGACTCAGTTGACTCAAGCAGTTCGATGTAATACAGATGTGACCCATAACATTAGCGCAAATCAGTGGCTTCGAGAAGTGGTTCGTACAAATCCCCCTCATTTTGCTGGTGCCGCAGATGCATTGGGCTGGAATGGTTGGTTTTTCCAGTTGGAAAAGATATTCGAGGTAGTTGATTGTCCGGAAGAACGTAGGTTACCAGTCGCTCAGTATCTTCTTGACAAGGATGCCGCTAGTTGGTGGGAGGCTATTAAGCCTCGAGATCATGTTGTCACGTAGGTAGAGTTCTGGAGTCTCATGAGAGATGAGTTTTGTCCGGAACCGATCAGAAATCAAGGGATTAATGAATTCTTTTCGATGAAACCGCAAGATATACCGCTGTCTCAAGCTATAATTGACTATGTGCAGGATCAGGTAAGAACAGAGGAAGAAAAGATCTGTCATTTTACTAGGCGAATGAAGCCGGAGATTCATCAGTACATGGCGGGTTTCACTTGTACTTCTTTGAGAGAGTATCAGAATATGGCGTTAGCCTATGAGCTATCTGTATCATTGGTTGAGCATATGTCCGAGTCGAAGAAACAAAAAACGGTTGGGAACTTTTCAAGAAATCAGGGGAGTGGGCCCCCTGAGGCTGGGACTTCGTGTCGTCATCCCAAGAAGGTTCCCCGATCGCGTGATCAGAGGAGTAGTACCCCTGCAGTGAGTAATGTGAGAAGTATGAAGACATGTTATAACTGTAGTCGAGCGGGCCATACCGCGAAGAATTGTCGTTCACCGTTAGTCAGCTATTCCGAGTGTGGACCGGTGGGTCACTGAGCCATGCATTGCAAGTCGATTGCTAATAGGTTTGGGGATCGAGTTTCCATTTCTACTCTGAAAGGATACGGAGATGCCTAGTGTGGGTTTTGAGAATTTTGGCGTAGTCCGAATCGCTTGTGGTTATCCTTGCGGATAGTTTTATGTTTATTTTCTATTCTCTTAACTATGCATGTTTTCTTGTAATAAGTACCTCCTGTTTTGGTTATTGTTTGGATAGTTGACTTGACTGTGTTATCTGTTTGGTGATACTTGACACTTGTTGGTTTTATTATGTCTCTGCTTGTGACATTGTGATATTTGTCGTTGAGCGTGATTTCACGCCGTATGTTTCTTTGCGTTTCTTGTAACGTTTCACCAATGGGCGTAAGTTACGTGGTTCTTATGTATCTCGTTGAGATGTTCATGGCGGGATGTTGCTCCTCCCTACTTATTTTTAAGTTTCGGGACGAAACTTCTTTTAAGGAGGATAAAATGTAATATCTGCAATTTTGATTTTCGGTAATTTTCTTTTTTCGCAGAAGTCCATCTTCATGACTCGCTTGTGACCGTGTCGTCATTCTGAGAATGATTAATTATTCTGAACTTTTTGTCATCCGAGTTCGTTTCAGTGCCGTTTTGATGAGTTCCATGTTTCTTAGCGGCTTTTCCGCACTTGAGATCGATTCTTGCGAATTTTGTTCGAAACTGTTGTTTCGAGTTTCTCGTAAGTTCGTTAACATTGTTATACATGTTGGGAGCTTCAGTTTGATTATCCGTTGTCTTATCGCGACGTTTCGGGCGTTAAGGCCATTTCGTTATTTCCCAAAGTTTTGGGGCGTTTGCCTTCGTATCGTCCTTTCAACCTTCAGGTTGTCAGAACCATGTGTTTGTTTAGTGCTTAACTCGTGTTTTGAATGTTATAATATTCGTCGTGTTCGTTCCGTACGTTTTTGGGAATTTGAGTCGTCGAGCCATGGCGGCTGGGCACTGGCCGGCAGGAGCGGCAGGGACCGGCCAGGTGCGCACGAGCATGGTGCACGAGCTGGGCGCACGATCCAGCGCTCGTGCGGCCCTGACTACACGCGCACGAGCAAGTGCTCGTGCTCAGTGCTCGTGCGTCCCGGCAGACGCCTGGCAGTGGCGCGCACGACCCGGCGCACGACCGGTCGCTCGTGCATGTCTGCTCGTTCATTGCTGGGAAGTATTAAAATGGTCGGGCAGGTCATTTCTTCACTCATTTTTCTCACCCATTTCATCTCCTCCACGGTCGAGACTTGGAGAACACGAAGACATGATGTTATTCTATCAATCCATGATGTTCTTGAATTTCTAACATCGATTAATCATCCTATAACCTCCTCTGATCGACCGAATCAAGGTTAGATTTCCTACATATCTAGTTTTGGGGAAATTGGGGATTTTGTTTGATTTCACCCGTTTAATCCGATTTAACCAAGATTAGTGATGGATTATTTATTATTAAGTTGTATTATACCAATTTTCTTGTTGTTCCATGGTTTTATTGCCAAGGATTCGTTGTTTTGTTGAGTTCCTAATCGACGCCTTGAAGGTGTCCGGTAGAATGTCATAGAGGGGATTTCGGGCGTTCTACGATTATTCTTCCTCGTACGATCGTTGATTTATTGATTATATGATGATAGGGTCGAGTTCCTTTCGAAGACCTCGTGTTGAACCCTTCCATTCGTCGTCGTCTTCATTTTCTATAACATCGAGGGTTTCAAAGTTTCCCGGTCGAGCCGTGTTCGACGGAGTACTTGCGTGCCGATTTCGAGGCAAGTACTGTAATACCCGGTTGTGAAGTCATTTATTATCATTCATAAATTGGCATTCAGTAATTTTTTTCTTTCTTTTCACTCTTTAATAATCATTCATCATTCATGTTCATTCATTTGTGTTCATCGTTCGGCGTATCTTTGAGCCGTGTATCAGTTATCAATCGTTGTCCAACCCTGTTTGGGAATCGAGACGAGAGTATTATCATAATCGTTATGATTGGTATCCTTGTGTTGGAAGTATGATTGTTGCATGTTATTGGACTTAATTATATTCATGCAAGTTATGTGTGTCGGATCATTCATCATTCGTATCGAGAAGGCGGAGTTTTTACATTTCTTTTTCTATCTAAGAGTTACGGCCGTACCCTATCATGTATTACCTCCGTAACATGCATTCGTTGGTTTTATGGTTTTTAGACGAGGACGTCTTACGTCCGTAAGTCTCGCTTGATACGGCCGTAAGAAGAGGAAGGTACGGCCGTAAGAAGAGGCAGGCTACGGCCGTACAATAGAGCACTGGGTTCGGGGGTGTCTCGACGAAGGATGCTTACGACTGTAAGGGAGTTCTTGTTACAGACGTAAGTCGAGGATTTCGGTCGGCAGGATTGTTTGTCGAAGTGAATTTACGGCCGCAAAGCCATTGACTTGGAAAGTTATGGCCGAAAGGTGGCAGAGTTATGGCCGTAACTCTGCGCAGTATTTAAGGCCTTGGACGGGACTTTTGTGTTCATTTCATCATATCTTCATTTGGTTCTGAGATAGAGGTTCTTGGGAGTGGATTTTTCATCATCAATCACTTGGGTGTTCATGTTCTAACCATCTATATTTGATTGGGGAGCTTGGATGGTCGATAAACTCGTGTTTCAACGGATTGAACGCTTTGGATCTTCAAAGGTAGTTTCTTCAAAATCTTAGATTTCGATTTTGAGATGGAGTATAATGTTTTGGATGCTATAATCATGATATGTGAAGGGATATACATGTGAATATGAGTTTCTATGAATTATTATTGGATTGCTGGAGAATTATTCAAGAACTTTTCGAATCTTGATTTTGGAATTGGGGATTCCGATTAGATGTTGTCATAATCTCAAATTGTGTATTCCTATGAGAATATTGATTATATTTAAGAGGTTTTGTTGGATTGAATCACTCATTTGGAGGTTGGTTTTCGATATAATTGGGATTGGTTGTAAACAATGGGAGATTGTTTACAACGTGTTTGTTTAAATGCCCCAATGAGTTTGGGTAGTGTTGTATTGACTTTTGAGTTGGTTGTAAGCAAGTTTGCTTCGTATATTAAGCGTATCATTGGTAAATGTGTTATTCAAGGTTGTTCGAGCGACCGATAATTCCATTAAGGACGTTGATCGTGGAAGGACTTACTCGTCGTCGGTTTAAGGCAAGTTTTATAGTCAATGAGATTAATGTTATCATATATGTGTATAAATGTGTCGTATCATTCCGAGACTTAGTCTATTCATGAGTTCATTGATATTAAGGGATCGTTCGATACGATACTCTTCGTCAATTATGCCAAATGTTTATTATTGTTCATTAATGGCTGGTTGAAGGCATTGGGATACTCGTTGGTAATGTTATTATCGATAGCCGGTTCGCGGTATCGATGTATCGATTATTATTGTTGATATTGATGTCGATCTAAGACATTTTTGTAATCATTGTTATTGATGTTGGTGTTTTGTCATTGATGTTGTATTGGCCGATTGAAGGCATTGGCGTATTCGTTTCTCATCTTCGTCGTCGGTAACCGATTAAAGGTGCCGAGGCATTCTTCGTATCATTGTTATCGATGCGCCATTCTAAGGCAATCGAGGTATTAAATCATTTGTTGTATCATTGTTATCGATTGGCCGTTATAAGGCAATCGAGGTATTGAATCATTCGTTGTTATCGATTGGCCGTTCTAAGGCAATCTAGGTATTGAATCATCCACTGCATCATTGTTATCGGTTGGCCATTCTAAGGCAATCGAGGTATTGAATTGGGACTATCGAGGATAGTTCCCATCCGTTGTCTCGTTTTTATCAATTGACCATTCTAAGGTAATTGATGTAACACCCCCAAAACCATATGGAAATATTACACCCCGTTGGCCCCTTTTCACGAGGGTCTACCAGGCTAAACCTTACAAAACGACTAAAAGTTTGCCCGGCCAGGGTCAAACAATAAAATAATACAGACCGTTAAGGTCACTTACACGTGAATACACAGACCGATGAGGCCACACAATTCAATCAGCAGATCTGACTAAAACAACATTACCCACACAGGGGTCGAAACACAATACAGCGGAAGACTGAAATCAACTCTGGCAACACAACGAAAATCAAAACAACTCTCAACTCTTGATTAGTATCGCAGCTCGTCATCCTCCTGTGCCAATCCAGAATCGCTCCCCGAACTGCATGTACACGGGCCAAAAGCAGACATCCACCTGCCGATTACTCGGGGGTTAGTAAAACTCCACTATTTTACTAGTGCAAGTATAATTTGATACGAAATGCAACAAGTAAATAGCAACCACGAATTTACCACAGAAATCAACTATCAAAATGTTCCCGAGATGTTTTATAATTTCAAACTCAAGCAAGCAATAATTGAAAAGGAACTCATTAGCTCAGGGATTTTTAAAGTAGAAATGCTTTTAGACCTCAAGTCCCGATTCACCAAACATTTTCGAAAATGTTAGGGCCTCATCCCGATTCTCAATTCAAAATAGACTAGTTAAGATATCATTATGAGTCCGTGACCATGTTTGTAAAACGTTATCCAAACAATCACTGTCACACGATCATTGTTCGTACACATCATGTACCGAACTCCAGAGGCCTCGACGGACCCTACCTGGACAACATACATCGTTCGTACACATCATGCACCGAACTCTAGAGGCCTCGACGGACCCTACTTGGAATACACATCTTGTTCGTACACATCATGTACCGAACTCCAGCGGCCTCGACGGACCCTACCTGGAATACACATCTTGTTCATACACATCATGTACCGAGCTCCAGAGGCCTCGACGGACCCTACCTGGACAACATACATCATTCGTACACATCATGTACCGAACTCCAGAGGCCTCGTCAGACCTTACCTAGAACACACGCATCATCACAACACGACCTATATGATCAACTCAACATATCACCACAAGCAACACACATTATTATCAATATGTCAAACCATTCAACAATACACGGTAATACATATTCATATATGTAATCAAATCAACACACAAATATCATGATCATCATGATAATTCAACTATGACCAATCACGCACGACACGTACCATATGATTAACACAACCAACACAATTCCACGACATTAACCAAATGAGAACATCGTCACTACCATCAATCGTTCACACTTATAAAATCACGCGAAGCATATTCACGAAGGCAAAACAATTCATCACAAGAGATACAGGGTAACTATTTCTTGACCTGAGTTCCAGGACCCCAATTACCCATGAAAGAGTACAGTACGAAAGCCCGCTGAGGTTTTGCTCCCAACAAACTGACAGCTTTCAGCAGAGGAGACTGGAAGAAAAATAAACTGATGAGGTACTTCTGTACTCTCATCAGGGAATCTGCAATGTTCAACATATTTAAAACTCTGGAGGATGCCTCCAACGAGTTCCCAAGGATACTGGCAGAAGGAAATCTTTCCTTACAGCTTAAAATGAACTCCAAACACTAAAAGGGTGAACGGGTCACCCATCCAAAAGATTGTATCCTTGCCTACGAAGTCTCCTATGAAAGACGAAGTATCTACAGGACCAAGGAAAATACTTCTTAGTCAACTGGTGGAGTGGAACCGCACATGATCCCGCTCGGAAGACTTGGAAGCAATCTCATTATAGGAACTAGATTCTATCGGTTATATGTTGTATTTCTATCCTAATGTATGCTCGTCGATGCAGTATTTATTTTTTTGTATCTTTCAGGCAATGTAATTTTCATAGATTAATAAAAAATTTGGTTTCTTGAAATATTACATCTCGTAATCTACTCTTACTGTTTTTACTGTTTTTTATTACGAAATTGGCATATTCAACAAGTACAAACTTGTTAATCAAGAAGATGTAAGAACTTGCCTGCAAACAGTTCATAGATTAAGTTGTATTAAATCTAGATTACATTATGTAAGATTGTGCCTACGTGTCAATCATAAGTTAATTTGTAATACAGTTAGTCCTGTAGGATTTCTATTTTTAGAACGTGCCTGCGAGCAGTTCAAATGTTTAGACTAAGTCATGAAGATCAGATCTTTCGAACCAAATACTTGAAGACAGCCTCCATGTATTTATAGGAATTTTTGGCATTATCAAAAAGGCGGAAATTGTTGGGATAAACACAGCCTGTTTTGATAAATCGCCATCGTGCAACAAGAAGTCTTCAGAGTCAGAATTTCGCTAAGTATGGAATATATTAGGTAACTCTATACAGCCTATCCATAAAGCAAGAGATCTTCCTACAGAGTTCAGTCCTACAGGACATACATTTTCATACAGCAGAAATTAAGATAGTTGGATACAACAGTCTGGTTGTAGGTGTTTTACTTAGGGAAAGTAAAACTCATCCAACAGGACTAAAGAATAGCTTTAAACTGTTGTGAAATAAACTTTGTTTATTCATAAAGTATTCAAGGTCAAAGCAGAATTTATTGTTGATAGGACACCATTTAATACGGCCGAAAGAGACAACAGTCTAAACGCGCTGAAGAGCATTTAATGCAAAGTCAAAAATAATATCTGAAGCATTAAATGTGAATTACCTTTAATTCAAACATTCTGCAGCCACCAATCAGAGACGTCTAAATCTCAACAACCGGTCAATGACTACATTTATAATGGATCTATTTCCAAGGTTATAAATAGCCCCAAGTAATAGGACATTGCTCACTTACACAATTCAACTCGCGCAATATATCTGACAAATAACTCTGACAATCAAGCTAAGAGAGAGCAGTATATTTCCTGAGCATACAACAATATCTATGTGAAGAAATATACAAGTATTCAACATAAACAGCACAGCATACAGCATTTGCTCGTCAAAGCATACAGCTGCTTTCTGAACTTGTTCTACCATTTTTACCATTGAGATCAACCTTAGCCCTGTGTGAACTAAGTCCTTGCTAGTTCCAATCTGTGTGGAACAATAGCATTGAAGATGAAGCTTCGATCTATGTGAGAAGAAACAAGTCAAAAAAGTTGAAGACAATATGTGTGAATGGCCAAAGATGTGGTCCCTGTATCCATCTGTGTAAACGATACAGAGACAGGTTTAGTTAAAGTCACGCAGTTGTGTACGTAGTGATTTTAATAAACATTTTACTCATGTGTGGAGGAACAGTGGACGTAGAGGGATTTATCTCGAACCACTTATATCTGTGTGTTATTTACTTTCCGTCCTTACTATTTTTATTTATAATTGTGATTTAAAGTATACATTGTGAAAACCCTGTACGCATAAAGCATACAAGACAATACCTAGTTGATGTACTTACAGCAACTCACTATTAGTCTTCCGCTACGAATTAACTTCGAAAATCATATACCTGTTTACTGTATACTTTGTGGCCAACAGATCCATACAGCAAACTCAATTCTAGCTGAGGTATCCGTACGGCCAAGTCAGCGCAATATGAGGGCAAGTACGTCCAATCTTCAAGTAGGTATCTGTACAGACAACCCAGACCGATGTGTGGGAAAGTACGCCCAATCTCTAAGTAGGGATCCGTGTGACCAACTCGGCTTGAGGTGAGGGAAAGTACGCTAAATCTCCAAGTAGGAATTTGTACATCCAAATTAGATCGAGCAAAGAAGAGGTACACCAAATCTTATTGTAGGGATCCGTACGACCAATGCAACTCGAGCTGAGGGAAAGTACACCCAATCATAAAGTAGGGATCCGTATGACCAACATAACTCGAGCCTAGGGCAAGTACGCCCAATATATAGGTAGAAATCCATATGGCCAACTCATCTAAAGGTGAAGGCAACCACGCCCAATAATCTAATATGGACCTGTACGAGAATAACTCTTCTCGAGTTCAGGACAAGTACGAACACAACTCGAGCTGGAGGCAAGTATTCCCAATCTACACGTAGGAATCCATATGGCCAACTCATCTAAAGGTGAGGACAAGCACCCCTAATAATCAAATATGGATCTGTATGAACAACTCATCTCGAGTTGAGGACAAGTACGCCCAATATTCATATAGGGATCCATATAGCCATTTCAGCTCGAGCTAAGGGTAAGTACGCATAATCTTTAGGTATGGATCCATATATCCAACTCATCAAGGGCCAAGGGCAACTATGCCCAATTTTCATGTGTGGATCCAGACATCCAACACAACTCGAGCCTAGGAAGGCTACGCCCAAATTTCAAGTAAGGATCCTTATAGCCAACTTAGTCGAGCTGAGGGAAAGTACTTTAATCTGCAGGTAGGGATACATATTTCTAAATAAGATTCATAGAGATCCGTACGACCAAATGTTGGGATAAAAATACACTAAATATTTTGATAAATGCATCCTACAGCTTGCATCCTACGGAAATGTCCATACAGAGATCAGAGGATGTTCTTCCTACAAAGAAATGACGAGTTATCTTACAACATTTGACACTATTAGGTGCAAAAAAAATGTTGTAGGCATTTTACTTAGGGAAAGTAAAATATAAATCAAACAGGAAATACCTAGACCTTTCAAGGTGCATTTAATGCTGATAGAGATAGCATTTAGAACTGTCGTAGAGCATGGACATAAGAGCATTTAATAAAGCCAAAAAAATATATGGAGCATTAAATTCTAAGACACTTTAGTTCAAACATTCACCAAGCCTCTAATCTGAAGTGTCCACATCTCACCAACCGGACAACGACTACATTTATAATAGATCTATTTCCAAGGTTATAAATAGCCCAATCCAGAGGACTTGCTCACTTATTGAATCATTGAACTACTGAAATATGAAGCGTTTATCATCTTCCACAGACAATCAATTTCCTCAAGACTACAACACATATATTAATGAATAAATATTCAGTCCTCAACTGAGAACATCACACTTATCCAGGATCTCAAAGCCTACAACTAATGTTCTTAATACTTGCTACATCAAACTTTAAACATTGAGTACTTTAACACTATGTGGACTAATCAAAACCTCTCTGACCTATGTGGGACGAAGAGAGTTCAAGCCGAAGCTTCAATCTGTGTGATAAGGAGTTACTTCAAGGAAGCCTACAACCTATTTATGTGAACAGCCAAAAAGCTACAGTCAAGTGTACCAATCTCTGTAAACGATATAATGACTATTTTAGTTAGAATCATCTAGTTTTGTATGCCTTGATTTTAATAAAGACTTACTCTTACATAAAGGACAAGTGGATGTAGAGGATGTTGCTGTTAGGCGTATTTTTATGTGCTTATTTATCATTAGTTTATATCCATTTTGAGCCTAAAAATGCATAAATGAGCTTTTAATGCACTATTCTTATATGTTTTGCAGGAAATTGGAGTCCGGAAGCTCGAACGACGAAAAACGGGCAAAAACGGCAATTTTTGGTCAAGGGCCGCAGCACAAGGAAAGTGAGCCGCAGCACACGCACGGCACACAAAGGCACCGAGCGAACTGTACTGTGAGCCGCGGCACAAGGTGAGTGAGCCGCGGCCCAGGAAGAAAACATGCGCCCAGGCATCCGGCGCTGAGCAGTAGGGGCCGCGGCACAGATTAAGTGAGCCGCGGCCCACGGGGTGGTTTTGCTGAATCTTCCGCGTTTCTGGGCCGTTTTTGGAGCCTGTTCCCAACCTAATTCCCGGACGCGTTTTGGAGGCTGATGATAGTTATAAATAGGGGTTTAAGGGCTGAAGACATAATCATCAAATCGGAGGAAGACATCACGGGATCGAAGAACACAAGGAGGAGATTTGTGGGCGACGACAAGACCACGGATCCCTTACGGTTATTCTTAGTTTTTCCGCATCTTATTTTCTAGATATGTTCGAGTAGGATTGTGATTGTAACCGATTACATGACGGTTTGATTTATTTATTTTTATTTCAATTTACTCGTTATTCGTATTAAGTTGGATTCTTCTTACTGTTCTTAATGCTTTTTAATTGTCTAGCCAACAGTTGAATTGTTTTGAATGTCTTTATGGATTCGGGAGATGAAATTTAGGCATAGTTCATGTGAGACAAATCATAATTTTCGTGAGATAGGAATATACTCATGGGAATTATGAAGCCTATTTATTATGGGAATTCTTGAACTGTTTTAGCTATTAATTATCTAATTCGAATAGGGATATATCGAGTTAATAATTCGTAGTATTTTCTATCGACCTTGGGAAAGGCTTTAGAATAATTTAGGAATTCCTGGCTTACAATCAATTGAATAAAAGTGAATTGAATTGAATAAAAATCATTCCTGATTGTTCGAGGTGAAAATCATAATCCTACACTATTATTATTATTATTATTATTAGTATTACTATTATTAATTTCTATTTACTTTTCTGCTATTAGTTTAGAAATAATTCCTTATAATTGTTCTTCAAATAAAATTACGAGTTGACTATATTTTGGTACTTAGTGAAATCAGTCCTCGAGGAAACGATATCTTACTCATCACTTTATTACTTGTTTACACCGTGCACTTGCGGCATAGTGTGAGGGATTTCTTCACAACAAGTTTTTGGCGCCGTTGCTGGGGACTGATTTTTCGCTAATATCATTACCAAGCGACTCTAATTTTAATTTGAAGTTTTTTTTTCTTTAGTCTCTATATTTTTATTTTTTTTCATTATGTTTTCCTTTGATTATCGTGACCCTTGACATTTCATAATAGGGTCAGTCAGCCCCCTCCCCCAAAACAAAAGACCATGCTTGAACAATGTGTAGACATTCTCAAAAATCCTGATAGTACCCCTCTTGAGCGAGAATGTGCAAGTCGTGGTCTTGAGATTCACTATGGTTATTTTCCAGCTCATTGCTTTAGTAGTGAAGTAGAGGGGGAGGTTGAAAAGAAAGACATGCCGAGTTTTAGGGTCGATCCCCCAACACCTGATAATTACATAAAGTGTGATGAGCTTATAGAAGAAGTTACCATTGATGATGTTTCCAAAGAAATTTCATTAAATTGTCATCAAACTTCGAATGATAAGGTGAACACTTTTGTGCCTAAAACTTTATTAACGGTGCCACGCATAATTTTTCCAAAATCCATAATGGGAGAGATTGACCCTATTACTTTTGATTTTGTTGAGGCTGATTCTTTGAGTTCTAATGAGGTTGTTCAAGATATATCTTTATTAATTACCCATTCGAACTCTGCTTATTTTTTCGTGCCTTATAATTATTATATTCTTCCATCATTTTTTGGTTGTCCGCATAATTATTCTCACTCATTATTTTTGACAACCAGGCATGAACCAAAGCCTCCCTTGTGGAATAAGAGGCTTATAGATTTCATGAAGGTGGTATTTGGCAATCTCCCTAGAAAGAAGCCACATTAATTTTTTATTTGCCACGTCGTGCTCAAGACGTAAAATAGAGCGCTGGATGAGAGGCAACCCATCATTTTTACTTGCTTTCTAGTTAGTTGTTTTTATTTGAATTTTTCGTTAATAATTTGTTTTATTTTTTCCTTTGTTTTGTTATTTCGTTTGGATTCGTGTATTCTTGTTGGCCCTTATTTCTCTAATATTTTAACCCCAATGAGTTATTATCCTTCATATTCTAGTCTTTCTTGACTTAATGTCTATTAGTTATTTCATGACTAGAGACTAAGTTTGGGGGTCCCTGGTGATGTAGAGCATTATTTGAAGTATGGATTGACAGACGATTCCACTCAGACATGTGCTGGCATTCAAGAAGACATTTGGAATAAGATTCACCTTTCCTTATCTCTTTTATTTTCACATGTATTTGATTGTTGATGATTTTATGTGTAGTGGAATAAATCGAAGCATGCGATAGTTTCTTAATTTTTCTTAGTTATAAATTGCGATTTCATCATTGCTTTATTGTCCTTGCATGCTGTTGATGGTTTTTGTCAAAACGTGAATTTTTCGTGAATTTTTCGTGCTTCCGTGTGTAAAACTGATGTTACAATACTGATTTCTTTTTGAAGAAACATTTGACTTTTGGTCGAGTTGCAGTCAGTGATATCTGTTTCCGTTGAGTATTTATTTAGGTCCGAAATTTTTCCGTTTTTGTAGAAATCTTAGCAGATAAGAAAGGAGACATACGTGTTTTCAAATCACTGTCTATACGTTTGATTATACTTTTCGCGTAGCTAGTCGTCCAGTAACATGAGTCTTGTTGGCACTTAGATTGAGTTTAGAGTCGGACAGTCTTTCCCAAAAAGTAGAGATATTATATGTTCTATGATGGGAAGTCTAGTAACCGGGGGTATTCACATGACCCGTTGTTTACTCTCGCGTAAAACAACAACCCTGAATAGACTAATGATTTAGAAATATCGCATTACCGATGATGGGAAGCCTAGTAAGCGGGGGTATTCACGTGACTCGTTGTTTACTCTCGCGTAAAACGGCAACCTTGACATGCGGGACTTGCTATTCGAGTTTTTTCTTCGATGTAGAGGGGGACTTAGTAACTAGAAGCATCCATGTGCCCCATGAGTTTCTTTTACGTCAAACGGTTCCCCAATACATGAGAATGGAAATCCACCCTAGGATTATCCCGATGAAACATCCCGAGATCCGAACCTAGTGGTTAACTCGAATCTTTATTATGATCGTACACAAGGGAATACTATCCGAGGATTAATTTTGACGATGAAACTCTTAAATTTTTGCCACTAGACTGTGGGACTGGGCGAATTGGCTTGTTTAATCTAACCCTTTATATTGACGGTCGGTTAAATTCACGCTTGTTAATCTTTGAGCTTGATTTTCTTCATGAACGATTGGTTAGGACTGAAAATGTCTATTTTTTTAGAATCAGTGTCCGTGAATGTGACTCACTAATACGATACTCGTGTTATTCTTTGAGATTTTCAGGGTAGTATTGATTAAGTTTAGCACTATGGCTTTGCACGATCATTCACGATTCTTTTTATTTGAAAATTGATTTTTTGCTTGAGGACAAGCAAAGGCTCAAGTTTGGGGGTATTTGTTAGGCGTATTTTTATGCGCTTATTTATCATTAGTTTATATCCATTTTGAGCCTAAAAATGCATAAATGAGCTTTTAATGCACTATTCTTATATGTTTTGCAGGAAATTGGAGTCCGGAAGCTCGAACGACGAAAAACGGGCGAAAACGGCAATTTTTTGGCCAGGGGCCGCGGCATAAGGAAAGTGAGCCGCGGCACACGCACGACACACTAAGGCACCGAGCGAACTGTACTGTGAGCTGCGGCACAAGGTGAGTGAGCCGCGGCCCAGGAAGAAAACATGCGCCCAGGCATCCAGCACTGAGCAGTAGGGGCCGCGGCACAGATTAAGTGAGCCACGGCCCACGGGGCGGTTTTGCTGAATCTTCCGCGTTTCTGGGCCGTTTTTGGAGCCTGTTCCCAACCTAATTCCTGGACGCAGTTTGGAGGCTGATGATAGTTATAAATAGGGGTTTAATGGCTGAAGACATAATCATCAAATCGGAGGAAGACGTCGCGGGATTGAAGAACACAAGGAGGAGATTTGTGGGCGACGACAAGACCACGGATCCCTTACGGTTATTCTTAGTTTTTCCGCATCTTATTTTCTAGATCTGTTCGAGTAGGATTGTGATTGTAACCGATTACATGACGGTTTGATTTATTTATTTTATTTCAATTTACTCGTTATTCATATTGAGTTGGATTCTTCTTACTGTTCTTAATGCTTTTTAATTGTCTGGCCAACAGTTGAATTGTTTTGAATGTCTTTATGGATTCGGGAGGTGAAATTTAGGCATAGTTCTTGTGAGACGAATCATAATTTTCGTGAGATAGGAATATAATCATGAGAATTGTGAAGCCTATTTATTATGGAAATTCTTGAACTGTTTTAGCTATTAATTATCTAATTCGAATAGGGATATATCGAGTTAATAATTCGTAGTATTTTCTATCGACCTTGGGAAAGGCTTTAAAATAATTTAGGAATTCCTGGCTTACAATCAATTGCATAAAAGTGAATTGAATTGAATAAAAATCATTCCTGATTGTTTGAGGTGAAAATCATAATCCTACACTATTATTATTATTATTAGTATTACTATTATTAATTTCTATTTACTTTTCTGCTATTAGTTTAGAAATAATTCCTTATAATTGTTCTTCAAATAAAATTACGAGTTGACTATATTTTGGTACTTAGTGAAATCAGTCCTCGAGGGAATGATATCTTACTCATCACTTTATTACTTGTTGACACCGTGTACTTGCGGCATAGTGGGAGGGATTTCTTCACAACAGTTGCCTTGAACCACATTAAACCTTGTGTTTTTACTTCATGTACTTACTGCTTATCTACTACCTATGATTATCTTATACTTACTCTGCAAAACCATGTAATCGTCAAGATAACATGAGATCACTTAGTTGTTGTACTTACAACAACTTGCATAAGTCTTCCGCTACGTAGATTAAAACATCAAAAAAGAGTATAACTTATTCAACCCCCTTCTAAGCTGTTATTTAAGTGTATCAGAGAGATTGTTTCTAATCCATCGATTTTTAACCCGAACCAGATCCATAAACACAAACTTTTCAAAAATACATACATTTATCTCTCATTTTCATCCCACATTATCCTCGTAGATACATATATGATCAATAAAGTGCCTATGTTCTCGATTATAATTTGATGATTGGAGAATCAGAATGGAAGCACACCTAGATACCATGCACGAAGAGATGCTCTTTGTAATACAAGAAGGGCCTATCACTATCATGAAGGTCAATACAGCTGCCAGAACGGAAGGCCTATCCCATGCGGAGATGCTGGAGAAGTCTCAGACTCATTGGACCACTGCCAAGAACAAGCGAATGAACCTAGACAATATTACTAAGAATGCGCTATTTGTCACACTTGATAAAGTCACATTCTTAAAGGTAAAGAGCTATAAAATAGTCAAGGAAATGTGGGAAGAACTCAAGATGATGTGTGAGGATACTGAGCTCTCAAAGAAAATAAAAATTTCAAAACTCACTCAGCATTTTGAATCTTTTGAAAGTAAATAACTCTTGAGGACTTTGCTCTCAGTTTCAATGGAATTGTTTGTGAACTTGAAGCATTGGGAAAAATATACGCCCAAAAGGCGAAAAACCTTAAAATCTTCAGATCACTCCATGCACGATGGGACATTAACACCACAACTATGCGTGTGTCTTGTAATCTTAATGAGATATATATCTTTGACCTCTTTTTTGACCTCAATGCATTTGAGTATGATATCCATAGGAGGAATAAGGCCGAATAGTCTCTTGCCAAGACTACAGGACTCGCTGCTGTATCCGACAGAAGACACAGCTTTGTCCCCAGTACCTATAAAGTTGTTGGAGATGACGATGATGATGTGTTGTCACAAGATGAGATGGAACTGGCCATACACAAATTTCAAGTGATCAAGAAGTCCGAAAAGGCTCCCTACATATCAAAATCCTCAAATAAGGTGAGTTCCGAGACACCATCCTCCGGAGACTCTCACTTATGCTATAACACAGGAAGCCAGGACACTATGCAAATAGATGTCCTCATCCCAAGGTCCAAGTGCTACCAGATGCTGAGCAACAAGAAAAGGATGAAAAGAAACATGTTTGGAGAAGCAAGCTAAATGCACTGATCGGGGAATCGGACACACCACCTGCAGTAGCCTAGATGGAGGAGTGTCTATGAGCTTTCACCGATAGTAATTACTCTGGCGATGAGATTGAAGATAATATATACATGTGCTTTATGACAAAATAAAAAAGAAAATAAGAAGGTTATGGTGAGGTAAGCTCAACCTTAAATAATCTTGTAATCGCATACTTTTAGAAACATGATGAATGAGTTTAGAACTATTCAACAAGCCTATGAGATGTTAAATAAGAAACCTACATCTCTCATTTTCCAACTTGGAGCTGGAGGATGATGAGAATGACTTGCTAAAAGTCTAGCGTGAAAATATGTCTTTGGATCGCGAAAATAGCAAAGTCACACATGAAAAACTCATGGAGTGCAATCATCAACTTACCAATGAAATAAATGAGGTAAAATCTCATAATCAAATGAAGACTAGCGATTATGCCCTATTGGAAGCCAAGATGCAGACTCTTGAGAAGAGAGAAAGAGAACTCGAGACCAACCTCAAATTATTTGAGAAATCTTCTAGGAGGATGAAAGACATCCTTAGTACGGGCCAACATGCTCATGATAAATGTGGCCTAGGATACAGCTCATCCTCCAACAATGGCAAAATCAAGCACTTAAGTGGCATCTTAGACTTGGTCATGTTGGTCATACCAAGATCAATAAGATTGATAAAGATGGACTTATGGGTCCATTGGGATTGGATCCATATCCTACTTGTGAATCTGGCCTTAAAGGCAAAATGACCAAGCCCCCCATCACATGGACTTTTGAAAGAGCTGCTGAAAAACTTAAATTGATTCATACCAACGTATGTGGTGCTTTAGAAGCAGCACGAGACCAATATCAATATTTCATCACGTACACAGATGAACATATGAGGTATGGTTTTATGTACTTGATGGAGCACAAATCCTAAGCCTTTGGGAAATTCAAGGAATTTAAGGCTCTAGTTGAAAATCAAACTAGTTATCATAGTGAGGTACTTTGGTCAGACCGAGGAGGAGAGTACATGGGTTATGAGTTTGATGATTTCTTAAATGAACATGGGATAGTACCATAATTTACACCTCCAACAACCGCTCAGTTAAATGGTATTTTAGAAATAAGGAACCGAACCCTGTTGGACATGGTTTGGTCCATACTTAACTATACTGATTTACCAATTTATCTATGGGGACATGCACTACTTTATGCAACGCACATTTTGAACAGATGTCCATCTAAATCTATTCCACAACACCACATGAGATGCGGAGAGGTAGGAAACCTAGTCTTGATCCTATTAAGATTTGGGTATGCCCCGTACTTGTCAATAAGAGTAAGATGGAGAAACTAGAAGCTAGGTTTATTATGGGACATTTCATAGGATGTCCATCACCTTTTATGGTGTTGGGATAAAATATTCCAAGTGTTTTAATAAATGCATCCTATAGTCAGCATCCTACAACAATTTTTATACCGCATTCAAAAGATGTTCATCTTGTTAGAAATATGCCCTCGAATGCCACTCAGAGAATGAGAGGGTGAGAGCATTGTATTTTTATTATAAACATTACTCGTGTAAGGCATTTATTATTGCTATATTATTGTATATCATTAGCATCATGATTTGGTATATAGGACTATAGTCCTTGCATTTGAGAGCAAACATTCCACTTCTTACGAGATAAGGACACAGGCTCTGGTAGTGTTTAAGGCTCAAATGCTTAACTGGTTCGCAAGTTGAAAAACGTAATCGGGCATTAAGTTTAGGCAAGACTTGTATAACGTGTACTTTAACATGTACAATGTCTATCTTTACTAAGGGTTAGTGGGAGCACACGTTATAGATATGCTAATGAGATTAGTATATTCAGACTCGACTCACCTCGATTTTTTGTCAAATGAATTTCACTCTGGGATAGTCAATGACTGAATTGAAAGGTTGTGATAGGTATATGTGAATCTTTGACTTGAGGGTTCATTAGGATATGTGCTTGTGATATTAAGTCAGTCACTAGAGTAGTTCGATCCAATCACCGGTTGGCGGGGCCAACCTCAAAGTGCAACTTGATGGGCAAGTAGCAGTCTGTACTAAATACCAAGACATGATTCCTTCTCGTGTAAGTGAACAGGTAAATGTCATATGCAGTTATTGGCAAATGAGATCATAAGTGTTTGGCCAAAGCATTTAGAGCTAGTTGTATTTGATATACGAGAGCTCGGTGATCTCAGTTTGCACTAACATATGCATAGAAGTAAAAATATGGTTTGACATTAGTGGCCTTAATACTTGATCAGGACATATGATTGGAGAGTTTATACATATACGGTATTCATAACATAAAGTTTTTGAAATGATCCCCATCATTCGCTCTCAGTTGGGTTACAGTGTGAACCACGGGACTGGGTAAGTGTTACTCACACTCTTTGGTTCCTCTCATTGCCGACTTAGACGAACCTATGAAGTCTCGTCACAGGATAGATGACGGATTAAATTAAGGATATTCTCTCTTAATTAATTTTGGCATTGGATGTCTAATTTAATTTATTAGATAAATGGTATTTTAATTTATTAGATAAATTAAATCAGTCTAGTGAATTAAATAAATTACTCTGTAATTAATTTAATTCATATTATTTTTTAGAGAAATTATATTTAGTATAATTAATTAATTGTATTAATATTCAAACATATCAAGGTTTACCTATCGGACTAGATACACGAAGGTCCATTTCATGGATCGAAACATACTAACTCTCAATTATGCTCTCTTGGCCGCCGTCCATTTCCCCACCATGATGATTATTATCATCATTTTGTCTTGGATTATTTTGGTGGTGGGAAGACTTTTAATTTAATTAAATAAGGGGTTTCTCCTTTGATTCCATACACGTGAGGAAGACTTGAGAAATGAATTAAGAATTTATTCTTAAGTTATAAAATGAAATCATCATTCTATTGGATGAGTCGATTGCTCATTTTTAGGTAAGTACTGTACAAAGAGAAAGAGAGAAAGAAGAAAAGAGAACAAGAAAGGACAAAAAGAAAAGTGTTAATCATTTTTATTTCACTTTTCTTTTAGATAAGTTTTTATCTTCGCGAGTTGTTGGACGACCTCGCTGCTTCTTTCTTTCGAGAGAAGCAGTACCGGAGAGTTAAAATTAATAGAAGAACTATAATCACTACATATAGGCTAAACTTAAAGGTCTTGTAGTGATCGTTGTAATTTTCCGCTCAACTTTTTTTCCGATGCGTGATACGTAGAGGTACGGTATTTTCGGTGCTCCGGATTTTCGTAAAGCTTTCTGGATTTGATTCGTAGAAAACTTCTACTACATTTAATCAAAGATCGTAAAGGGTATGCTTTCTAAATTTATAATTTCTATTATTTTATTCGTATATACGATGCTTAATCGATCTTGTTTAGGGGTTCTATTTGTTGATTGAATCAATATTATTATTTAGTTGCCCCTTCAATTTTAGGCCTGAATCCCAATAGTTATATCAGAGTGAAGTGTACGCGTGAGAATATACGGTATTCGCATTTGGAATGCTTGATTGAATATTGTTATGATTTAGAATCTTAATTATTTTAATCGTTAATATTCAATTGTTCATCTAAAAATTATTTACTCTTAATTTTATGTTATAATATAGAATATATTTTATTTTTTGAAAAATGTTATTTTTGGGTTCAGGACGAAAAGACGAGTCGGAAAAATGACCCAACCCAACAGTGGCCGGCAGCAAGCTTCCTGCGCTCGGTAGGCAGCGACCGAGAGGGCTTGGCCTCTCCGCTAGGGTCTTCCAGCCCTGTCGGGCTGCGGGCTTGGCCCCAGCCGTTTGTTTCCAACTCCATTTTTATATTTTCTTTTTGGTAAATTAATTCCCGAAAAATTAAGTTGGATTTAATTTGACTAAATATAATTATGTTATTTTTCTAATTTAAAGGGAATTAATTTAATAAAATATTATTTTTACCGGGAACATATTAAAATTGTTGGTTGAGTGAATTAATTGGATAAATACTATTTGATAGATTAATTTGTATATTGATTAGATCAATATAATTATATAAACTATTTATTTTGCCATTTACTTGTGTATTTATTGTAAATACTTGTGTGAATGGTGATGTAGTTCATGAACTTATTTTGAGTCTTTATTCGATGGGGTTGTAAAGGCCGTTTCAAGCCTATTTATTTTTATGAGAAATTTATATTATCGGATGCATTTTTTTATGATATAATAAATTTGTATGATATAATTTCAAGAAAAAAATTTATTAGTTATGACGAAGAGCCGAGGACGAACCGCCGAGAATACGAAGATTCAATATATGTAAGTTGATTACTTGTATTTTTACTGGATCGATGATGACTCAATACTTAGGAACGGTCCGTGAACTACAAGTTCATAGATATTAGGTCGTGCATGTTTTTTTCATATTGTACGACAAACAAACAAAACGAACAAACCAACAAACCATGCTTATAAACGGATTAGTGTGTAAACTGTAATATATAATCACGTTAATACTGCCACTTACAAACACTAAGTTATAAAAGGTTATGAGGTTTCCTATCGTCTATCAAACTCGCGGAAAATTGAAATCTAAACTGGAATATTATTCTTCCGAGTATGTTGGGGTAGTATTTTTGGGGAGGATTGATAAATTCCAAGAGTGCATTAGATGCTTTTGGTTGTGGCAAATTGAACCCCTAGAAGCCGTATAGGTTGCCGGGTAAGATTCAATTGTCAGACTGATAGGAGTTGATGATTTAAACTTAGATAGTTCAGCGAGCCATAAAAACTATATGGGTTCAGGACAAGTGAACTAGGGGTAAAAGAAGATCGAATCATCCCTTTGATGGGTTGGTTTTAGACACCACTTTATTAAGAATAATAGAATAGAAACCATATGGTTGCTCTCTAATAAGCCTTGTAAAGAAATCGATCACCACTATGAAGTCAACCATGACTTTCGGATTTCACATGAGAGTGTATAATGCCGATAAAAATAGTGGGAGCCAAGCTAAGAATATAGAAAGACCTTAAATTCTTTACCCGAGCCAATCAGGAAGAAGTTTATGCCATAAGAAATGGATGAAAGACGACATAATAGTGTGCGCATACATGTTAAGCTCAATAGCTAATGAACTTCAATGTACCCATGAAAAGATGATGTCTTCGAGAGCCATATTATCACAATTGACTGAGCTCTACGAGGAGCATAATCGAACTGCTAGATATGAGATATCAAAGCAATTATTCGGGACCATGATGAAGGAAGGAAGTAGAGTTGGGACTTTATCTTCAATATTATCTCAGATACGTGCTTCTTTCCAAACAGACCTTGTCCTACAGTCGTTTGCTGACTCTTTTTCCCAATTTGTATTGAACTTCAACTGCAATGAGATTGCATGTTATGTTGGGTCTTACGTGTATCTAATAGAATAAAATATGAGCAAAACGCAGCGGAATAGATTAACGAAAAATCCAGATGAGGATCTTCAAGCAGTAATTTAATTGATTTATAAAGAGTTCGTCAAATTACCTTAATTCGAAGAACAGATCTGAACCCGGATCAGAAGCTGATTAAATTCTCTTTCTCTTTCAGTGATCTACACACGAACAACTGGTACAAGCCGGATTGCTAGAAACTTACAAATAATGTTGATAAACAGTTCAACAAAAAATTTCTTGCTATAAGAATTTGTCTGCTGATCAAAATCAACTAAGGAAAGAAGACAGAGATGGCCAAAACGGACTTCCCGGACTGAAAACAGTTCGGCCAAATAGTAGAGGGGAGGGGCCGATTTTTGGTCTCACACAATTAGGGTTGTGAATTTTTTTTATTACAACTCCTTGTCCAAGACCCTTTATTTATACTAAGTAAACCCTAGAGTCAAACTCTCGTATTTGTTTAGTTGCCCCTCAACTTACTAAATAATTCAATACATATAATATCTTATATTATATATTATTTATTATTATATTCTCTAATAAATATAATATATAATATTATATTATCTTTACCAGTTGATATAATTAGATAATATAATATGTAATATCCTATATTATATATTACTCATTATTTATTTTCTTTAATAAATATATTATCCAATATTATATCTATTAATTATTCTTCATTGTATTTATTTGTCGTATGTGTGACCCAAAAGGCTTATATTATGTTGGCAATTATTTAATACCTTATTAAATAATAAATAATAAGCGGTATCTACCAAGACATTATGACTACCCAAATAATATAAGTTTATAGTCCATTAAACCATTTATCGTGTCAAAATCCCCTTGTCGCGTGATATCATATTGAACTAAGTCATGGAAATTGTTATACTTATAATGTTCAAATGTTTTCTCGATCTAAAGTAGACTGATTGAATAAAATTACTCTTCATTTGAGCATGACCATGCATTTCCTTCAACCCTACTTATCGAGGGGCCCAGCATATATCTCTCTCATTAAAAAGTAGGACAAATCCCCATCTTGATTATTCATTGCCCTCTACATGACTCCCACTAATCCCGATTGCTAACCTTTATGATCACCATGTTTCAGATAATGTTGGATTACATCGAGGTATAGCAGTTATCATGTTGGACTCTATGATGATCTTAGGTTCAAGGATTTATTGACATACTGTTATATTGAGATTCAGTTATGATATTTCCATGTAGTAATCTCAATGTGGGTCTGTCCAATTTTGGTTCTCCAACCAATACCCATAAGTTTGATCCGTACCATACGCATAATCATCCGATGATTATCAACCAAACTTATACTAGCATATTAATCACTTGAGTCTCCACTCAACACGATTGGACCAGAGATATTTGAATTATCTTACTATTCATGAATAACTATTATTCGATTATTATAATATTAAAACATGCACACATTATAATAATCAACGAGAAATAAATAACTTTATGTAAATGTGACAATTACAATATCGAATGTCTGAGGGCACTATTACCAGTAATCTCCCACTTGCACTAGGACCATTCATTCATAACTTTTAGTCCTATCGATCTAGAATGCTCAACATACTTTCCTTGTGATAGAGGTTTGGTAAGTGAATCAGCAACATTCTCTTCCGTTGCTACTTTGCATATACTGAGCATGTGCTTGGATCTCTAATATGTCCTTTACTCCTTGACTCGCGCAATAGCACCATTATTGTCGCAGTAAAGACTTATGGGTCCTAAAAGGATCCACATGTTGTAATGCCCAGATAATTACTGTGTATTTTACCTGTATTCGAACTTGTAGCATTCGATTATGTGGTGTTATTAATCGAAGTGTGTCTTTATGTACTCATATCCCTGCATTTTGTATTTTCCTAACATTCATGCATGCATGCTTCTGCACGTCATAACGTGCGCTAGGTGATAAGCATAACGTGCGCTACGTACGGGAGACAATGTACGTTATAGTGGTGGCATAACGTACGTAAGCTTCAGTCAATTCGAGATCAGACAAGGGTTGGCGTGTAGGGGCCGGATGAAGATTCGTTGATAATACTCTAAGTGAACCTGGACGGCTTTCCAGCTAAGCAAGTCAACAGGGCTTAATGTACGTTAGGGTGAATTGTTAACGTATGCTAAGTGCATAGTGTTACGTACGTAAACTACTCTGATAACGTACGTAGGCAAAGCCAGAATCAAGGCAGTGAACTTTGGCCAGACATTAATGTACGCTAAGGCTCGAGAATAACGTACGCTAAGGCTTTTATGTACGTAATGGAGTATATATAATGTACGTAATGGTTAGAGATCTATTTATATCCCTCAACCTCCATTTCATTTCCTCCTCACTCCTTGGCCAATTTTTGCAATCTGAGAACTCTCCAGCACCATATAACCCTCATATCATCATCCTAGCTCGATTTTGAAGATCATAGACCCTTATGGATTGGTGTTCAAGCTTTCCGGTGTTGAGTTTCATCAAGTGTTTCATTGTTCTTCACTCTATTGAGGTATGTGCTCCTTCAACTTGATTACGTGTTCTTGGTGATATTTTAAACCTATTTTTGAGATTATTAAGTCAGTTATTAACTTGAGGGGGGCCGAACATCATGTATTTAGAAGAGTGATTTCGATTATGCTTCGATTCTCCATCGTTGTTAAGATTAGTAAGCGAACTTTGTTGAGATAAGACTCTAGAGTGTAGTGTCCTGAGATTCTGAGCATGATTCTATGAGTTTACTGAGATTATCAAGTTCTTACATTCATATTGATCGAACAACGCGTGTAGGGAACTTGATAGATTGAACTTAGAGTTATTCCTTTATGAGGAAGACGATAATCATGTTGAACCTAATCAATGAGTTTTAGGGTATTCGTTGAGATACTTTCGAAATATTGTTGCATTGGATTAATGATAAGATCCTTGTAAGACAAACTATCATGAGATATAGTTGTAGAATCCGACCGAAAGGTGTATTTAATCTTGAATGGAATACTATTAGATTGTCGTTTCGATGAGTGGCGTAGTAATGATTCAACCGAAATGGTTTGGGGCAGATTAGTTCGTTTGTCATGATAGGGTATAACATGCCTTTTGATGATTCGTTTGATGATTAGAACGATTATCCAGAACCGTTAGTTATACCGATGTTATTGTTCGCTGAAGTTTCGGGTTTTGGTGGATTAATCGAGTAAGGTTTCTTTGAGCGAGCTAAAGATTTTTCGTAGTAGCAATCATTTTCGCCATTTCTAAGGCAAGTATTGTATTTTGAATTTTGGTTTAATATTTATGATTTTGATCATGCATATTGTAATTCATGTTGTTGAACATGAGATCATTTTCGTTGAATTGTCATGATATTCGTTATTGATTTAATTGTATGTTCATGTTGATAGACATATCGATTTTGCATATATGTATGCATAGTTGTGTTGTATATACTGTGTTGATCCAAAGGGATCGTGTGATCTATGCTGAGGGCGCTGAATCAGATGTCCACCTCGTGTTGGTCCGATGGGATCATCTTGGGATCTATGCTGAGGGAGCTAGATCATTGGACGGGTTTTCCACCTCGTGTTGGTCCGATGGGATCATCTTGGGATCTATGCTGAGGGCGCTGGATCATTGGATTATCCATGTTGTGTTGACGGAATCATGTGGATTCGCATCATTGGATTCCGGTAGCGGAAGTCCATGTTATGTATTTTGCTATGCATCGTTGTTGCATATCTGATTTCGTATATTATGATACTTATATTAGCATCGTTTTGCTAACCCATTTGGGGGTTAGACATTTTTTTTGATGTTTAGGTAGCCGAGGAGCGGGGAAGCAACCATAGTACTGACATGATGACGAAGGGGCTCAGTGGTGTTACTTGTCGTGTTCTTTCGAGAATGTCCTATCGATGATTTGAGATACTTGTAATAATTGTATTCATTTGAGTTGTTTGAACATGTTACCGAATTTTAAATTTTAGTGGTACTTTTGTATTATTCCGGCATTCCTTTAATTTAGCCTTGTAAAATCTTATATAAAGGGTTTACGGCGCTGTAATTATTCCGATTATCTCGGGGTATTACAGAATATGGTATCGAAGCTAAGATTCATGGATATCTTGGCAGTCAGGTTAGTTAGGTCTGTTTACGTCATTTTATTTATTGGTCGTTTGTAACATCACTGCTCAGTCAGCGTCGTCATGTGGACCGTGGTTGTAAGTTTCCTAATCTCATATACTACCATTTTATTTATTTTGTGTTTTGTGGATATTGACGGATTTTCCTTTTAGAAGATTTCGCCCTGGATATTGAGAAATTGTGCTTTCAGTATGTTGAGAGGAGGTCGTTGTCGCGGACGCGGATGTGGTAATGCGAGATAGTAAGATTCATCATCTACCCCGAATTTGTCGGCTAATCGAACTGATTCCCATTCTGGAGGACAACAGGAATCGGTAAATGATGACCAAACGCAAACTATGGAGGAAGAGGCAAATCATAACACGCCAGGAGTGCTTCAACAGGTGGTCGCTCAGATGACCCAGTTTGCTTAGGTGGTTGACCGCATGGAGACGACAATGGGCCAACAGTGTAACGAGGACAATCGGGGAGACAAGTGGATTACGGAAGTGGTCAAGTTACACCCAATGAAATTCGACGATTCTGCAGAGATGCCTACTTAGGATCACTGGCTGAAGGAATTAGAGAAGATATTTGCGCGAATTAACTGTCCCGATGACCGAAAAGTTCCGATCGCTCACTATTTTCTGACTGGGGAGGCTTTCGACTGGTGGAAGGCCATTCGACCTAAGGATCATCATGCTGACTGGATAGAATTCAAGACAATACTACCCTCGTCTAGTTAGAGAGGCAAGAATTCGAGAGTTTTTCTCACCGCAGAATTTGGAGGCATCTGTGACAGACATGATCAAGACTTTTAATCACCAGCTGACTTATGTGTGACATTTGGTCAGGAACGAGGCAGAAAAGATACTTTATTTCGACATGCGTATGAAGTTGTAGATTCAGCAATATATGTCCGGATTTTAATGTACTACTCTACGGCAGTATCAGGACAAAGCATTGGCCTACGAGATGAAAGAGGCAGCAGTGGAGAAATTTGCAGACGCAAAGAAGCAGAAAGTGTCTGGAAACTTCACTGAGAACAAGAGTAGTGGGGCCCGCAAGGGCCAGACCTCATATCATTCATCCAGGAAACCTCCGCATCCTTCTCGAGGTGGAAAGAAGTTCCGGAGAGCATCAACGGTTTCAGACGCATTGAAGAAGTGTTATAACTGTGGTCGAGCAGGGCATATTCGGCGTGATTGCTTCGCTTTTTCTGTGACCTATTTTGAATGTGGGCAGGAAGGGCATCGTGTGACTTTTTGTGGAAATGTGACTAGATCAATTGGTACTCACACTCCAGCACAAGTTCCGAAAGAGACAAGTTTGAACCTGACACAGCAAAGCGATTTTCAGTAGCAGAATGTCGGAAAAAGCGAAGCATCCAGTGCTGGGTCCGTTCCTCCGCGCCTTTATGAGATGAGGAGATTAGATTATCAGAACACTGTTGTTGCATCAGGTACGATTCAGATACTTTTGCAACAAGGTGACGATCAAGAATAAATACCCATTGCCTCGGATTGATGATTTATTTGATCAACTGCAGGGGGCAACGGTATTCTCGAAGATCAACTTGAGATCAGGATACCATCAGTTGAGGATTAAGGAATCGAATATACCGAAATCTGCTTTCAGATCCCGGTACGGGCACTATGAATTTGTGGTGACACCATTTGGACTTACTAATGCTCCTGCAGTGTTTATGCAATTGATGAATCGGGTATTCTTAGAATACTTCGATAAATTCGTGGTCGTTTTCATCGATGACATCTTGATTTATTCGAAGGATCCAGAAGAGCATGCAGAGCATTTGCGTATCGTTTTGAATACTTTGAGGAATGAATAGCTTTATGCGAAACTTTCTAAATGCAAGTTCTGGCTTAAGGAAGTAACGTTCCTTGGGCACGTGATATCAACCGACGAAGTTCAGGTAGACTCGAAGAAAGTTGAGGCAATCCTGGAGTGGGAATATCCTAAGAACGTGAAAGAAGTCCGAAGTTTCTTAGGACTTGCTGGATATTATCGTCGTTTTGTGGAAGGATTTTCCAAAATTGCCCATCCACTTACTCAGTTGTTACAGAAGACTCAAAAATTCATGTGGGACGAGAAGTGTCAGACTAGCTTTGATGAACTTAAGAAAAGACTGACAACGGCGCCAATACTAGCACTACCAGATGGGACCGAGGGATTCAAGGTATACAGCGATGCTTCAAATCAGGGTCTGGGTTGCGTGTTGATGCAGAAGGATAGAGTGATTGTCTATGCCTCTCGACAATTGAAACCGTACGAGGTTAACTACCCGACGCATGATTTAGAGTTAGCAGCTATTGTCCTTGCCCTGAAGATTTGGCGAAACTATTTGTACGGCACTCATTGTCAGATCTTCACATATCATAAGAGTCTCAAGTATATTTTCAGTTAGAAGAAATTAAACATGAGGCATAGTAGATGGCTGGAATTGATCAAATATTACGATCTGGAAATTCTATATCATCCAGGCAAAGTGAACGTGGTAGCTGATGCACTGAGCCGCAAACTCGTTTCTCTTCGAGTGTTGGAAGCACTTAGGTCCCAATCCAGCATTCAACGAGAACTGATTCGCGAAGGAATTGAAGTATAGTCGCAGTCCAAGGGCAACTATGTATGATGGAATTAACTTCGTCATTAATCGAAAAAATCAAATCTAAGCAGTTGGATGATTATCTGATGTTTCGGTTACGTGATGAAGTGAACAAAGGAAAGGCCCCGGGATTTGTGATACAGGATGATGGAGTTCCGAGATTCCAAAGTCGACTTTGCGTCCCCGATGACGATGTTTTGAAGCAGACAATCATGAAAGAAGTCCACAGAGCGCCCAATTCTATTCATCCAGGTACCAGTAAAATGTATAAGGATCTAAAGCAGAATTTCTGGTGGGGAAATATGAAGAAGGACGTAGCGGAATACGTCTCGAAGTGTTTAACTTGTCAACAAGTTAAGATTGAACATCAACGACCTGCAGGAATGTTGAAACCACTTACAATCCCTGAATGGAAGTGGGAGGATATATCGATGGACTTTACCACCAATATGCCAAAGACCGGAACGGGGATGAATATGATTTGGGTAATAGTAGATCGTCTAACCAAGTCGGCTCATTTTCTGGGTATTAAGGATACTTGGGGACCAGAAAAGTTGGCACGAGTGTTTATTGCGGAAATAGTCCGATTACACGGTACGCCGAAGACCATTATTTCGGATCGGAATGGTCGCTTTGTGTCACACTCTTGGTAGGCATTTCATAAGGCCTTGGGAACCGAGCTGAACTTTAGCACATCATATCATCCTCAGATGGACAGATAGTCCAAAAGGACTATACAGACAGTAGAAGATATGCTAATATCTTGTGCCTTAGATTGGTCAACCGATTGGGAAGTTCATTTGCCGTTGATTGAATTCACCTACAACAATAGTTGGCATGCTTCTATTAAGATGGCACCATTTGAAGCGTTGTACGGGAGAAGGTGCAGATCGCCCCTGTGTTGGGATGATTCTTCTGACTTGATCGGGACGGAACCAGAGTTGATACTTCAGACTCAAGAGAAGGTAGCTCTGATTCGTGGAAGGCTGTTGACTGCCCAGAGTCGACAAAAGTCTTATGCAGACATGCGCCATCGCCCGTTGGAGTTCGAGATTGGGGACCACGTGCTATTGAAGGTTTCTCCTACTTGGGGAATTTTCCGTTTGGGGAATAAAGGGAAGTTGAGTTTGAGATATATCAGACCATTCGAAATCCTTGAGAGAGTTGGGGAGTTGGCGTACAGGTTGGCTTAACCGCCATTGCTGAGTCACGTTCACAATGTGTTCCACGTATCCCAATTACGGAAATATGTACCGGATCCCAGTTATATCATCGATTTTGGCGAGATTAAAGTGCCTAATGATGGCACGTTCGAAGAAAAGCCAATCAAGATACTCGAGAGTCGAGTCAAACAATTGAGGAATAAACTGATCTCCTTGGTTAAAGTTCAGTGGTCTCTACATGGAGTCGAAGAAGCCACTTGGGAGACTGAAGATAGTATCAAGTCGAGATACCCGAAATTGTTTTTGTTTTAAGTTTCGGGCCAAAACTTCTTTTTAGAGGGGTAGTATGTAATGCCCAGATAATTATTGTGTATTTTACCTGTATTCGAACTTGTAGCATTCGATTATGTGGTGTTATTAATCGAAGTGTGGCTATCCGTACTCGTATCCCTGCATTTTGTATTTTCCTAACATTCATGCATGCATGCTTATGCACGTCATAACGTGCGCTAGGTGATAAGAATAACATACGCTACGTATGGGAGATAACGTACGTTATAGTGGTGGCATAACGTACGTAAACTTCAGTCAATTCGAGATCAGATAAGGGTCGGCGTGTGGGGGCCGAATGAAGATTTGTTGATAGTACTCTAAGTGAACCTGGACGGCTTTCCAGCTAAGCAAGTCAATAGGGCTTAACGTACGCTAGGGAGAATTGTTAACATACACTAAGTGCATAATATTACGTATGTAAACTACTCCGATAACGTACGTAGATGAAGCCAGAATCAAGGCAGTGAACTTTGGCCAGACGTTAACGTATGCTAAGGCTCGAGAATAACGTACGCTAAGGCTTTTACGTACGTAATGAAGTATATATAACGTACGTAATGGTTAGAGTTCTATTTATAGCCCTCAACCTCCATTTCATTTCCTCCTCACTCCTTGGCCAATTTTTGCAATCTGAGAACTCTCCAGCACCATATAACCCTCATATCATCATCCTAGCTCGATTTTGATGATCATAGACTCTTGTGGATTGGTGTTCAAGCTTCCGGTGTTGAGTTTCATCAAGTATTTCATTATTCTTCACTATATTGAGGTATGTGATTCTTCAGCAACTTGATTACGTTTCTTGGTGATGTTTTGAACCTATTTTTTAGATTATCAAGTCAATTATTAATTTAAGGGGGCTGGACATCATGTATTTAGAAGAGTGATTTCGATTATGCTTCGATTCTCCTTCGTTGTTAAGATTAGTAAGCGAACCTTGTTGAGATAAGACTCTAGAGTGTAGTGTCCTGAGATTTTGAGCATGATTCTATGAGTTTACTGAGATTATAAAGTTCTTACATTCATATTGATCGAAAAATACGTGTAGGGAACTTGATAGATTGAACTTGGAGTTATGCCTTGATGAAGGAGACGATAATCATGTTGAACCTAATCAAGGAGTTTTAGGGTATTCGTTGAGATACTTCCGAAATCTTGT
The DNA here is from genome assembly GCA_033398695.1 of Orobanche coerulescens. Lineage (NCBI taxonomy): Eukaryota > Viridiplantae > Streptophyta > Magnoliopsida > Lamiales > Orobanchaceae > Orobanche > Orobanche coerulescens. The sequence goes on along the minus strand of CM065802.1, from coordinate 133,209,727 downwards.
TGCATTGGATTAATGATAAGATCCTTGTAAGACAAACTATCATGAGATATAGTTGTATAATCCGACTGAAAAGGTTTATTTAATCTTGAATGGAATATTATGAGATTGTCGTTTGGATGAGCGGCGTAGTAATGATTCAACCGAAATGGTTTGGGGCAGAATAGTTTGTTTGTCATGATATGGTATAACATGCCTATTGATGATTCGTTTGATGATTAGAACGATTATCCGGAACCGTTAGTTATACCGATGTTATTGTTCGCTGAATGTTCGGGTTTTGGTGGAAGTAGATCCCTTAAAAAAATAGGGTCTACGACGCTGTAATATTCCTGAATGGGTTGGGGGTGTTACAGAATATGGTATCAGAGCTTAGGTTGTGGAAACCTAGGCGGTCAGGTCAAGTAGAGTATTGTTGAGTCTTGTCTTGTCGGACTTTGTCTGACTTAATCGTGTCGTGACGCGTCATCTGCTTTGTCGGCCGTGATTAGTATCGTGGTTCAGCCATCATATTCGTGCGACCTGCGGAGGTAAGTCTCCTCTTTTTTGCATATTATCTTTGTTTCATGACTATTTACATGCGTGTCATGGAGATGGAATTCGTATTTGATACTTGTGGCATATTACGTGTGAAATGAACTGGATATTGATGGATTGGACACCAAATGGGTGTAGAGTGATATGAAACCTTGAACGTTGATGCGTTTCAGGATATGTATTGACAGTAGAGTTTGTTGAGAAACTCATATGGATGGTGCTGACGTGTTTTTGAATCTAGTACTCATCGGCTGTGTTTGATGAGTTGATAATCTTGAATGCTGTATAGGAATATATTGAGAACCGGTTGTGTTTGACAAGTTGTTGCTATTTGCTACAAATGTGTTTTCGTTGGTAATCATGTCTGCTGCGTGCATTTTTGAAAACGCTTTTCTGAAAAATTCATAGACTTGAGTATGTTTGTGGGAAATTGAAAGTTCAAAAAGTTTTGATGACATGGTCGAGTGGTGGTTTCGTGTGGGTTTTTAAAATTGTTGGATTTGGCGAGCCGGTCTTGTATTCTCAAATGAAACCTTACGACAGTGTTCGAAAAATGTATTTTGAAGTATTTTGGATATTTTGTAAATCGCTATTGTCGTTGATTTTTCTGTCGCGTTGGAAAGATTATCGGTAATGATATTTAAACGTATTGTTCTTATTTTCAAAAAATTCGAGTACATGATTTTAAAATTCGTTCGCACCATAAAATTTGTATATTTCAAAATAAAAATGTGATCTTCACCTTCAAAAATAAATAGTGAAAGATGAAAAATCTTACTCGGTTTAAACTTTAAACTCGGATTGGAGAATTTTCTGTATTGAACCAGTTAACGCATGCTAATCTTATCGTTAGCACGCGTTAACGAACATGGGCTGAATTGTGGACTGAATTGAGTTACTTAGCGCATGCCAAGATGCTATGTTGGCGTAACATGGAATTATCACTTAAGAGTTAGAGACTAAAGATTAAACTAAGCGATTGCTTATAAGGCCGAGTGGTTTAATTTATTGTCGTGTTACCATTCTCGTTCGAGAATTATGGTTTTATACCCGAATGCTATGATGTTGCGTGGTAACATGTGGATACCTTATGTACTGTTATTTGAGACGATGATAAGTGATGACATGGTCATCTTGATGATGTCGATTTCAAAGAAACTTGTTGTTCCAAGTTATGGTTTTGCGAAGATTTTCAAAGCAAATGGTTATGAACTGTGGTTCTAGTCTTGATAAAACAGCCTGAGGTACCAAGAGTACTTTCAAAATTTTATTTTGAATAGATACAGATTCAAAGATTTTCAAATGATATTATTTAAACAGATTCCTCGTGGAGTTTAAAAAGGAATGTTATCAATGAGTGGCTACCGTTTGTGGTATATTATGGCCGTGATTGTAACAATAATGGTCATTAATTCTTTGTTGATACGGTCATGTGATCCATGAGTTATAACCCTAAGTTTCAATTGTTACATTCGTAATTTTTTTATTCGTGTAACTACCCGGAGCGAATATTTGTATCGTGTTACTATTTGTCGCCTTATATGGATGTGTTGTGGTATTTTGGCATTTTAGTATATTGTTTTGCAATGCCTGGTTTCGTTGTGTCTTATGGTTTTGTATGATGTTTTTCGGCCTCGAAGTTAAATCATAATGTACATGATTTACATTTGTTATTGGTATAACTGGGAACTGACCATACTAGGACAAGGATACAAGTTATCTATGGTGTTCGGTATCATTTGGTCATTGGAGAATATGAGATATAAAATACGATAAGGAGGTCTCGAGGTGAATGACCACGAGTGGGTAAGGATATGACCGTGAGATTTTTTTTTTTCTTTGTGATGTTGGAGTTTTTAAATATTTTGAAAAACTATAATTTGACATCATGTGGGCAAATAGCCACGTACTTCAATGAAAAATTCCAATCAAACGTTTTGGTAGAAGAGGAAAGATCCCAGTTTTTATATTTGGTTTCCAAGTAACATTTCCAATTGTAGCTGACGTCTTCGAAAATTTTAATTTTTTCCAAATTTGACTTTCAAAGCCGAGATGCGAATATAAAATTTCCTGTTATAGAAAAGGAACAGTGTTGATGAGTTTTAGGTGAAATAGGATTTGCCTTCTTCTTCAAAAGTTTTGTTTACATGGAGTGCACGCGGTGTCAATATTATTACTTATGGCGATAATGCCGATAATTTAGAAATGATAGCTGATTTTTTGTAAATAAGCAACATCCTACGATAATTTATGATCGTAAGCTTTATGATGTTGGGAGTACCACTTCAGAGTTTTATATTGTGCCTTATGCGGATACGTGGGGTGTTAATATATCGTGAAGTCGCTGCTAAGGTGTTTGGAGAGCGAATTCCTATTTCCACTCCAGGAGAGCCAAACAGTAGTAAATGGAGATTCTGAGAGTCGTTGGTCGGGATCGAGCTCGGTATACAGATTCAATAATTAATGTTCTGCTCAGTTGAGCAATTTCCTTGTATCACGAATGAATGTTCATTGGAGTTGCATAGCAGAAGCTATATTTCTTTCTACCCTCCTATTTTGGGGAAAATGTGATAGTCGTTCTAGAGTAATTCGGAGATGATACAATGTTGTCGCGTGAATATCGAACTCTGTTGATCTGGTCCGTAATGGTTGGTTGTTTCCGCAAGTTCATTTTAACATGTTCAATCGTTTTATGGACTTGCGCGTTAACGTTTGGACGTAAAACATTTTTTCTCAGACATTGGGTCATTTGGTGATTTTCCTAAACTTTGGGGCATTTACTTTCGGACTCATATGCTTCCTATTCGACTTGTTGCGTTTGCATGTATGTTTATCGCCTCGACTCTTGTATCAAGTGCTTACTTAGTCAGTTCATCGTATTTTGGGGATTTTCGTGTTTACAGATTTTTCGTGACTTTTTGGAGCTGAGCAGAGTGCTTATTCATTTTGTTTGGTTGCCACCCTTCATTTAAAGTTTCAGGATGAAACTTCTTTTTAGTGGGGTAGAATGTAATACCCGAGATTCTCGTTTACGGTTACTTTGAATTAATTGTCGTTTGTGCCGGTTATTTTGTTCCGTTGATGATTAATTGGAATTTTTCCTACGTTATGTATGGTACGATGTATTGTCTTGCGTTGAATTTCCGGGACTCTCCTGCTGCCTTTGTAGTAGGCGTCGCGCACGCTATTGGTGGTAGTGTAGCGCGCGCTAATACTTCGCGATAGCGCACTTTATTGTGGCAGGTAGAGCACGCTAACTGGATAGGCTGAGACAGTCCAGAGGCAACTTCATTCGACTAGGGAGTTCGGCAGCGCACGCTATGCAGCTCTATAGCGTGCGCTAAGGTTCGGTAGTTAGCGCACGCTACGGGAATTGTAGCGCATGCTAACTGGTAGTCACATGACAGTCCAGAATCTACTGGACTGAAATTGGGACTCGTTAGCGCACGTTAATATTCGTGATTAGCACATGCAAACTGTTCTTTTTGGGAAGATGTTGACTCGATAGCGCACGCTAATATGGGGTGATTAGCGCACGCTAAGCTGTCCAGTATATAAACTGGACAACATGTCATTTTTCCCATTTTCTCACTTCTTCCTCTTCTCTCCATGGGTGTGAGTCAAGGACGACTACGGTTCGTGACCTTGGCTGATTTTATTCTATTCAGAGGTGTTTTGGAGCATCCTAGGTGATTATAACATCATCTAATCCATTATTCTTTGTCGGATCGAGGTATTTTTCTTGATTTCCATAGAGTTAACTTTTTGGAGATTTGTTCTTGATTTCGTATTCCATCTGATTTTGATGAATCTATTGGTGTTAAATGATGTTGGTAAGCATATTCTATGGATTGTATATCCATATCTTCGATTCGTTCGAACCAATTGGTGATTTTAGTGTTCTTGAGGAACCATGAACATTTAAAGTTCGATTAAATGTTCATGTGAGTTTTTCTTCATATGTTTGGGGCGATTTACGTTGTTATTGGTCTTGATCCTCATTGTGATCGTGTTTTCGTTGTGTCTTGTGGAAGTTGTAGGTGTTTGAGGTTTTCCAGTCGAGCCGCGTTCGTCGGAGTTTTCGGTATCGTTTATCGAGGCAAGTGTCTTGCCCATACATTTCATGTTCTGTAGATGTAATCATTGATAATCGACTATATGTGTTTACTTGGAATATTAATAATGAACTTTCAAGAGGATTGATACAATCTAATTAACGACTTTCTTTCAAAACGCCCGAGTGCTTTGCAATAAATGAGTTCTACGGATATATGTATTGTGGTTGGGAATTGGAATATATTGCCTTCGTGCTACGTGATTATAAAAGCCCTTTTCCCATTCTAAGGGTTGTATGCTCGAATGTGTATTCGTTTGATGAGTGCGCATATGTTGTGTTGTATTACTTGTCGACTCCCTTGTGAGGAGGTGGTACTATTCGGTGTTGTTGGGGATTATATCTCCTCGTGGTTGCGATTATATCCATATATTCACTCTGGGAGGATCCGACAGGGCCTCAGAGGGTTCCGTTGCCGTTGGTGCAGTTCCACGAATATATTTGGATTAACCACTCTAGCAGGGTCCGATGGGGCCTCAGAGGGTTCTGTTGCCTCTAGTGCGGTTCCATGGTTAATCACGCATATAATGGAATGTGACATACAATGAGACTTGGTTACTCCACAATACTAGTCTTGAATCTGATTAGTTATATATATTCACTCTGGGAGGGTCCGACGGGGCCTCAGAGGGTTCCGTTGCCGTTGGTGCGGTTCCACAAATATTGGTGGGGTAACCACTCTGGGAGGGTCCGACAGGTCTCAGAGGGTTCCGTTGCCGTTCGTGCGGTTCCATGGTTAATCACATATATATCGAAAGGAGATGTTATGAAATTTAGTTATTCACGGAATACTGATCTTGAATTGTACGATTACATTTATTCACCCTTGATTATATATGAACCTCAGTTATTTACCATTGTTTAGTCCTGATTATTATACTATTGGAATATGTTGTGTATGGCTCATATTTGCGCTTTATGCTTGCACTAGGAAAATAGTGGAATTTTACTATCTCCCGAGTAATCGGGGGTGGATGTCTATATTGCATTCAGGGACATGTCGGTTCTTGAGGAGCATGACACGGGATCGGTACGAAGTATGATTGAAGGCAAACGATACTAATCACATGAGGTCCAGTATTGAGATTTGTTGGTCGAATTGTATTATTCTTTCTGCTGTAATGTCCTCTCGTCGTATGGGAGTGTTGTTGTATTTTGACACTTGTGTGGGTAGGAGTTTTATAATAGGAGATGTACATGAAGTTTAAGTTGTATGTTATCTATGAAAGACCAAATCGGTCTACTGAGTCAGTATTTATCTATGTTGACATGAGATGTGATGTCTTGTTTTGGTATCTAGCCTAGTAGATCCTTTAAAAAAAAGGGTCCGCGGCACTGTAATATTCGCGAACGGGTTGGGGGTGTTACAGATACTGGATGTGGATCTCATATTTGTACAAATGTGCATGGGTTGACAAGCAACAGAGAGCTGAATAAAGTGGAAGTGGATCTAAGAGTCGGCAATGGAGCAAGAGTTGCTGCACTAGCCGTAGGAACTTATGATCTAGTTTTACCCAATGGGCTTTTGTTAGTTTTGAACAATTGCTATTATGTTCCTGCTATGAGTAGGAATATTATTTCAGTTTCTACATTAGATTGTGAAGGTTATAATTTTCTTATTAAGAATAAGATTATTCGTATTTTTTTGATGACTTGCTTTATGGTACTGTAAAGTTATATACTGGCCTTTACAATATTGATCCAGATGAGTCCAACACTTTGGAGGTCTATAACATTGCAACCAAGAAACCTAAACTCAATGAATCCGACTTACCTATGGCACTGTCGACTTGGTCACATAAACTAGAAACACATTTCTAAACTCCATAACGATGGACTTTTAGACTCTTTTGACTCTTAGTCATATGGGACAGGCGAATCTTGTTTATTGGGCAAGATGACAAAAAAATCCTTTTACCGGTCATGGAGAAAGGGCTAGTGATCTATTAAGCCTAGTACATACTGATGTATGCGGGCCTCTTAGCACTCATGCCAGAGGCGGGTACCAATACTTCACATTTACCAATGATTTTAGCCGGTATGGATATGTTTATCTTATGAAGCATAAACATGAATCTTTTGAAATGTTCAAGATATTCCAGAGTGAAGTACATAATCAACTTGGCAAGACAATTAAAGCCCTTCAATCGGATCGAGGTCGCGAATACTTGAGCCAAGAATTCAATGATCATCTTAGGAGTTGTGGTATTGTTTCACAACTTACTCCTTATTGAACACCTCAACATAACGAAGTGTCTGAGAGGAGGAATCAAACTTTATTAGATATGGTTCTATCCATCATGAGTCGAACGGAGCTTCCATTATCATTTTGGGGCCATGCCTTAGAAAACAACAACATTCACCCTTAACCGTGTCCCATCTAAAGCAATTGAAAAGACACCATTTGAGAAGTGAACTGGTAAGATACCAAACTTGTCTTTTCTAAAGATCTGGGGTTGCGAATCGTTCGTGAGTCACTAAGTGTTTGACAAATTGGCAGCCAGATCTGAAAGATGTTTATTTATAGGATATCCTAGGGGAACTAAAGAATACTACTTTATAAGCCCGCAGAGAACAAAGTGTTTGTTGCTCGAAATGCTGTCTCCTTAGAAAGGGAATTTATTTCCAAAAGAGACCGTGGGAGAAGAGTAATTCTCGATGAAACTCGAGAACCACAAGAAGACATTGTTTCATCGATGGAAACTGAACAGGCTCAACAATAAGTTGAAGAGCCAGTTCAAAGTACACAAGTCCCTTGCAGATCTGATAGGGTGCGACATGAACCTGGGATATATGTGTATCTCGTAACAGAGGATGATGATGCATCACTCATAGATGATGAGCCTATTACCTATACAAAAGCTGCTTCAGGACCAGAGTTCGAGGAATGTCTAGAGGCCATGAAGTCAGAGATGCAGTCCATGTATAACAATTAAGTTTGGAACTTGATAGATCTGCATGAGGGTATTAAAACCATTGGGTGCAAGTAGGTCTTCAAAAAGAAGAAAGACGTGGACGATAATCTGCAAGCCTATAAAGCTAGACAAGTGGCAAAGGTTATTGACAGATTCATGATGTTGAATATGATGAGACTTTTTTTCCAGTAGTCATGCTTAAATCAATTAGAATTTTATTTTCCATTGCCGCATACTATGATTACGAAATATGGCAAATGGATGTCACAATAGATTTCCTTAATGAAAACTTACTCGAGGATGTGTACATGACACAACCTGAGGGTTTTGTTCATCCAAAAATTTCTAAAAAGGTTTGCAAGCTTCAAAGATCCATTTATGGGTTGAAGCAGGCTTCTCAAAGATGGAATCTTCATTTTTATGAAACTGTCAAAGAGTTTGGGTTTATCCAAAATAAAGATGAACCGTGTGTGTAAAAGAAGGTTAATCGGAGCATAGTTGTTTTATTAGTCTTATTTGTAGATGACATATTTCTCATTTGGAAATGACATACCCACATTGCAGACAGTCAAGACTTGATTGGGAAGTTGTTTCTCAATTAAAGACTTAGGAGAATCTCTTACTTCTTGGATAAAAATCTATAGAGATAAACCAAAGAGAAGGGGAGAAATATAAAGAAGGTATGATGGGCAGGAGAAAACTAACTAAATGGATAATTGGTCTGACGAGATCATCGGGGGATCTAGGCAGTGAACACTGGATCATCGGATTGCCATGTATTGTTGTTGTGCATATGTATATTATGGGTTTGCCATAAGTATACATTGTCATTATTGTTGTGATCATATTGACGTTGTCATATGAGTATGCATTTGTAGGCCTTGTGTTAGGACCATGTCCGTATGTTGTGTTGATCTGATCTCAGATTAGACTGACGTGATTGTCATGGTATTTCGTATCTTGAGGTATGTTCCGTATTTTCCTTGGTACTTGTCTTCGATGGACAATCGATTGTCATATTGGAATTGTCGACGTTATCCGATGGATTGAATTGGCCAGAGTTGGTATAATTTCCGTATCGCGAGTTATGATAATGTTTTGAGAACTTTGGGTATTGTTGAGATACTGTACAGATATTTCGGTATTATCTTAATGTGTTGTTAAGGATACGAATCGTGGATTTTCATAAAGTTACGATGGTAAGATTACATTGGTCGTATTCTTACTTAGTATTTCCATTGATATGTAATTATTGATGTGATGATATGGTTATCATTGTTGGATATTATGGCTGACCCCGTCGTGGGCTTTCTTTTTAGGTTCTTGGATTATCAAGCTTGTAGCGGTCGTGAAGAGATGAGCTTCTCGGAGGATACTGGCTAGGGCACGTATTTGTGTATTGAGTTTCTGATCAGTTGTTGTATTCTGCTGCTAGAGTATTTTAAATGTTTGTCTTTATCCGCTGCGTGAGTATTTTTAAATGGCATTTTGGTATCTGGTAACTTAGTTTACTTTGGCAATCGTTCTCTAAATCTATTCTGTCGGTATGTGTAAGCGATAGTTTAACGTATGTTTTTAAACTGTTGAGCTTTGGCATTTCGGGTCTTGTGGTTTCAAATGAGATTTTACGACAGGTTGATAAACGAATTTTATTAAGCCTTCGAATATTTTAAATAGATAATAGCGTTGTTAGCCTCTTGGGCGTTTGTAAATGTTTGCAAAAATTTCCTCCAGCCTTGTGGGTTACATCTCGGGGTCCACGACGCTGTAATATTCCTGGATGACTCTAGGGGTGTTACAACAACTTAGCCTATGAACTGTTCGCAGACAAGTTCTTATAGTTTTAAGACTTAACAAGTTTATATTTGTTCAAATATTGCAAAAGCTTCGTAAACAAACAGTAAAACAGTAAGTTTAAATTACGAGCTGTAATCTTTTAAGAGAAATAAGTTTTACTGATAATCATAAAGGATTCAATGCTTGAAAGGATTTCAAATATACATACTGCGATGACAAGCCTACATAGGAAAACAAAATACACCGAAAAATGCAGACAGGCTAACTTCTGTACTGAGAATGTCTCCAAGGCCTTATGTCAGGATCATTTTCGGTTCCCTTCCACCAATTGACTAGGGAGTCATTGGCTCGATCCTGATAAATGCTTCTTCCTTCTAGGGTTTGATCATAGGCAAGTATGCAGTCCTCAGGGTGGGTGATCCGTTAACCTTTTGATGCCTTGATTTCATCAGCATTTGCAGAGGGAGCTTTCCTTCCGCTAACAGCCTCGAGAACTCATTCGCGGCATCCTGCAGCGTTTTGAATTTGTTGAACAAGGGAGATTCCCAGATGAGCGTATAGAAGTATCTCATCAGTTGGTTTTTCTTCCAGTTCTTCAGATCATCCGCTGAAGGCTGTCGATCAGTGGGTAGCAATATTTCATACGGCTTTCGCACATTGTTTTTCCAGGGGATGTTGGGATCTTGGAACTTCGGTCAAGATCCAGATACCATGTATCCTTTTGTAGGTGCGTCCAGACGACCTATCGCAGCAGCAACACTATATTCCAGTGCTGCATCAATCTCTCTCTCTCTAGTCTCCATCAATGGCCAGCCTCTCTGGCTTCTTCCACTACGCCATAGATGACTTTCTACAACACTTAGGGGGTGTCACCTTCTTGGATGTTACCATAGCGAAATTTTGGACCTACCACAACGTTCGGGTTATGGTGTTACCAAATCCTGAAATATATGTTACTCTCGCTATAAAAGGTGTAACTCTCAGTAACACCATGAGATGTGTTACCTTAGAGTATTAATAAACAAATTTTGAACTTAATATAAAATTAATGATTTAATAAATTTTTAACTTTAAAAATAATTAATTTTAATAAAACATTGAATCTATTTTTATAAAAAATTATTCTATCAAATATATAAATATTTTAAAAATAATAAAATATTTTTAATAAATTTAAATTGAAAAGGTTTTAAAATAAATTAGTATTTGAAAATTAATAAATTTTGATTAAGATAAATAAAAAATTATTAAAAAAATGCTTGTAATAACTATGAATAATTACAAAATAATTAAAATAACAAATTTAATAATTATATTTTATTACCAAAAAAATAAATTAAATTTGCAATATTGGAAAAAAAAGTAAAGTACGTAATATATATATACTGAGATATATACCTGTAACACCCCCAAATCCAGTTGGGTTATTACAGTGCCGTGGACCCACACCAGGGGATCCACCAGGCGAATACGACTAAATTACATCAAATTAACGAACAAGGAAAATCACAGTCCCTACTATGATATCCGACACAATATTCCGATGTGGAATTTCAACGACAAGGATGGGCCTACATGGCCAAAATAAAATACAAAAACATCCACGAGCCCTGCTCAGATAATACAAAATGACAACAACTAACGAAACTGGAGTACTCCAACTGTCTGACCGACATGAACACCGAAACAACTCGGACCAGTATCGCTCGAATGCCTCGTCGCCATCGGCGCCCTGTGTCCCAACTCTCTCCGCGCAATCACCTAAAACATGAAAACATGTTCTGCCCCCACGGGGTCAGTCATCCAGATAATGATTATCAAATACATGTACAACATGACATGCATCCAACGGCAGAATAAACACTACAACAATGGTAATACGAGATGCTCACAAACCAAAGTAAGAATCGAGCATTCGTGAAACACTATGCCCACGGCATACGATCGGTACCTGCTCAACAGGTTAGAACACAAGTGCCCAACGGCGAATCATCAATATAGAACACAACAATGGACTACCCTGTTGGAACATATAGTTCCATACATAAATTAAAAGTGTTTTGATGATTAATGTTGATAAGCAAAACAAAACAACGAAGAGATGAAGCAAGCATCGAAGGAAAACGAAGTGCAAAAAGCTGGAAAAACACAAAGCTAACGTACGTAATATGTGATCATTAACGTACGTAATGGAAGCAGCTTAACGTACGTAATGGATGAGAGATAACGTACGTAAATAAGTTCAAACAAGTGAACGTTGGAGAAGTCAAAGTCAGCAAAGCATGCAACGGATATATGACGTCATCAGTGATGTAATGTTAACGTACGTAACAAAGGAAAGGCTAACGTACGTAACTCAAATGACGAATCTCACTGGACTATTTTGTGAAGATGCTAACGCACGTAACCAGCAGGTTAACGTGACGTAAGGTGCTTACGCATTTAATGGAATGGATATAACGTACGTAATGAAGGTCCTGGCAGCTAACGGCTAGTTTGATCATGAAGCCTATAAATACCATCCCTATGGTATTGTTTGAGCACAACAACCTTGAGCAAATTGCCTATACTTGTGATATTATTATACACATTCTTGTTGTTGATATTGAGCTTAATTGTAAGTGTTTGAGTGAGAATTCACGAAAACATACACGAGTGGTAAAAGAAAAGATACGATTGGATTCGGTGTTATTAGGATCAAGGATCCGGCATTATTAAAATCGCAATCGATATCTAAGTGAGGTTTATCTAGTACCCATAGAAAGCTAGAGCGGTTGATTCCTTGTCCGATAGAAAAGGAAAACGGTTTAACTTGGACCGACGCAAAGACAAGTACGAGTGGTTTATCACGGACCAATAGAAGACGTGATTGTAAACGGTTATACCTCGACCAATAGAAGAGAGGCGTAGAGGTTGCTATCTTTAACCTATTGAAAAAGATAAAGAGAGGACGTAGGCTCGTTTATAGCCGAACCTCTATAAATCCTCGTGTCCTTTATTTTTCCGCACTTTTTATTTACGCTTCCGCAAACGGCGCAAATATCCGAATCGGTACCCAACAATTGGTATCAGAGCGGTACTCCAATACGCGGCTTAACATCCGAGGAGAAAAGATCCAATGGCTTTTCAAATAGCTCCCGTCGAAGGCCTTGCTCTCAACCGACCACCATTCTTTGATGGCTCAAATTATTTGACGTGGAAGAAGAAGATGTCGATATTCATCCGAGCATACGACATCGAAATTTGGAAGATTATTTGCCTTGGCCCGAAAGTTCCAATCAAATCCGACGGTACGCTCAAATCTTTCGAAGAATACGACGATGCCGATTGGAAAAATGACCATCTAAATTGTAAGGCTACTCAACTCTTATTTTGTGCCTTAAATCCGGAAGAGGTCAATCGAATCTCATCGTGTGAGAGTGCGAAAGAAATATGGAAAATTCTAGAAATCACACACGAAGGGACGACTCAAGTCAAGGAGACGAAGATAAATATGCTTCTCCATGACTACGAGTTATTCATGATGAAGGGTGACGAGTCCATCACCAATATGCTCGACCGATTCTCGGTCATCACCAATGGACTAGCTTCGTTTGGCAAACCATTATCTAGTAGTGAAAAAGTTAAGAAAATTTTACGATCACTACCTAGCGAATGGGACGGCACCGTGACCGCAATTATGGAATCTAAAGATCTCAACACGCTTGATTTTAGCGCCCTCGTTGGTTCGCTAATTAATTATGAGATCGTGTTAAAATCACGAAGTGTCAAGCCGAAACCGAAAGAAAAATCGCTAGCCATGAAGGCTAAGATGTCGAAAAAGAAAGAAGAAATCCCGGTGGAAGAAAGCGACGAAGAAGCGGCATATTATGCCAAGAATATTAATAAATTCCAAACCTTATTAAACCGGAGGAAGAAGGATATCTCGAGCGAAACGAAGAAGTTCGACAATTCTTGTCGACTATGTGGAAAACCAGGCCACTTCGCTAAGCATTGCCGAGCCAAACCAAAAAAGGAGGTTCTCGTGGCAACATGGAGCGATGAAGATGAAGACGATGATTTCATCAATCAAAATAATCTCGCTCTCATGGCCCGAAGTTCGTTCGACGACAGTGACGTCGAAAGCCAGGTAAGTACATCCTCCCGTGATGAATTATTTGATGCATTTGAGTTATTACATACGGATTTTCAAAATGCATTATCGGAAATTAAATCCCTCAAGTCTAAAATTAAATCTTTGGAAATTGAAAATTCCAAAATTATCGAGAAGGGAAAATTTGTTGAAATCGATCATTCAAAGTGTATTGAAAATGAAAATATTTTGAAGAATGATCTCGCTAAAATCCAAACCGAGCTTAAATATTTGACAAAGAAATTCTCGTATGAAACGAGAAATTTGAACAAATGCTTGGTGTTCAAAAATTTACTTTGAATAAAGAGGGGTTAGGATTCAAAACTCGTTCGAAAAACGAATCCGTTAATTTTAAAATACCCCATTGCGAAAAGTGTTTGAAAATCGGGCATCATATTTCAAGTTGCAAAAGCCCGAGACGGACGATAAAAATTAAGAAAATTTGGGTTCCTAAAGGAACAATCGTTTCAAATATCGTCTATGTTTCTAAACAAAAACCAACTATAGGTTGGATCCCCAAAAATTGATTTTTGTATTTTACTCAGGGGGAGTATTTTTTTTAAGGGGGAGATAATATTTTCAGGGGGAGTTTTTACCCTTTATGCATTTATTTATCATAAATTGCTATCATGCATATTTTATAATTTGGTATTATTTATTTCAATTGATATTTTATCCACTTTTTGATGAAAACAAAAAGGGGGAGAGAATGGAGAAGGAGAAAAAAAGTCGACAATGGGATTAACCCTAAAAGGGGGAGAAAATCGATAAATGAAAAGGAGAAGTCGAAAAGACGATGAAAATTTAAAAATGGAGATAATAAAAGAAGGAGTCGAAAAAGAAATGGGAGAAGATTCTAACGAAACGGACAAAGTCGAAAACTTTGGTCTGTAAAGATATACATATATTTGTATTTTTGCAGGAAAATCCCATTGACGAAGTGTTGTTTTGTAATCATCAAAAAGGGGGAGATTGTTGGAACATATAGTTCCATACATAAATTAAAAGTGTTTTGATGATTAATGTTGATAAGCAAAACAAAACAACGAAGAGATGAAGCAAGCATCGAAGGAAAACGAAGTGCAAAAAGCTGGAAAAACACAAAGCTAACGTACGTAATATGTGATCATTAACGTACGTAATGGAAGCAGCTTAACGTACGTAATGGATGAGAGATAACGTACGTAAAGAAGTTCAAACAAGTGAACGTTGGAGAAGTCAAAGTCAGCAAAGCATGCAACGGATATATGACGTCATCAGTGATGTAATGTTAACGTACGTAACAAAGGAAAGGCTAACGTACGTAACTCAAATGACGAATCTCACTGGACTATTTTGTGAAGATGCTAACGTACGTAACCAGGCAGGGTTAACGTACGTAAAGGTGCTTACGTACGTAATGGAATGGATATAACGTACGTAATGAAGGTCCTGGCAGCTAACGGCTAGTTTGATCATGAAGCCTATAAATACCATCCCTATGGTATTGTTTGAGCACAACAACCTTGAGCAAATTGCCTATACTTGTGATATTATTATACACATTCTTGTTGTTGATATTGAGCTTAATTGTAAGTGTTTGAGTGAGAATTCACGAAAACATACACGAGTGGTAAAAGAAAAGATACGATTGGATTCGGTGTTATTAGGATCAAGGATCCGGCATTATTAAAATCGCAATCGATATCTAAGTGAGGTTTATCTAGTACCCATAGAAAGCTAGAGCGGTTGATTCCTTGTCCGATAGAAAAGGAAAACGGTTTAACTTGGACCGACGCAAAGACAAGTACGAGTGGTTTATCACGGACCAATAGAAGACGTGATTGTAAACGGTTATACCTCGACCAATAGAAGAGAGGCGTAGAGGTTGCTATCTTTAACCTATTGAAAAAGATAAAGAGAGGACGTAGGCTCGTTTATAGCCGAACCTCTATAAATCCTCGTGTCCTTTATTTTTCCGCACTTTTTATTTACGCTTCCGCAAACGGCGCAAATATCCGAATCGGTACCCAACATACCCAAAGGTAAACCAAACCAGAGTTGAAATAAATACGAATCACAATGCCCGAAGGCTCCAACGGAAACACCAAAACATCATAATGGCCTGAAAGCCCTCAGCCGAAGCTTTCAAAATATCACAATGGTCTGAAAACCACTCAGTCGAAGCTGCCAATCATCACAATGTCCTGAAAGCCAAACAGCCCGAAGCTGTATATCATCATAATACGGATCTCAAAGAAACAAACCCGACTGTCGAACATACCCCTCGGCATATGAACAACCAGTCGCCAACCGTCGGACATATCCAATACAACATGAACTATGAACGACCAAACCAATAAGGCTCAAAAGGGACATCACAGTACGCCTGATCCGGAAATGTGTCCGTGCACATGTCCACCCCGTATATGGAATCCAGAATATACAAGCAATAATGTACCTAATTAGCCTCACGAACTACGTCTCGTGTGTACGGTCCAATTCGGAAACATCCACGCATGACCATCTGTGCCTGACTAAAAATCCCACACTTAACCAATTGACACGCAGATATGATTCCAGATATGTCACGATGCACCATGACAACAAAACTCAAAGGATAACACATCTAATACGGATCAAAAGACTCGCCAAAGTGATAATGACACACAGATAATGAAAGATCGACACGACCAACAATATACAAAACAACCATCCTGGGATTGTCATGATCAACAATCACAATACAACAACCCTGAAATTCTCCACCCTCAACGATCACAAAATTACCGAGTTCACGAGAATGATAGTGTGCTGCCTTGAGTTGGCCAACACGACAACAATAACTCACGGATGGGCACCGTCCTCGATGTGCCAATTTAATACCTCGATTGTCTTAGAACGACAAATCAATAACGACTCAACGAATGGGAACTATCCTCGACAGTCCCAATTCAATACATCGATTACCTTAGAACGTCCAATCGATAACAATGATACAATGGATGGGAAATGTCCTCGACAATCCCAATTCAATACATCGATTACCTTAGAATGGCCAATCGATAACAACGATACAACGGATGGAAAATGTCCTCAACAGTCCCAATTCAATACATCAATTACCTTAGAACGGCCAATCGATAACAACGATACAACGGATGGGAAATGTCATAGACAATCCCAATTCAATACATCGATTACCTTAGAATGGCCAATCGATAACAACAATACCACGGATGTCTCGGCACCTTCAATCGGTTACCGATAATGAAGATGATAATCGAATACGTCAATGCCTTCAATCGGCCAATACAACATCAATAACGAAGCACCAATATCAATAACAATGATCACAACTATGTCTTAAATCGATCTATGTCAACAACAACAATCGATACATCGATACCACAAATCGGTTATCGAAATGCCAACAAGTATCGAAATGCCTTGAACTGGCCATTTCCGAACAACAATAACATTTGGCATAATTTGCCGAAGGGTATCGTATCAAACAATCCCTTGATATCAACAAAATCATAAAGAGACCAAGTCTCGAAATGATACACACATTCATACACATACATGATAACATTAATCTCATTGACTATTACAAGTATAAAACTTGCCTCAAACCGAAGGCAATGAAAGTCCTTCCACGATCAACGTCCTCCCACGAAACAACGAACGGCGTCCTCCGATAATCACAAGCACTCGAATAACCTTGAATGAAATACAATTCATTCAATAACACAAAATCAGTAGAAAACAACACCAAAGATAATCCCGATTCAATCACGAATCGGTAAACTCCTCAAACGAATATCATAGTCCTCAACTGTGAATTCTAACATTCTCCCACCTCAATGATCAATATGATTAAATGTTCTTAACACTTTTGAAAACAATTCAACAAGAATCACTTAAGAACAACATCAAATAGATCCTCCTACAATGATAATATCATCAATATTATCACTATCACCTCAAGAACATCATCAACACAACAAACATGATGTCTAAACAATAATCAATCACTAATTCATCATGAATTCGAATTAATCAACAAGATTAAATCAACCATTTCAAGATTATGATAATCATTACATAATTCATCATATTTCTATATCGAAATGGTTATAATCCCTCAAAACCACATCCAACAACAATAATCATATCAAAGCTATGTTAATCATTTAAAAATCTTAACATAACTCTTCCTAGACATGATTATAACCTCCAAGTATTCTTAACATCAAGAACACAATCAAATTCAAGCTATACCAATATGTTCTTCATCATAAGTTTATCAAAACTATGAAGAACCATATGATCCTCCATCAAAACATCAATACGCGAACTACACGAGGTAATCAACAACAACAACAACCTAATCTCGATATTAAACACAAGTTTAACAAACATACCTCTAGAAGAAGGAAGAACAACTTCAAACCATCAAGAATCCACTCCAATCTTCAAGTTTCTAAGCTCCAATCCAAGTTATGAAGCTCAATCGATTTGGAATAGGCTAGAATTCACTAAAAGATGCAGAGGGATGATTTCTAGAGAGAGAAATCGAAATTGGATCGTGAGAAAATGAAAGACAAATCATGTATTTATAATCTGCACATCACATTACGGCCGCTATCCTCCAGCCTTAACGTACGTTAAGGGCTTAACGTACGTTAAGGGCTTAACGTACGTTATAGCCTCTACGTAGCGTACACTACGTAGTCCAAAACTCACTGCCTCAAAACGGGGGTACCCATTACGTACGTTAACTAAATTATAGACGTAACAAACATCACCATTACGTATGTTAACATCAAGGTATAGCGTACGTAATGTGCGTTGACCTGCCTGTCCCAATCGAACTCCGCGAACCCACCCTGGCCCGGTCCCATATGCCGAAAGTCAGTATTGATCTGATAACCGACGTTACGTACGTAACCCTCACTGTTTAACGTACATAATCTCAACACAATAGCATACGTAATGCTACACATGTAGAGTATGCTATGGCTATATACTTAGCCACAATTCCAAACTCACCAAGCCACATCCAAACGACGAAACAAAATCGACGACAAGAATAAATATATCGATTCCGAAATATCTTAATACAATATACATTGTATCAGTCAAATACAACAACACTTTTATAATTCCAAATGAATACGTACAACTCAATAGTGAAATGAAAAAAATTACCCTCGGATATTACAATATTCGTTGAGCGGCAAAACAGATTAAAGGAGAGCGGAAAATAAAAATTGGGTCAAAACACAAGTTAAAGGAAATTGGGGCAAAACAAAGTACACTCAGACGGGGGAACTTCTTCTTATCCGTTCCGCTAGGCTCCTTGGCTTTCGAGAATATATCTGAAATTGTCGAAAGAGATGCTACAATAGCTACAATAAAATAATAACTTTGCTAAATCAGTCCCTCAATCGCTCACTCGGCTATCTCACTTGCTCAATCGTCAAGGATTTACGTTCAATTATGGTTCAATCGCTCGGACGTCAAGGATTAAGGTTCAATTAGTATTCAATCTAAGCTTGGTTTGTGTTTGATTTAAGGTATAGATCTCTCTTTTTTTGCTTCGATTTGTAATCTTGGTTTGTGTTCATTCATCGATCTGTATATATTTGTGTTGTATGCTTCGATTTGACTTCTCTCTGTCTCTCTCCCCTCTCTGTCCCTCTCTCTATCTCTCTCTCTCTCTCTGTGTGTGTGTGTGTGTGTGTCTCTCTATCTCTCTCTCTCTCTCCCCCCTGCCTCTCGCTCTCTGCCTCAAGACGGGGGTACCCATTATGTACGTTAACTAAATTACGTACGTAACAAACATCACCATTACGTACGTTAACATCAAGGTATAGCGTACGTAATGTGCGTTGACTTGCCTGCCCAGTCGAACTCCACGAATCCAGCCTGGCCCGGTCCCACACGCCAAAAGTCAGCATCAATCTGATAACCAACATTATGTACGTAACCCTCACGGTTTAACGTACGTAATCTCAGCACAATAGCATACGTAATGCTACACATGTAGCGTACGCTATGGCTATATACTTAGCCAAAATCCAAACTCAACAAGCCGCAAACGACGAAACGAAACCTACGACAAGTATAAATATATCAATTCCGAAATATCCCAGTACAATACATATTGTATCAGTCAAATACAACAACACTTGTACATTTCCAAATGAATACGTACAACGCAACAGTGAAAAGAAAAAAAATTACCTTCGGATATTACATACCCCCCCCCATTAAAAAGAGTTTCGTCCCCGAAACTAAGGGTACACAAAATGGGATATGAACTATCCATCAGGATCTGAAAACAACATCTCCATAAATACTCCTGAATACGAACAACTCCGTTTGAGTAACTGGGCCAACCCCGCGGGTCCCCACGTCTCCTATGCCTGAATAAGGCGAAAAAAATCAAGTGATAAAACATTCATCTAAGTGTGAGATCAGTCGAATCATGTCTCCTCCACTAGAGATCGGACAGACAGTCGTACCACCCGCATGACTTGTAACACCGGTGTACACATCCCGAAGGAGCCGCTCATTATACATGCCTACAACCATTGGTGTACACTTTCCCATTCTCATCAGCATCGGACGCCCATGCAATCACTGACTCACGCCACAAAAGAAAACAACAACGCACAAATATAGTCCTCAGGACCATTTCAATCGCACGCCCCAAGTCCTCACAACTTGACGTCACAAATCACAATGAACAATTACCCAGATTATCACAAAATCTCGGGCACAATACCAAAAGGAAAGAAAACCACATCAATTGGCTCAAGTCTCAAGATTCTCAATTACTATTATTACAAGATAGATCAACAACAAATGGTTCACAACCACGATATTAAAATACATACCGAGACAAACATCAATCCGAAAAACAAGGAAAATACAAATCAAGGCTACATCTCAAGTGTACCCAGCATCGATATCCTCCAGATCATCGACATCCTTGATCTCAACGACTCGAAGACCCAAATCTGACCTCGCTCCTCCTCCTCGGCTATCCTTTCCTCTGGCTTTAGAAACCTGATAGGACCCCTTGGATGAAGTACGGACTGGAGTAACAAAATCTCTCGAGGCCCGTCAGCTCTCTCGAGATCTACTGGCACTAGAACTCCTGCAGTATTTTTGTAGGTGTCCCTGTCTCCCACATGAACGACAAACAAAAGCTGGCATAGTACACCGAGTACTAACGTGCCCTGTTGAATCACAGTTAAAGCAAACAACAGTCAAACTCGTCATCTGAGAGGAAGATGCTTTCCAAGCATGAAGACGACTAGAAAATGACCTACTGGACGTCGGAGCCCGATGTCCCTCTGAATGAACTGGCATCCTAGTCCACTCACAGAAGAAACTGAAGGGTGCTTCCGGGCAAGCTCCTTGATCAGAAACTCTGTTCCACGAGCCTTCTCAAAGAATTCGCCAAGGGAGTTACAATTATGATTGAACAACTGCATCCTCAACTGCGGGTTTAGCCTTTTACTAAAATACTTGATCTTATCCGCTTCAGTACGGATAACAGACAAAGCAACTGAAGGAGTCCTTGAAACTTCTCAGCAATGACAATAACACCCTCGTCCTTGACGGATTTGGGGTTCAAAACCTCCGACAACTTGGCTTCACGAAGTGGAGCCGGATAATACCTCTCTAACATAAGGGTATTAAACTCGCTCCAAACACAATCACGATCGTTGGGCTTCACAGAAAGCCACCAAGAATAAACAGCCTTACCCAAATAGTAAGCCGCTACCGCCACCTTACTCTCTTCTTGATATTGAACCCTGTCGAAGATTTCATCGACATGTTCAAGCCAATGAACGATATCAGCTGGTTCCGACGAACCCTCGAAAATAGGCGTCCTCTGACGAGAGATATTGCCAACAATCTGACTCACTCCCCCAGTCTGCCCACGAAACGGCACCTGGAATCCCTGATGCGGTGCACCATGAGCCATCAAGGCCTGCATGGTCTCCACTGTCTGCGTCATCTGAGTCATCTGGGATGCTCCTCATAAGAAAGAAAGGGTCGACGTGTCCACTCTCAGTCTGATCGACTTCTCGAGTATGACGTCCTGAAGGGAAATCGGTCGCCTAGGTAACACCACCGGCCGAACTCTGATCCATCTCGGCATCTGTACGCGCATAAACATGAGGTTCTAGGTTCTGGCTCGTTCTACAACCCTTATCCCCTCTATCACGTTCTCGGATTCCTCTTTCCATACAGAAAGAATAGCATTCAATTATGATCATAACTCAAATATGCCTCAACGGCCAATCCGGAATGCTAAGTCATTAACCAAACACGAGTATACATACTCAACAGATAAACAATCATATCAATCATGCTAATCATAGTCAATACAGAACCTACACGCTTCAAAACAAATACTCATGAATCAATCGTACCACATATATCACATACAAGTTTCCACAAAACATGCATAATCAATGTCATAATGAATGTATGAACATAAAATAGAATCGAGTCCTTACACAGGTCATACGAAGCTTCGAGGTCTTGCGATACTAGTCTTCACTACTGACGACGACTCGATCAAAGAATAACTCATACAGTCGCCCAACTATCACGACTCACAAAACCTGACTGTCCAGATTGTCACAACCTGTCAGCCCCACTACTACCGAATCGGTAGAGCCACATAACTCACATATCAGGGTATCTCACAACCCAATTTCTCTGATACCATCTTCTGTAACACCCCCAAATCCCATTGGGTTATTACAGTGCCGTGGACCCCACACCAGAAGATCCACCAGGCGAACACGACTAAATTACATCAAATTAACCTACAAAGGAAATCACAATCCCTACTATGATATCCGACACAATATTCCGATGTGGAATTTCAACGACAATGATGGGACTACATGGCCAAAATAAAATACAACAACATCTACAAGCCCTGCTCGGATAATATAAAATGACAACAACTGATGAAACTGGAGTACTCCAACTGTCTGACCGACATGAACACTGAAACAACTCGGACTAGTATCGCTCGAATGCCTCGTCGCCATCATCATGCCCCTGTGACTCAACTCTCTCCTCGCAATCACCTAAAACATGAAAACATGTTCCGCCCCCACGGGGTCAGTCATCCAGATAATGAATATCAAATACATGTACAACATGATATGCATCCAACGGCAGAATAAACAGTACAACAATGGTAATACAAGATGCTCACAAACCAAAGTAAGAATCGAGCATTCGTGAAACACTATGCCCACGGCATACGTTCGGTACCTGCTCAACGGGTTAAAACACAAGTGTCCAACGGCGAATCATCAATATAGAACACAACAATGGACTACCCAAATATAAACCAAACCAGAGCTGAAATAAATACGAATCACAATGCCCGAAGGCTCCAACGGAAATAACAAAACATCACAATGTCCTGAAAGCCCTCAGCCGAAGCGGCCAAAATATCACAATGGTCTGAAACCACTCAGCCGAAGCTGCCAATCATCACAATGGCCTGAAATCCAAACAGCCCGAAGCTGTATATCATCACAATACGGATCTCAAAGAAACAAACCCGACTGTCGAACATACCCCTCGGCATATGAACAACCAGTCGCCAACCGTCGGACATATCCAATACAGCATGGACTATGAACGACCAAACCAATAAGGCTCAAGAGGGACATCACAGTATGCCTGATCCGTAAATGTGTCCGTGCACATGTCCACCCCGTATACGGAATCCAGAATATATATGGGACAATGTACCTAATTAGCCTCACGAACTACGTCTCGTGTGCACGGTCCAATGCGGAAACATCCACGCATGACCATTGTGTGCCTGGCTAAAAATCCTACACATAACCAATCGGCACGCATATATGATTCCAGATATGTCACGATGCAACATGACAACGAAACTCAATGGATAACACATCCAATATGGATCAAAAGACTCACCAAAGTGATAATGACACACGGATAATGAAAGATCGACACGACCAACAATATCCAAAACAACCATCCTGGGATCACAATCCCTAAGGACTGATTAACACGATCAACAAATCACAATACAACAACCCTGGAATCCTCAACCCTCAATGATCATAAAATTACCGACTTCACAAGAATGATAGTGTGCTGCCTTGAGTCGGCCAACACGACAACAATAACTCACGAATGGGAACCGTCCTCGGCGGTCCCAATTCAATACCTCGATTGTCTTAGAACGACCAATCGATAACGACTCAACGGATGGGAACTATCCTCGACAGTCCCAATTCAATACATCAATTACCTTAGAACGTCTAATCGATAACAACGATACAATGGATGGGAAATGTCCTCGACAATCCCAATTCAATACATCGATTACCTTAGAATGGCCAATCGATAACAACGATACAACGGATGGAAAACGTCCTCAACAATCCCAATTCAATACATCGATTACCTTAGAACGGCCAATCGATAACAACGATATAGCGTATGGAAAATGTCCTCAACAATCCCAATTCAATACATCGATTACCTTAGAATGGCCAATCGATTACCTTAGAATGTCTCGGCACCTTTAATCGGTTACCGATAATGAAGATGATAATCGAATACGTCAATGCCTTCAATCGGCCAATACAACATCAATAACGAAGCACCAATATCAATAACAATAATCAAAACTATGTCTTAAATTGATCAATGTCAACAACAACAACCGATACATCGATACCACAAATCGGCTATCAAATTAGCAACAAGTATCGCAATGCCTTGAACCGGCCATTTACGAACAACAATAACATTTGGCATAATTTGCCGAAGGGTATCGTATCAAACAATCCCCTGATATCAACAAAATCATAAAGAGACCAAGTCTCGAAATGATACACACATTCATACACATACATGATAACATTAATCTCATTGACTATTACAAGTATAAAACTTGCCTCAAACCGAAGGCAATGAAAGTCCTTCCACGGTCAACATCCTCCCACGAAACAACGAACAGCGTCCTCCGATAATCACAAGCACTCGAATAACCTTGACTGAAATACAATTCATTCAATAACACAAAATCAATAGAAAACAACACCAAAGACAATCCCGATTCAATCACAAATCGGTTAAACTCCTCAAACGAATATCATAGTCCTCAACTGTGAATTCTAACATTCTCCCACCTCAATGATCAATATGATTAAATGTTCTTAACACTTGTGAAAACAATTCAACAAGAATCACTTAAGAACAACATCAAATAGATCCTCCTACAATGATAATATCATCAATATTATCACTATCACCTCAAGAATATCATCAACACAACAAACATGATGTCTAAACAATAATCAATCACTAATTCATCATGAATTCGAATTAATAAACAAGATTAAATCAACCATTTCAAGATTATGATAATCATTACATAATTCATCATAATTCTTTATCAAAATGGTTATAATCCCTCTAAACCGCATCCAACAACAATAATCATATCAAAGCTATGTTAATCATCTAAAAATTTTAACATAACTCTTCCTAGACATGATTATAACCTCCAAGTATTCTTAAACATCAAGAACACAATCAAATGCAAGCTATACCAACATGTCTTCATCATAAGTTTATCAAAACTATGAAGAACCATATTATCCTCCTTCAAAACATCAATACACGAACTACACGAGGTAATGAACAACAACGACAACCTAATCTGGAGATTAAACACAATAATAACCAACATACCTCTAAAAGAAGGAAGAACAACTTCAAACCATCAAGAATCCACTTCAATCTTCAAGTTCCTAAGCTCCAATCCAAGTTATGAAGCTCCAAATCAAGTTGGAAGAGGCTGGAATTCACTACGAGATGCAGAGAGATGATTTCTAGAGAAAGAAATCGAAATTGGATCGTGGGAAAATGAAAGACGAATCATGTCTTTATAATCTGCACATCACATTACGACCACTATCCTCCAGCCTTAATGTACGTTAAGGGCTTAACGTACGTTATAGCCTCTACGTAGCGTACGCTACGTAGTCCAGAACTCACTGCCTCAAAATGGGGGGACCCATTACGTACGTTAACTAAATTATGTTCGTAACAAACATCACCATTACGTACGTTAACATCAAGGTATAGCGTACGTAATTTGCGTTGACCTGCCTGTCCTAATCGAACTCCGCGAATCCAGCCTTGTCCGGTCCCATATGCCGAAAGTCAGCATCGATCTGATAACCAACGTTACGTAAGTAACCCTCACAGTTTAACGTATGTAATCTCAACATAATCGTGTATGTAATGCTACACATGTAGAGTACGCTATGGCTAGATACATAGCCAAAATTCCAAACTCACCAAGCCACATCCAAACGACGAAACGAAACCGACGACAAGAATAAGTATATCGATTTCGAAATATCTTAATACAATATACATTGTATTAGTCAAATACAACAAAACTTTTATAATTCCAAATGAATACGTACAACACAATAGTGAAACGAAAAAAAATACCCTCGGATATTACAATATCCGTTGAGCGGCAAAACAGATTAAAGGAGAGCGGCAAATGAAAATTGGGTCAAAACACAAGTTAGGGGAAATTGGGGTAAAGCAAAGTTCACTCAGACGGGGGAACTTCTTCTTATCCGTTCCGCTATGCTCCTTGGCTTTCGAGAATATATCTGAAATTGTCGAAAGATATGCTACAATAGCTACAATAAAATAATAACTTTGCTGAATCGGTCCCTCAATCGCTCACTCGGCTATCTCACTTGCTCAATCGTCAAGTATTTAAGTTCAATTAGGGTTCACTCGCTCTGTCGTCAAGGATTAAGGTTCAATTAGTGTTCAATCCAAGCTTGGTTTGTGTTTGATTTAAGGTATAGATCTCTCTTTTTATGCTTCGATTTGTAATCTTGGTTTGTGTTCATTCATCGATCTGTATATATCTGTGTTACATGCTTCAATTTGACCTATCTCTGTCTCTCTCACCCCTCTCTCTCTCTCTCTCTCTCTCTCTCTCTCTCTCTCTCTCTCTCCCTGGCTCTCCCTCTCTGCCTCTGTCACACACAAAAACTAGAAAAAAACACTCAATGTGTTTATTTATGTGTAAAAATATGTTGTGCGCATGTAAAAGCTTAGTTTCTAGGTTATATTAGCGGGGGTAAAAGCTTTTATACTAAATGCAGTTTCTAGGTTTGCTGTAGGTGATGAAATAACATGCCCTTGCAAGAAACGTAATAATGATAAGTGGTATCATCAAGATGTAATATACAACCATCTCATATACAATGGTCAATATCTATTGTATATGGAATGGATATGTGAGATTTCTCGACGAAGGAGTGACGAAGACATGGATTGTGAGGGTGGGGTAGATTTTGGAGATAATCTAGGTGACATGGCGCACCGTACTCATGGAATGCAGAATGGTGAGGATGAGCACACTAATATACTAACTGCCGATTAAGTTCACTCGCCATCTCGAAGATGAAAAGCAGCCATTATATCCTGGTTGTTCAAAATTTTCGAGATTAAGTTTTATCATTAGGCTTTATTCATTAAAATGTTCACATTGAATTATGGAAGTTGCATTCGGGTATTTACTACATTTGTTGAGAAGCTTTCCCCATGGCCCATATACCTTTACCTTTTAATTCTGCAAAGAATATCATTAATGATTTAGGGCTTAATTAGGAAAAAATACATGCATGTCCAAATGATTGCATGTGGTATTGGGCAGAAAACAAGGATAAAGATGTTTGTAAGACTTGTGGTGTTTCGTGATGGGCAGTAGTTGAAAAACAAGGCAACAATGACAATGATCCAGAGAAGGTGATTCGCAGAATTCCGACGAAGGTTATGCGCTATTTTCCGCTAAAACCAAGGCTGCAAAGGTTTTTTATGTCCAAGGAGTATTCTGAACTTATGTTATGGCATGCCGTCGGATGAATAAAAGATGGGAAGCTAAGACATCCAGCTGATGCCGAGGCTTGGCAGGCAGTGGATGCAAGATATCCTGATTTTTCAGTAGAAAATAGAAATATCCGACTTGGTGTGGCCGCTGATGGATTCAGTCCTTACCATACAATGACTTTAGTTCACTCAACATGGCCAATTATATTGGTAAATTACAACCTCCCACCTTGGCTATGCATGAAGCCTGAAAATTTGATTCTTTCAACAATCATCTCCGGTCCAGATTCTCCAAAAAAATAGCATTTATGTATTTATGCAGTCTCTAATCGAAGAGTTGAAAGAATTATGGGATATAGGCATAGAAACCTATGATGCCTTTACTGATAAAAAATTTAGGCTACGTGCAAGCGTGTTGTAGACCATTAGTGATTTTCTACGATATGCAATGTTATCCAGTTGGAGCACAAAGGGTAAATTGGCCAGTCCCATATGCCATTATGAGACATCTTCAATGTACTTGAAACACAGTAAAAAAATGTGCTACATGAATTATAGAAAATTTCTAGATCCGGAGCACAAGTGGAGGTTTGACAAAAGAAGATTCAATGGTGAAGTTCAAATGGGACAGGCTCCACCAATTTTAACTAGAACAGATGTAGTTGAATCATTATCGGGCTACGAAAATGAATTTGGAAATGCCAAAAGCAAGAATAAGGGTAAAAGGGGTATAAAGCGTAAAAGGGATTGCCTTTAAAAAATCAATATTTTTTAATTTACCGTATTGGAGTCATAATTTATTGCTGCATAACCTTGATGTTATGCATATCGAGAAAAACATATGTGACAATATGCTCGGTACTTTGCTGAATATGGCCCATAATTCGAAAGACCATTTAAATGCTCGTTTTGATTTACAAGAAATGGGCATCAGGAAGGTATTGGAGAAACAAGAGAAAGAAATATTATGCACAGTATTGGAGAAGGCCAAACTGCCATATGGCTGCGCAGCTAATATCAGTCGGTATGTTCACACAAAAGAAATGGTCATCTTGGGGTATAAGAGCCACGATTCTCATTTTGTTCTTCACTACTTGTTACAATTTGCAGTGAAAAAAAACATTGAAACCTCAGGTTGCTGTACCTTTGATCAGACTTGGTGCATTCCTAAGAGGTCTTTGGAGCAAAGTAATCTATTTGCGTGATATGAAGAGGCTACAACAAGAAATTGTTGAGATTGTTTGTAGTTTTGAGATGATTTTTCCCTCGGATTTCTTTGACGTAATGATTCACTTGCTGGTTCGTTTGTGCCAGGAAGTTGAATATGGGGGACCTGCACACTTGAGATGTATGTGGCTAATTGAGCGTTGTCTATGTAAGCTGAAATCTTATACACGCAATAATTCTAAACCAGAGGGTTCCATCGCCGAAGGCTACCTTGCAGAATGTAATATCCAAATTTATTATTGAGTATTTCATTTGTTTTTTAGCCATGTATTATTCGGAATCGTGATATCGATAATTGGAGTATGATATTTCTCACATTTGTATCTTTGTACATGAGTATAACATCATACAAATTTTCTCATGCAAACTCGTGATAACGCACGCTAAGAATGTAGCTTAACATGCGTTATTGGCTAAAACTAGCACACGCTACGATTGAAGAATTGCGTGCGTTAGGTAGTCAATTATTGAGGTAGGCGGCTAGCACATGCGCCAGCCGGACATGGGTCCAGATAAGATTCCCGCGGGCGAACCTGGACAGATTTGGAGTCAATGCTTGTTAGCGTGCGCTAAGGATACTGTGATAGCGTGCGCTAAATAACATACGAACAGAAATGTTATAAAGGGAGAGCACCCCATTTTACTTGGTTTACATTCTCTTCACTTGTCCTTCGTTCTTGAGAGACCAGAGAGCCTCATATCTTCCTTAAACACACATAGACCACCTCTACTTGATCATTGGAGATTGGATGTCACTTGTGATTGATCGTTGAAGTGGAGAAGCACCTTGGATTGACATTCAAACAACCGGAGTTGGATTCTGCCTTTTTGACTCGGTGTTTTCTTCATCTTAAGGTATGTTAATTCTATCCAGCCTTAGATTCTGTTCTTGAGAATAAGATGATCATGCTACCAAGATATTGAGTTCCAGTGATGAATTATTCAAACAAACATCATGTTTAGAAGTCGGAATGATTATACTTATGATATCGTCGTTGAAAACATCGTAGTTGGAATCCTAGTACGTCAAATGATGAGAGGAATATTCTGAGGTTGATCATCCGAATGATTAACGTTGCCATATTTATCGTAAACTTGGATTTGATATCACTTTTGTTATAAGGATTTAAGAAAGAATCATCTTAGGTTGTATCTTTTCATTGGGATCGTTAGTTCACCTTTAAGATGAAGTCTGAATGTGATAATGGTAATGGAATCTAGTGCATCAACCTGAGATCACCGAACTTCAAATGAGAATGATAATCGAGATTGAATATAAGAGTTGTGATGATATTCATTTCCTTGAATTCAAAGATGATTGAATCCGTAAGATTATCCATAAGTTTATGATATGTAGACGAGTAACGTACGTAAATCACTGAGGAGTTCGTAAGTTTCATCACCGTTAGAACAGTCATCTGCCCAGAAGTGAAACTGCCATGCACGCTTAGCGTACGCTAAGCTATGTAGATTAACGTACGCTATCGGGCTTCGTTAACGTACGCAATGTTTGGTACATAATGTACATTAAAATCATCAGAGGAGTCAGTCGGCTGATCAGAGAGGGTCTGCCGATACTTATATAGCGTACGCTAGACTTTGTTGTTTACGTATGCTAACGAGTAGACCTAACGTACGCTACATAGGATACGTAGCATGCGTTAAGCAAGCCAGGCATATTACGTTTTATGAACTTCCGACCGTAATTTGGATTGTTAGATGTTCATTCGACTTGAGATGAATTCTGTATTATTTCTTTTGTTAAGGTTCGAGCTTACCAACGTGATTGATCGAAGGGGACGACCTTCGAGTGTTTTGATATTCGTGGAAGCTTTATTCATGTCATCGAATCGAGGCAAGTACTTTAATTAGAATTGTTTATATTATGTCAGTAATATTGTGATTGTATTATGTACATATGTTGTGATTAATTGTCCACCATGCATTGATCCGACGGGAATCATCATGGGAATCTATAGCTGTGTGCGCTGGATCGTTGGACAGGTCGTTCCACCATGCGTTGGTCCGACGTGATAATCATGGGAATCTATAGCTGTGTGCGCTGGATCGTTGGAATACCATCAGTACGATGAGACTGTTATGATGTGATATGTGTTCTTGTTATTTCTCATTGGAGAAACTTGTTATGATGATTGTTGATTACATCACTGTTGTATGATTATTGTACTTGTACTAACATCGTTGTGCTAACCCCTTCGGGGGTGAACATTTGTTTATGTTCAGGATCCAGGAGAGCGGGGAAACAACCACTGGAGCTGCATGACGACGAGGGTGAAGCGTGATGTTCCGGCCGGGTTTATTGTCTGTTGTTGGTTATTTTAATAAGTACTCGAGTACGTCGTAATTTGTGATGTTCGGATTTCAGTGATGTATTAATATTCTTCATTTGGATATTTGTATTCTCGGTATTGAACCAGAACTACGTATTTTATTTCAGTGATTCCATGATTTAGTATCTGTTATTGTCTTTTCATTTATTCAACCTTGTAAATTCTTATGTAAAGGATTTACGGCACTGTAATATTCCTGAATATATCGAGGGTGTTACACAAAAGAATGCTTGATGTGCTGCTCAAGATTCTTAAGCGGTGACAGAGTACCTAAATCCGAGAGTTGTCCACAAAAGTTGGAATATCCAATTGGCACAAGGAGAAATAAAGATGGAAAACCTATTCAACTCGAAGAATCTTAATGGATGGCATGTCATCGGTACATCTTATTCAATTGTTGTAACAAGGATGTTGAGAGTTTAATCGAGTATGTTTTAAGGTCTAATTTATTTAAAAAGAATTAGAATGCTTCTATCTTGATAATATTAACTAGGTAATTATTGTAGGGAACATCGAGCTTTAATTGATGGTCATGCAATATCGAAAACATATAAAAGAGAGAGGGCACATATGAAAGATTTCTGGAATTGGCTGAAGGAAGAAGTTGGAAAAAAAGAGCACATTTCGAAGGAACTACAACTTCTTGCATTGGACCCTAATCGAGCAGCTAAGAGGTTTAGTGGATATGTTATTAATGGATGTCGATTCTTTACAAAAGCCAGAGATGCCAAGTGTACAACACAGAATAGTGGTGTATTTTTGTATTCCTTGACCACTAGCTTTGCAAGTTCGAAAGATCAGAATCCACATGTTGATGTTGTCGATTACTATGGATCAATTGAAGAAATCCTACAAATTAACTATTGGGGAGATTTCACTGTGATTTTATTCAAGTGTTGTTGGTACCATGCAGAAAAGGATTTGTATAGACTGACTCATGTGAATTTTAATAGATTGGTCCAAAAAACTGATCGATACGTGATGGCTTCACAAGTTCAACAAGTCTTTTATATAAAAGATCCAACTGAGAAGACATTACATAACGTTATCAATAGATTACCGAGGGGCAGGTGTGATGTCGATAGTGAAAATGGGAATGAGAATGATGGGACTGGTCTGGTTTTACATGATATAGGGGCTGCTTATGGAACAGGAAATCAAGTTATTCATGTGAATTGGGCTAGAGAAGACATCCCGACAATGAAAATTGTCATCCCGCCAAAATAAGTCAAGAAAACCATCTATCGTTTTCACATAATTCAGAACTTTTTATGTATTTACTGCTTTATGTAATATAAATTTTAGTAGTTAAAATTAGTGAAGTCTAGTATTTACTGCCTTTTAGTTAAAGTTAGTAGGCATCATATTGCCTTTTAATATTATTGCTAGAGAAGAACTGTTTATGTGTTTACTGCTTTATTTATTATTACTGCCTCATAAGTTAGTGAAGTTTAGTGTCTTTTATTGTGATTTAATTAGGCACCTTTTACTTGTAATTTGCTGGACTGCTTCTTTCTGTTTTTACTTTGCATTTGCTGCACCACTTATTTTTTGTATCGATCCTAATGTAATTTTCTTCTATTTTTATAGGATGGAAGATTGGCTACTTAATCTCAGATTTTACCACATGGGAAAAATTTCAGAATGGCCAATATGTTGGTGGAAAAGAGACTGAGATAATCAACGTAAAATCTGACTTGTTTTCCACCCGGTGCTGATGGAACATGTTGTAAATGATCTTGAATACACTGAAATTAGAGGAGTTTACAAAAGAAATGGTAATGAGGCAGGGGTGGAAACTGGTGGCAAATGATGAGGACCTGTTTGACTTAGTTAAAGAAACTCAGAATGATGACCACGTGGATCTCTATATTGACAATGTTGTCAATACTAAAATTGAGCCAGTACCGCAGATGCAGCCGCATGTAGTCATACGACCAAGGCCTAATGTATTTGAAGGAATTAAACTTTATGTTTAGTTATTAGTTCGTGAAGGCATCATCTTATGTTGGTAATATATAAGTATTTAGTTATTAGATCATACATGTATTGTTTATCCTAATGTAATTGTACTGATAATTAAAATGTATTGTTGCAGCTCCAAAACAAGTGAAACATCAGTTCGTGACCACTCATCAATTACAACAACAACAAAGAAATAAGAAGTGTACTGAAGTATACAGTCCTAGGAAATCCGCACGGTTGAATAATGCACAAGTGAAGATTCCAATTAAAATCAAGAGTTATCGAAAGTCAAGTGAAAATGCTGAAGTCACTAGTGCTAGGAGGTCGGCACGACTGACAAGTGCTAGGCCAGAAATTAATGACATGATAAGCAACCAGTAGCCTAAGTCAACTGAAATGAGGAGTGCTCGGAAGTCGAAACCAATGAATAATCAACAAGCCATAAATGGAAATGAGATTCTGAAGTCTGCAAGTGTTCAGAGGAAATTGGATATACATAATTCAAGGGATGAAAATGAGGATATGGATGAGAGTGACATTCAGGTTAGAAGACTTGAATCAATATTTTGATTACACTGCCAGTGTTTATACTTTAGCCGACGGCAAAAAGTCGTCGGCTAAAGTCCAATGTCGTCGGCTAAAGCTGCCAGTTGTCGGCTAAAAGTCTGTCGGCCGAGGTCGGTCGGCTAAAGTTTAGCCGATGGTAAATACAAAAGGTCGTTGGCTAAAGTTGAACTTTAGCCGACGGTGGAAAAGTTGTCGGCTAAAATATTTAGGTTTTAGCCGACTGAGTTAATATCATCGGCTAAAGTATGCAGGTTTAGCCGACGACTATTATGTTGTCGGCTAAAATGTATAAATTTTAGCCGACGGCAAGAATGTCGTCAGCTAAAGTGTTTTTTTTATTTTTTTTAATTCAAATTTTAGCCGACGGTTTATTCAATTACCGTCGGCTAAAGTCCCTTAAAAAAATATTTAGATCTTAGTATCCCAAACCTGTTCAGATAACCTGTCATTCCAAATGTACATCACAATCAACATACATCAATGTCCAATAAGCATAATTTATACACCAACATTTTAAAAATCACACTACATCAACATGTCATGTAGCAACATCAACAAAATCACTATAAACACCAACGTTAACGAACACAAGTCTAAATAAAATCCCAAAGATCCGTCAAATGAACTACTACAATGACAACATAAATCCTCAAAGATCCGTCAAATTCTTAAAGATAGAAGAAGATTGACTACCGTCTTGCATGTCGTCGTCCCGAGGCTATGAAGAAGAGGGAGGTGTTCGTGAATCGAAGAATTGAGGTGGTGGTGGTACCGGAATTCCCGACTGAGCCACGGTCCGACTCAAGGATATCAGATACTCATCATGGCTTGTTGAACCTTCTTTTGTTCCTCTTGGAATTTCTAGAACTTGTCTTGAGACTTCCTTTACTCCTTAGCTCGGAGCTCCCTCTCCATCCTCAATTGCTCCTCCAGATAGGCCTTTTGAGTGTCGCCCTTTGATTGCGCTCAAACTCTGTAGTGTTCTTCAATAGTCGGTTGCCTTCAGCTCCCATCATCGGCGTCCGATGATGACTCACTTTAGGAGGGTAAATGTTAGCCCACACCCTTGCCCTAATGTAGGGATCGGCCTGATTGATCTCTCAGCGTGCTAACTCGAGGCCAGTCTCATCCAAATACGGATGCTCCTCCCTGGCCATCTCTGTCAAAATCCTCTCAGACTCCTCAGTCACTCTCTCCTAATTAAGTGGGAACAAAAAAAGTAACCGAATATTAATAAAGTTCAGAGGTAAAGACTGATAGCAGTATTAAAATGGTTAGGATACATTTACAACTTACAAGTCTATCCGGATAGTTCGGATATGCCTTTTGAGTCACGTAGACAAAGGCATTCGCCACATTTTCATCAGAAGTGGCCTAGTGCGAAACTCTCGCTAACGACCGCGAACCTAAGCTGTGGTGCTCCGTCAAATCCTTACGGTTAGCAGTGTTGGTTGAACTGCTCGCCTATACATAAAACCATGTAATTTTGATTTAACAAGGAGCAAAATTACCACAAGTAAATTTCATATACGTTACATATCTTTAAACAATAATTACATTACGACAATATTTAGAGCTCGATTACATACAATGTAGTCCGGGTCGCTAAAATGTGCGCATAGCCACCTCCACTCGTACTCCCGATACTTGAACTCCTCGGGAGTAGCCTCGTGGGAATTACCCCAAGCTTACCAAAACATGTGTAGCTCATTTTTCCAAGATTTGTACCTATAACAAACATTTATAAATAATAATAAAATATTAGTCAAATATATTTGCAAAGTATTTTGTAAATTTTATGTATTATAGGGGGCATAAATAGACCCCTGGAATCGATGGTACCATAGGGGGCATAAATAGAGTCGACGGCGGACCAGAAAGCACCTCGGATGACGTGCTCGGTGTAGATCGGCCGCTCCCAGATGTAGTAGGAGGGGAGGGAATGCGGTGTATAAGAGGCATACGAGGCTGAGTCGTCTCGACAGTAGTGGGGGTCGTCCGCGATCTGGGAGTCTGATACGATAAGCGCCTCGCAATAGTATGTGCGTCATCCGCCGGATACAAGTTCCCATCCTTATACTTCAGTCCACTATTCTCTACTAGCCCACATATGCGAG
This sequence comes from Orobanche coerulescens, assembly GCA_033398695.1. Lineage (NCBI taxonomy): Eukaryota > Viridiplantae > Streptophyta > Magnoliopsida > Lamiales > Orobanchaceae > Orobanche > Orobanche coerulescens. The sequence continues at coordinate 133,174,061 of CM065802.1, read as the reverse complement.
CGTTACTCTGATCCAAATATTTACCGACAGGATCCGCACGATTAGAAGCTGCGTTACTATCTCCCGACTCCAGAGTCTTCGATTTTTTCTTACCACACGCTAGTCTCTTAATTTTATCCATTAACCTGTACAAATTCAAAAACAGAATCAATGATTTTTATACATAAACCCTAAATAGAAACCCTAGGGATTAAGAAAATCAGTAAAACATCATAAACCCTAAACAGAAATCAATTCTTATACACCCTGAAACCCTATTTTCAATTCTTATACATAAACCCTAAAATTTCCTTCATTTTATAATTTTCTACGGCCGTAATAAGGTAATCTCAATTTGAGTGACCTTATTACAACCGAAGGTAATGTCAATTTCCTTCGGTTTACAGTCTTTTCATATTTCAATTCTCTTAATTTGTCACAACCCGATTAGTCTAGAAATATCAAAATTCAAACCTAAATTATTCTCTTAACTGTCGCACCAAGTGGCCCTTAAATCCAGTGCTTTCAGTAGTTTCACATGAATAATGATCAAAATAATGAATTTAATCATCTCCCTTTAATTTCATTTAATTTATTCCATCGGATACAATTACTCATAAATATAGTTTAATGATCAAAATAATGAATTTAGTGTTGCTCTTTTCAGTCTCTGTGTATTGCTCACCTGGTTCTAGCAATAATTTAAAATAGGAGACCAAATTATAAATGATTTTTTATATGTTCAATGATGCTATTTTCTATTAAATAAATCAATCTTATTTATTTGTTGAATAATTAAATAGCTATTCTCATATCAAAACAATTGATATGAACATATATAATATTAGGTGATTTGTAGTTTGTTTGTTTTTATAGAAAAAGAAGTGAGGTGATACGTTATGTGATACACAAGTTTTTGCTAATACTCGAAAGCGCAAGCCTAGACGCAAATACCAGACTAAGCCTGAAGTGATGAAGTTCAGAATTGTAAGTAATTGTTTTTTTAGTCAATTCCTTGAATCCATATTTTATCTTCCTCTGTCGACTAATTATTTTCATATATTGATGTTGGTTTACTTTGTAGGCTACGATTAAGACCAAACTCAAGTCATCATCAGGACTTGATGGAATTGAGGAACTAGTTTCAGGTGGAAAAAAATCCCATGGTCCGAGTTGGATTATAGGCAGACATGATGCAAAAGTTGTCAAAACATCTACCAGGCTCAGGCTCCAGCTCCAGCAGATTCATACATTCAAGAGTTGACAAAAAAGATACGGCAGGACCTTGTTGACGAAATGGCCGCAAAGGTAAGCATGAAGGTCAATGAAGAAGTGGATGCCAAGATAAATCAGAATGTCCAGGACAACTTGACATTGGTGCTGGAAAAAATTGGCTGAAGCAAACCCCACCTTGCAAATTAATTTTGGTAAAATTTGTGCCAAAATTTCTAGCGACACATTAGGATATGGTACTTCCATGACTGGCGGCCCTAGCGCTTAGACATCTACTTTCATATCTTTGTGCCTTTTGAACTAGTGTGTTGGTTCTTTTATCGCGTTTATGTTATATTTTTGTTCTAGTACTTAAAGTTGGAGTTGGCGGATATGGGTTGACGTAGTTGGTGGATGATGTAGTTTGGTTTTGAACTGAAGTAGTTGGTGGTTTTTGTAACACCCCCAGAGCCATCCGGGATTATTACAGCACCGTGGGCCCCGAGACGGAACCCACAAGGCTGAAAGAAAGATTTACAAATATTTACAAATGCCTGAGAGGCAAATGATGGTACTATCTTTAAAAACATTCGAAGACTTAAAACTCGTTTAACAAAAACCTTCGTAAAAGCTCATTTGAAAGAACAGGGTCTGAAATCCCAGAACTCAATAGTTTAAAAACATACGTTAAGCTATCGCTTACACGTACCGACAAAATATTTTAGAAGACGGTTGCCAAAGTAACCTAAGTTACCAGATACCAATAGGCCATTTAAAAATACTCATGCAGCGGGAAGGACAACAGTAAAAATACTCTAGCAGCAAAATACAACAACTGGTCAGGAAATTCAATTCACAAATACATGCCCTAGCCAGTATCCTATGGGAAACTCATATATTCACGACCGCTACAAGCTCGATATCCCAAGAACCTAAAAAGAAAGCCCATGACGGGGTCAGCCATAATACCCAACAATGATAACCGATCACATCACATCAATAATTACATACCAATGAAAATACTAAGTAAGAATACTACCAATGTAATCTTACCGTCATAACCTTACCAATTCGTGATAATCCTTACCCAAGTAATCCTTACCAAAATTCACATCTCGCATCCTCAACAACACAATAAACTCATACCCAAACATATGTATTGTACCCCAAGCAATAACCAAGGTTCTCAAAACATCATAACTCACTGCTATGAAATATACCAACTCTGACCAATTCAATCCATCGGATATCATTATCAAATATCAACACGAAAATCGATTGTCCATCAAAGACAAATACCAAAAAGGAAATACGGAACATACCTCAGGATACGCAATGCCATGATGAATCACGTCAGTCTAATCCGAGATCATATCAATACAACATACAGACATGGTCCTAACACAAGACCTACAAATGCATACTCACATGACGACATCAATATGCTCACATCAATAACAACAATGTATACTTATGGTAAACCCATAATATACATATGCACAATAACAACACATGGTAATCCGATGATCCAGCGTCACTGCCTAGATCCCACGATGATCCCGTCAGACGAACTATGGTGGAAAAACCTATCCGATGATCCAGTGCACGCTAGCATAGATCCCCCGATGATCCCGTCGGACCAACGCGAGGTGGACATACAATAACAATGCACAAATGCATATAACAATGATACACAATGCCTGACAACAACGATACATGTATGTATCATAACATGATCGACACAAGTGACAAAAATGATTAAAATACTTGCTCCGAGTCCTTCGAGAGCAATCTCAATGTCTAAACCATAACGAACCATTATCCTAAACATTCAGCGATCCAAAATGTCACGGACGGTAGATAATTCACGTCTTCGTCTATACCACAATGTATCCTCGATACCAAGTATACCAACAATAAAAGTAAATCATAAACATTATGATTTAATTCCCAAAACTCTAATACAACTTATAATCCCAAATCTCCTGTGATTACGATTATAAACATTGCTATACGAATTATAAACGAATGAAACGAAAAGCATTCATTAAATATTATAAACTGAGCGAGTAATAACTTGGCTCGATACTGATGAAGCCGTTATCAATCCCATTATCTTCATCTACAAGTTCCTCGGTCCCGACCAAAGCAATTTACGAACATCTTCGAACTCGACCGCAACACACAGTTATAATCACCAATCAATAATCTCAACCTGTTACACTAATTGATAAACAACAAGTTCGATAACTATCAATAATCGATATAACCAATTCACAAACCCAACGGCTCAACAATATCTCGATTAACCAATAGTATAATCAATCCAACTTAAACGATCATGAATTCATAACCGAAACAGGATATACTACACTGTCTATTGACTTAGCGCACGTTAATCACTTAACGTAGAGTGCGCTAAGTCGCTTCCGTTAGCGTTCGCTAGCCAGTAACACTAGCGTGTGCTAATGACATGTAGTTGCATGCATTTCAGATACCGATCAACATATGGTGATTATCAAGAACACTAAGTGATTTCGAAACCATGTTCAAAGCTATCAAAACAACGAAATCCGATATCCTTTAAAATATAAATAATCATCCAACTCATAATCCAAGTCATATATTCATAGATCATCTTCTTCCTCAATATCAACATATGAATACCAAGAATTCATAATCATCGCCATGTTCACCATCATATGAAGAAACCAACAACAACAACATCAAAGAGCCGAATTGATGGAAGACATTAGCCAACATATCTCTTCGAAGATAAACAACACAATTCGAAACCATTTGAATCATATCAATATCCGTATATCAACAATAACATTAACATAACTCGGTAACCAATCTCATAATCATACTTGTTAACTCATATACATGACGATTATCAACTCAAAAACATCATATACAATCCAAAACGAAATCCCAAAGTGAAGAGTAATTAAATCTTTGACGGAATGGATTGATTCCCAAGTTTGAATCTATTCTCAATTATTTTCAAGCTTCAAATGTTGTTAGGAACGATCAACTCAAGTGTTTGGAACCTCAACCTCTCTCTAAGACCTCTCTCTATCGGTTCATTTGAAGAAATGGATGGAAATGACGAATAATGGCCAACTGCACTTATATATGTATTGTACATTATTAATGTATGCTAACATCTTCATTTAACGTACGTTACATGCTTAGCGTGCGCTATCGCAGTCCAGAGGCTACTTCCTTACTTGGTATAATGATTTACGTACACAATGCCCATGCAATAGCGTACGTAATTGCCTCTATTTAGCGTACGCTAGTGTTCAATCATAGCGTGCGCTACTCATAGTTGACTCGTTTGTCTGAATGCTCTGAAGACGGGTCCACACGGCGAAAGCTCTGACAACGATAAGATTCCCTTTGGCTCGATCTGATGTTAGCGTGCGTTAAGAATATGCATTAGCATGCACTAATCCTTCATTACAAACATCTGTTGACCTCGTCGGCACATGCGCCGAAAGTGGCCGGGTCCACACATAATTTCCTTCTGATCTGGTCTGAACTAGTGTGCGCTATCTTTTGCCTTTAGCGTGCGCTAAACCTGCACGATAGCGTGCACTATGCTTAACTATTAGCGTGCCCTAATCAGGCTACACTTAGCCATTTTCAGTTATTCTTGTCCAACGTCTCGATATACAGAATACGAACATACGGCATACTGGATACGTATACTCAACACATTATATCTTCAAATGCAATTGTCTACCAAATACGACAATTATACCAATACTGACATCTCAGTCCTTCATTTATTTTATCCATACTGTACAGATTCCATGCTGTACAACATAACTCGGATAAAATAATATTAAACAACAGTAGAAGAAATCTGGATATTACATACTACACCACTTAAAATAAGTTTCGTCCTAGAAAAACAAACAAACCGTTCAACTAAAATATTCCGAAACCATCACGACAACAATCAATCATCATCATTAACGAACATCCAAAACAGTACACTTACAAATGCGCCAAGTCGACGATCTCCTGAGATACTGTTGCGAATTTCGGTGAACGCAAGTGCATGTTTTCGTAAACAAGTAATAAAGAGATGAGTAAGATATCGTTCCCACGAGGATTGACTTACTAATTACCGATTTATGCGTATTCTAATTTTATTTGAACTGTCGAAATTTTAGGAGCAAGTAATAATTAAGGAAAATTAATACAAGCAAAGAAATATTAGAATCAATTATTCAAAGGAAGAAATCAAATAAGGAATTAATCTAGGATTGTGAATCCACCTCGGTTTATCCGAATTACTCTTGATTATATGAATTTAATGATTTCCCAATTTATTGAAGGCGAAGGTTGCTAAAATACTCTACCGCCTCTCCCGAGGTCAATAGAATTATCTAAGGCGAATAATACACTCTATTCCTAGGTGGATTAATTCGACAATAGGCAAAAAGCACGAAAACTTCAGAAAGGCCACGTAATTCCTGTGAGTATATTCCTATCTCACAAGATAAAACAGTTCTCACTAATTATTTCCTACCAACTCTCCTCTCCCGATTCGAGTTGCGTTAACAAAAACAATTCAATTATAGGCCACACAATTGAAAGCATTAAAAACAATTGGGGAAACTCAATAGAAAAGGGAATTGAATAGATAATCAACAGTTAATTCATCAAAACCTTGGTTTCATCAAAATCCTAGACCAAGGTTCTAGCCTGACATGCTAGAAAATAAAAATACAAAAAGAATTAAAGAAAGCATAGAAATCAAACGCAGATGAAGAACTTAGATTCCTCTGTTCTCTGTCTTCCGCTCTCTCCTTCTTCTCAATTCCTCGATTCTCTTGATGATCGATCCTCGATTCTTCGATTGTTCGATCCCCTCTTTCAGACCTTGAATCCCTATTTATAACTATCACTAGCCTCCGAAATGTGTCCGGGGATTGGGTCGAAAACAGCTCCAAAAATGGCCCAGAAATGCGGCAGACTCTGCAAAACCGCTCTGTGGGCCGCGGCTCACTTAAGCTGTGCCGCGGATCACCATGTTCAGCTCCAATACCTGGGCGCTTATTTTTCCTCATGCGCCACGGCTCACTTAAGCTATGCCGCAGCCCCCGGTACAGTCCGCTCGGCATTCTCTGTGTGCCGTGCGTGTGCTGCGGCTCAGCATATGGGTGCCGCGGCCCCAGGCAAAAAATTGTCGTTTTGGCCCGTTTTTCGCCGTTCGAGCTTCCGGACTCCAATTTCCTACAAAACATATAAATATAGTGCATTAAAAGCTCATTTATGCAGGTTTATACGTATAATGGATATGAAACAATGATAAATAAGCGTATAAAAATACGCCTAATAAATACCCCCAAACTTGAGCGTGCAAATCCATAGTGCTCAACCTAATCAATACTACCCTGAAAATCTCAAAGAATAATACGAGTATCGTAATAGTGAGTCACATCAAGGACACTGATTCCACAAAGTAACCATTGTTAGTGCTAATCAATCGTTTATGAAGAAAATCAAGCTCAAAGATTAACAAGCGTGAATTTAACCGATCGTCAATACGAGGGGTTAGATTAAACAAGCTAACTCGTCCAGTCCCACAATCTAGTGGCAAAAATTTAAGAGTTTCATCATCAAAAATAAACCTCGGACAGCATTCCCTTATGTCTGATAATAATAAAGATTCGAGTTAACCACTAGGTTCGGATCTCGGGATATTTCATCGGGATAATCCTAGGGTGGATTTCCATTCTCATATGTTGGGGAACCGTTTGACGTAAAAGACACTCATGGGGCACATGGATGCTTCTAGTGTAATATCCGCAATTTCGATTTTTCGGTAATTTTCTTTTCGGCGGAAGTCCGTTTTGACGACTCGCTCATGACCGTTTCGTCATTTCGAGAATAATTAATTCTGCACTTTTTGTCATCCGAGTTCGTTTCGGTGTCGTTTTGTTGAGTTCCATGCTTTTTAGCGACTTTTCCGCACTGGAGCTCGATTCTTGCGAATCTCGTCCGAAACTGTTGTTTCGAGTTTCTCGCAAGTTCATTTAATGTTATTATTCATGTTGCGAGCTTTAGTTCGGTGTTTCGATCACGTATCGTGATTTTCGGACGTTTTGGGCCATTTTTGTAATTTCCCAAAGTCTGGGGTAATTATTTCCGTTGTCGAATTCCGACACTTCGGATGGTCGGAATCGTGTGTTCTCTTAGTGCTTGGATTCGTCTTTGCGAGTACTTCGTAACCGTATCTTCGATTTTTACTCAGGTTCGGGTTTCAGGGTCGTCAAGCCGTCGGAGTGGCCACGGCGAGTCACGGCCGGAGCAGGCTGGCTCGCCGAGTTACGGCCGTAAGGTGCCGATTACGGCGTAAGGTGCCCGAGTTACGGCCGTAAGCGTGATCGGGTAATGCGGCCGTCTGGCCAGGCGGATTTTGGCGATTACGGCCGTAAGGTGTGCGATTACGGCCGTAAGTGTCCATTTGGTCTTTGGCGATTTTTGACGAATGCCGATTACGGCCGTAAGGCTGCCGAGTACGGCCGTAAGGTGTCGAGTTACGGCCGTAAGGCTGCCGATTCTGGCCGTAAACTCCGCCGGCTATATATAGCTCGGCTCGCGATTTCATTTCAACGCGTTTTTCTTCCTTTTTCGGCGTCGCGACGGAGGCTCGGAAATCGAGTTCTTGGCCGATTCTAATCATTTCCAAGGCATTTTGGAAGATCCTTGTTGATTATATCATCATCTAATCCGAGTATTTCGTCGAATCAAGGTATATTTCTTGATTTTCTTTCAAGTTGACTTTTTGGAGAATTGTTCTTGATTTCGTTTCTAATCCGATTTTGATGAATCGGTTGATGTTAGTAAACATTATTAATCATGTTCTATGGATTGTATATCCATATTTTCGATTCGTTCAACCCGATTGATGATTTTTAGGGTCTTGAGGAACTTTGAACATTTAGTGTTCGATTAAATGCCTCAAAGAGTTTCTTTCGGTCGTTATGTTGATTTCGATTGATATTGTGTTATTGAATGAATTGTATTTCATTCAAGGTGGTTCGAGTACTTGTGTTTCTTGGAGGACGCCGCCGTTCGTTGTTCGTGGAGGGATTTCACCGCCTTCGGTTGAGGCAAGTTTTATACTTGTACTAGTCAATGAGATTAATGTTATCATATATGTGTATGAATGTGTTGTATCATTCCGAGACTTAGTCTCTTCATGAATTCATTGATATTAAGAGATCGTCGATACGATACCTTTCGCAATTATGCCAAATATTTCATTGTTCGTTAATGGCCGGTTCAAGGCATTGTGATACTCATTATTAATGTCATTGTCGATAGCCGGTTCGCGGTATCGATGTATCGATTGTTGTAATATAGATGTCAATTAAAGACATCGTTGAGATCATTGTTATTCCTGTTTGGATTGTCATTAAAACCGCACAGCCGATTAAAGGCATTGGCTTATTCATTTCTCGCCTTCGCCGTAGAACCGATTAAAGGTGCCGGGGCATCCTTCATATCATTGTTATCGAATTGCCGTTCTCAAGCAAATCGAAATGTTCAATCATTCACTAAATCATTGTTATCGATTGACCTTTCTAAGGCAATCGAGGTATTCACTCATTCATCGTGTCATTGTTATCGATTGGCCGTTCTAAGGCAAATCAAGTGTTCAATCATTTATGGTATCATTGTTGTCGATTGGACCGTTTTAGGCAATCGAGGTATTGAATCATCCGCCGCATCATTGTTGTCGGTTGGCCGTTCTAAGGCAATCGAGGTGTTAATTTGGGACTGTCAAGGACGGTGTCTATCCGTGTGTTACTATCATCGTGTTGGCCGACTCAAGGCAGCACACTATCATTCATTGTGATACGGCTTTCATGCCGTGGCTTCGCCCTAATTGTGATACGGCTTTCATGCCGTGGCCGCCCTAATTGTGATACGGCTTTCATGCCGTGGCTTCGCCCTAATTGTGATACGGCTTTCATGCCGTGGCCGACCCTAATTGTGATACGGCTTTCATGCCGTGGCCCGCCCTAATTGTGATACGGTGGATGCCGTGGCTTCGCCCTAATTGTGATACGGTGGATGCCGTGGCCGCCCTAATTGTGATACGGTGGATGCCGTGGCTTCGCCCTAATTGTGATACGGCCGTGCGTGGCTTCGCCCTAATCAATACTTGACTTAGGTGTTTTGACTTCATGTGATTGTGATATTTGTGACTTGGTGAGTGTCTTTAAGGCCTTTGTGATTGTCTTGGTAATTTCATTGGAGCCTTCGGGCATTGTGATTCATAATTAATTCGATTGGTTTGGTTCATGTCGTGTAATTCATTGTGGTACTCTGTGATTATGATTCGCCGTTGGGCACTTATGTTCTAACCTGTTGAACAGGTATTAATAGTATGCCGTGGGCATAGTATTTCACGAATGCTCGGTTCTTATATTGGTTTGTGAGCATCTCGTATAATTATTATCATTGTACCGTTTCATTCTGCCTTTGGATGCATATCATGTTATACATGTATTTGATATTCATTATCTGGATGATCGACCTCGTGGGGCGGAACATGTTTTCATGTTTTAGGTGCTTGCGAGGAGAGAGTTGAGACACAGGGGCATGATGATGGCGACGAGGCATTCGAGCGATACTAGTCCGAGTTGTTAATGTTGGTCAGTCAGTTGGAGTGTTCTCCAGTTTGTCAGTCACTGTCATTATGTTTTACCCGAACAAATGCTCGTGGAGGTTGTTGTATTTTATTTTTGGCCATGTAGGCCCATCATTGTCGTTGAAATTCCTTATCGGAATATTGTGTCGGATATCATGGTAGGGACTATGATTTTCCCTTGTTGTTTAATTTAATGTATTTTAGTCATGTTCGCCTGGTGGATCTCCTGGCGTGGGGTCCACGGCACTGTAATAACCCATTAGGATTTGGGGGTGTTACAGAAATGGTATCGGAGCGTTGGGTTGTGAAATACCCTGAGATGTGAGTTATGTGGTCCTACCGACGCGGTAGTAGTGGGATTGTCAGGTTATGACAATCTAGTCAGTCAGGTTTTGTGAGTCGTAATATTAGTGCGACTGCACGAGTCATTCATTCATCGAGTCGTCGTCAGTGAAGACTAGTATCGCGCGACCTCGAAGCTTCATATGACCTGTGTAAGGACTCGATTCTCTTTGTGTTCATACATCCATCATGTCATTTATCGTTCATGCTTTGCTGAAACCTATATGTGATATTAGTGCTATGATTGATTCATGATTAATTGTTTTGGAGCACGTGTGACTTGTGTAAGCATTAAGGATCAACTCATTTATCAGTTAATAATTTTCAATCATCATTTTGATCTCATCACTCAGTTAATTCATTCATCACTCAGTCAATATCATCACTCAGATAATTCATCTATCACTCAGTTAATTCATTCCTCACTCACCAATATCATCACTCGGATAATTCATCTATCACTCGGTTAATTCATTCCTCACTCACCAATATCATCACTCGGATAATTCATTCATCACCGTTAATTCCTTCATCACTCACCAATATCATTCATCACTCGGTTAATTCATTCATCACTCGATTAATTCATTCATCCCTCAGTTAATTCATTCATCACTCAGTCAATATCATCACTCAGATAATTCATCTATCACTTAGTTAATTCATTCCTCACTCAGTCAATATCATCACTCAGATAATTCATTCATCGATCGATTAATTCCTTCATCACTCAGTCAATATCATTCATCACTCGGTTAATTCATTCATCACTCGATTAATTCATTCATCACTCAGTTAATTCATTCATCACTTAGTCAATCTCATAGTTAATATTAATACATTAATCACTCACCAATCTCATTGTTCCGTCAATTCATTCATTACTCACCAATCTCATTATTCATTAATTAATTCATCACTCGATAATTCATTCATCACTCACCCAATATCATTAGTCGATTAATTCATCACTTAGTTAACTCATTCATCACTCAGTTAATTCATTCATCATTCAGTCAATATCATGGCTCAGTTGCTTCGTTCATCACTCAATTAACCTCATCGTTCATCTAATTCATTCATCACTCAATTAATCTCATCGTTTAGCTAATTCACTCGTCACTCAGTCAATCTCATTGTTCAGTTAATTCATTAATCGTTCAGCCCATCTCACGGTTCAGTTGTTGATCTTGAGGATCGAATTTTCAACCTTGTTAACTTGTTCAAGGTAATCATTTCAGGAATTTCATCAGGCAATCATGTTACCTCATTTGATGTCTCATACGATCTTATCATACTCTGACGTAATTTCGACGATCATTTCATTAAATCATTAATGCATTCATTGTGCGAGGGCGTGTATGCTCATTATTGTCACTCTGTAATGTAATCATAATGCGATATTCATGCGGGATCTATAATTATCATGTGGCTTTCCTACTTCAGTATGGATAGAGCTGTCAGAGGACGCAGGGGAAGAGGCCGCGGTGCGGGCCAGAAACCGGGATCTCGTGTGCATGCCCACACGAACGCGAGGTATATCATTAATTCATCAAATAGCGAGGCTACTCATTCATCAGCAGATAATCATTCACTGTCAGGGAGTCGTACCCGAGAGGCATCTCACTCGGAAGGTGTTCGGGTTGATCCATTCATATTTATGCAGGGCATGATGGCCCAGATGACTCAGATGACGCGGATAGTGGAGACCATGCAGACCTCGATAGTTCGTGGTCCACCGCAATGAGGATGCAGTGCCATTTCATGGGACAGTGGAGGAGTGAATCAGATTGTGGGCGATATCTCTCGTCAGATGCCACCTACTTTTGAGGGTTCGTCGGAACCAGCTGATATTGTTCATTGGCTCGTGCATTTTGATAAACTCTTCGACATGGTTCAATGTCCGGAAGAGAGTAAAGTAGCAGTAGCGGCTTATTACTTGAGTAAGGGCGCTTATTCGTGGTGGCTTTCGTGAAACCCTTCGATCGTGATTGTATTTGGAGCGAGTTCAAGACTCTCATGTTAGAGAGGTATTATCCGGCTCCACTTCGTGAAGCCAAGTTGTCGAAGTTTTGAACCCGAATCCGTCAGGACGAGGGTGTTATTGTCATTGCCGAGAAGTTTCAGGACTACTTCATTTGCTTCGTCAATTATCCGTACCGAGGCGGATAAAATTAAGTATTTTTGCAAGAGGTTAAATCCCGATTGAGGATGCAGTTGTTAAATCACAATTGTAATTCACTTAGCGAGTTCATCGAGAAGGCTCTTGGAGCAGAGTTTTTGATCAAGGAGCTTACTCGAAGCATCCTTGACTTCTTCGGGTGAGAGGACTAGGATGCCGGTTCGTTCGAGGGACATCGGGCTACGACGTCCAAAAGGTCGTTTTCGATCGTCTTCGTCTTTGAGAAAGCATCTTCCTCTCGAGCAGCGAGTTCGATTGTTTGCTTTAATCGTGATTCGGCGGGGCACGTGAATACTCGGTGTACGGTGCCGGCTATTATGCATTTTACGTGTGGAACCCGGGACACCTACGGAAATATTGCGGGGTCCTAGTTCCGTAGATCTCGAGAGAGCTCAAGGGCCTCGGGGACTTTGTTACTCCAGCTCGTGCTTCATCCAAGGGGTCCTACCAGCTTCGAGAGCCATAGGTAAGGACATTCATCACCGGTTTTGAACAAGTTAATTCTTGCTCGGTAATAGTATAATCATTCATTTCATTTGTCGTTCATTCATTCAAATAATTCATTCATCATATATCAATCACGTTGAGACTTATAATTATCAAACTAATCATTCACTTCACGGGAAACTATGTTTCCAATCATTTCATTTGAGCTATCACTCATTACGTTATCATTTCACCCCGGTGAGTCATTCTTGATCCTTGTTAGATTTCGATTCATTATCATTCATTGTGATCATTCTTGTTCATGTGTATCTCGTAGATTTTTCGTGGCGGGATATTGCTCCTTCCTACTTGTTTTAAGTTTCGGGACGAAACTTCTTTTAAGGGGGGTAGTATGTAATATCCGCAATTTCGATTTTTCGGTAATTTTCTTTTTCGGCGGAAGTCCGTTTTGACGACTCGCTCATGACCGTTTCGTCATTTCGAGAATAATTAATTCTGCACTTTTTGTCATCCGAGTTCGTTTCGGTGTCGTTTTGTTGAGTTCCATGCTTTTTAGCGACTTTTCCGCCTTCGAGCTCGATTCTTGCGAATCTCGTCAAATCAAGTTGTTTGAGTTTATCGCAAGTTCATTTAATGTTATTATTCATGTTGCGAGCTTTGGTTCGGTGTTTCGATCACGTATCGTGATTTTCGGACGTTTTGGGCCATTTTTGTAATTTCCCAAAGTCTGGGGTAATTATTTCCGTTGTCGAATTCCGACACTTCGGATGGTCGGAATCGTGTGTTCTCTTAGTGCTTGGATTCGTCTTTGCGAGTACTTCGTAACCGTATCTTCGATTTTTACTCGTGTTCGGGTTTCGGGTCGTCCGGCCGTCGGAGTAGCCACAGCGAGTCACGGCCGGGCGAGGCTGCTTTGGCGAGTTCTGGCCGTAAGGTGCTGGTTACGGCCGTAAGGTGCCCGAGTTACGGCCGTAAGCGTGATCGGTACGGCCGTGCTGAATGGGTGGATTTTGGAAGGCGATTCTGGCCGTAAGGTGTCATGATTACGGCCGTAAGTGTCCATTTAGTCTTTGGGCGATTTTGACGAATGCGATTACGGCCGTAAGGCTGCCGAGTACGGCCGTAAGGTTTCGAGTTACGGCCGTAAGGCTGCCGATTCTGGCGTAAACTCTGCCGGCTATATATAGCCTGGCTCGGCGATTTCATTTCAACGCGTTTTTCTTCCTTTTCGGCGTCCGCGACGGAGGCTCGGGAAATCGAGTTCTTGGCCGATTCTAATCATTTCCAAGGCATTTTGGAAGATCCTTGTTGATTATATCATCATCTAATCCGAGTATTTCGTCGAATCAAGGTATATTTCTTGATTTTCTTTCAAGTTGACTTTTTGGAGAATTGTTCTTGATTTCGTTTCTAATCCGATTTTGATGAATCGGTTGATGTTAGTAAACATTATTAATCATGTTCTATGGATTGTATATCCATATTTTCGATTCGTTCAACCCGATTGATGAATTTAGGGTCTTGAGGAACTTTGAACATTTAGTGTTCGATTAAATGCCTCAAAGAGTTTCTTTCGGTCGTTATGTTGATTTCGATTGATATTGTGTTATTGAATGAATTGTATTTCATTCAAGGTGGTTCGAGTACTTGTGTTTACCGGAGGACGCCGTTCGTTGTTCGTGGAGGGATTTCACCGCCTTCGGTTGAGGCAAGTTTTATACTTGTACTAGTCAATGAGATTAATGTTATCATATATGTGTATGAATGTGTTGTATCATTCCGAGACTTAGTCTCTTCATGAATTCATTGATATTAAGAGATCGTTCGATCGATACCTTTCGCAATTATGCCAAATATTTCATTGTTCGTTAATGGCCGGTTCAAGGCATTGTGATACTCATTATTAATGTCATTGTCGATAGCCGGTTCGCGGTATCGATGTATCGATTGTTGTAATATAGATGTCAATTAAAGACATCGTTGAGATCATTGTTATTCTGTTTGGATTGTCATTAAAAGCATGCGTGCCGATTAAAGGCATTGGCTTATTCATTTCTCGCCTTCGTCAGTGTAACCGATTAAAGGTGTCGGGGCATCCTTCATATCATTGTTATCGAATTGCCGTTCTCAAGCAAATCGAAATGTTCAATCATTCACTAAATCATTGTTATCGATTGACCTTTCTAAGGCAATCGAGGTATTCACTCATTCATCGTGTCATTGTTATCGATTGGCCGTTCTAAGGCAAATCGAAGTGTTCAATCATTTATGGTATCATTGTTCTCGATTGACCGTTTTAGGCAATCGAGGTATTGAATCATCCGCTGCATCATTGTTGTCGGTTGGCCGTTCTAAGGCAATCGAGGTGTTAATTTGGG
The DNA here is from genome assembly GCA_033398695.1 of Orobanche coerulescens. Taxonomy (NCBI): domain Eukaryota; kingdom Viridiplantae; phylum Streptophyta; class Magnoliopsida; order Lamiales; family Orobanchaceae; genus Orobanche; species Orobanche coerulescens. Next base: position 133,158,838 of record CM065802.1, on the reverse strand, counting down.
ACTGTCAAGGACGGTGTCTATCCGTGTGTTACTATCATCGTGTTGGCCGACTCAAGGCAGCACACTATCATTCATTGTGATACGGCTTTCATGTCGTGGCTTCGGCCCTAATTGTGATACGGCTTTCATGCCGTGACTTCGGCCCTAATTGTGATACGGCTTTCATGCCGTGGCTTCGGCCCTAATTGTGATACGGCTTTCATGCCGTGGCTTCGGCCCTAATTGTGATACGGCTTTCATGCGTGGCCCGCCCTAATTGTGATACGGTGGATCTGCGTGGCTTCGCCCTAATTGTGATACTTTGGATGCCGTGGCCCGGCCCTAATTGTGATACGGTGGATGCCGTGGCCCGCCCTAATTGTGATACGGCCGTGCAGTGGCTTCGGCCCTGTCAATAACTTGAGCAATTTTTCGACTTCATGTGATTGTGATATTTGTGACTTAATTTGAGTGTCTTTAAGGCCTTTGTGATTGTCTTGGTAATTTCATTGGAGCCTTCGGGCATTGTGATTCATAATTAATTCGATTGGTTTGGTTCATGTCGTGTAATTCATTGTGGTACTCTGTGATTATGATTCGCCGTTGGGCACTTATGTTCTAACTCGTTGAGCAATTATTAATAGTATGCCGTGGGCATAGTATTTCACGAATGCTCGGTTCTTATATTGGTTTGTGAGCATCTCGTATTATTATTATCATTGTACCGTTTCATTCTGCCTTTGGATGCATATCATGTTATACATGTATTTGATATTCATTATCTGGATGACTGACAACGTGGGGCGGAACATGTTTTCATGTTTTAGGTTCTTTGGAGGAGAGAGTTGAGACACAGGGGCATGATGATGGCGACGAGGCATTCGAGCGATACTAGTCCGAGTTGTTAATGTTGGTCAGTCAGTTGGAGTGTTCTCCAGTTTGTCAGTCACTGTCATTATGTTTTACCCGAACAAATGCTCGTGGAGGTTGTTGTATTTTATTTTTGGCCATGTAGGCCCATCATTGTCGTTGAAATTCCTTATCGGAATATTGTGTCGGATATCATGGTAGGGACTATGATTTTCCCTTGTTGTTTAATTTAATGTATTTTAGTCATGTTCGCCTGGTGGATCTCCTGGCGTGGGGTCCACGGCACTGTAATAACCCATTAGGATTTGGGGGTGTTACATCTAGTTACTAAGTTCCCCTCTACAGCGGAGAAAAAACTCGAATAGCAATTCCCGCATGTCAATGTTGCTGTTTTACGCGAGAGTAAACAACGGATTACATAAAACCCCCGGTTACTAGGCTTCCCATCATCGGTAATGCGATATTTCTAAACCATTAGTCTATTCAGGGTTGTCGTTTTACGCGAGAGTAAACAACGGGTCACGTGAATACCCCCAGTTACTAGACTTCCCATCATAGAATATGTATAATATCTCAATTTTTTTTTTGGGAAAAACTGTCCGACTCTAAACTCAATTTAAGTGCCAACAGGACTCATGTTACTGGACGACTAGCTACGCGAAAAGTATAACCAAACGTATAGACAGTGATTTGAAAACACGTATGTCTCCTTTCTTATCTGCTAAGATTTCTACAAAAACGAAAAAAAATTCGGACCTAAATGAATACTCAACGGAAACAGATATCGCTGACTGCAACTCAACCAAAAGTCAACCGTTTCTTCAGAAAGAAATTAGTATCGTAACATCAGTTTTACACAAAGAAGCACGGAAAATTCACAAATGCAAATAAAAACAAGACAAGCAAGGCTATCGTCAAAAATAACGAAAAATAATGAAAAATGCAAACGAATAAGTAAAAAAAAAACACTGAAAGTAAACCCCCCCAAACTTAGGACGTACATTGACCTCAATGGACATAAATAATAATATGCGTTAAAAAAAAGGTCAAGTACTCCCCTAGTGTCGACTCATGAACTGGTGCCGGCCTTGTCCGGCGAGGAAGGTGGTGTGGATGGCCTGAGTGGTGGGATGAATGGTCCGTCCGGGTGCAGTACATGGCTCGTCCACGCAGCAAGGTAATCCTGGTGGTAAGCATCTCTCGCTGCCAAGCGCCTCTCCTCGCGTCGGTTGGCCCGGCGGGCCTGCTCTCTCATCTCCTCACGGACAGCTGCGAGGAGGCTCTCTCTCTCCGTCCGCATCTCCTCTCTCATAGCGGCTAGGTGGCTCTCTCGCTCTCTCCTCATCTCCTCTCTCAATCCGTCAAACATCGCTCGGAGGTGCGGTCTCTCGGGCGGCGGGCTAGACTCCGCCTGCCCATGTGTCAGAAGAAGAGGCTCGGGGGACTGATCATGTGCCTCGTCAAGAAGAAATCCTCGTCCCCTAGCGTGTGCCGGCGCTCCACCCCACTGGTCAAAATGAGAAATGATGCGATGATCAATCGGACCCTGGGGTGCTAGAATCAGCTCATCATCCGACCAAGTCAAGCCCGACTGGCGGCATAGAGCACAGATGAGAGAGGGGTGCTTCAGCCCCGTCTTGGCCCCTCCTTGAATGCACTGCAGGATAGATCGGACCAGATGAGGGGCCACATCGAATCTGAGCCCGGAAGTGATGGCATATAGCAGTCGGGCACGAGAGAGTAAGACTGAGCGAATCTGTGAGGTAGGATCGACCCGTGCGCAGAGGAAATATAACCAGGCTCTCCCGAGCCGACTGAGGCGCGATATTTTAAAATAAAAGGCGGAAGAACCCGGGGCGCGCGTCTCCCAGATGGAACCGGGCTGTGTAAGTGTCTCAAGCAGAGCCTCCCTCGTGAGGCTACTCATACGCTGAGTAAATGCCGTCTCATCCACCACTGGCCGCTCATATAATCTCCGAATAGCAGCCACCGAAAAATCCACAGTATGACCTCGGATCACGACCTGAGTCCGAGTATCTGATTGCGGCATCACCTGCCCTGCCCGAATGTGCTTCAACAGAGTGCTAGCATAAAACTCCTGGACGATCGAGATCACAGCCGGCTCGGGAGACACAACAAAACGAGCCCGCCCCATCTCGTCAATCATGGTCAGAAGATCACCGTCCTGGGGGGCGGGAGTGAATCCCCGCTCCGGGATTAATGGTCGAGGATGGATTTTTTCATTGAATATTTTATGAATTTCCGGGTCGGAGAATTGATGAGACTCTAACTCCGCTCGGCTCTGTGAAGTCTCCCCTCGTGTGGGGGATGATTGTGTCCTAGCCCTCGCGCTAATCTTTCTTTTTCTAGCCATGGTGATTTCCTGAAAAAAAAATAAACACCGGAGATTAAGTAAGCTTTAAGGAAAACAACACCACTTGACTTAAGATATGCAAAACGTGAATATAGAGTTGAACGAGCTTGCACCGTCGTGAGAGAAAATTAAAGTTGAGCTTTCACGTTTAAACTTGACGTAAGGGTTGGGGTATAATGTAAACCCATAAACAAATTCGATGCACATAGTTTCAAAACGTTGGCTTAAAAATTTTCTTTTATGCATTTCATCAAACACTTAATGTGCATAAGTTTATATGAATAACAAGAATTTTAATGGTTTAATCCAATTCCCCAACAATACAACATCAAACGATATGGTCATGAGAAACGACAAATAGCATCCACAATTCATTCATAATCAACGAATACAATCAATAATCAACCAAAAACTTCATATCCCAACTCAATTTTTGAGAGAACTTTGAAGAAAAACTAACTACATATTCAAGATTGGATGAAGAACACCACCTCACTTCAAACCATATAGCGATAAGGATTGAGAATTACCTTGCTTGGATTGAAGGATGCAAGAAGAAGTAGAATTGAGAGGGATTCGGCCGAGAGATTGTGCGAAGGAAGGAGAAGAACTTACCTGGTGTGCCGGCTGATCGAGTATATGAAGGATACCTGGGATTTTGGACTTCCGAACAGGGGCCACGGAACAACTTAAGTGAGCCGCTGCCCAGAGTACAGTCCGCCTGGGTGTGTTTGCTATGTCGCCATGTGCCGCGGCTCAGTGTACGGGTGCCGCGGCTCAGCATGTTAGTGTGCCGCGGCTCATTATGTCTGTGCCGCGGCACGGAGTACTGGGCGTTTCTTAGACATTTGGCGTGCCGCGGCTCAGTGCATATGTGCCGCGGCTTAGGTACCGTGTGTGCCGCGGCTCAATAAGGTCATGCCGCGGCATAGAGTACAGGAAGTTTAGCCTCTTTTTTCGACTTGTGTGTGCTGCGGCTCACTATCCTTGTGTCGCGACCCACTGCTGATTTCTTCCCCTGGGGTGATTTCTGCACAGAATTTTCAAAGGAAAAGATCAAGAACGAGAGGGATAAGCAAATCAAAGCAAAAAAATGACGAAAAAATAAAGACTCTAAAATGCAAGAAAACACTGAAAAAATAAAATCTACAACTAATACTCGGGTTGCCTCCCGAGAAGCGCTAAGTTTATAGTCTTCAGCCAGACTTTTCGAAAATCAATTCGCATTTCTCAAAGACCATTTGGACTCCGCACATTCCATCGAACCGTTATTACATGATTTAAATTGTTGACCATTAAATTTCAACCGTTCGACTTTTGGTTTGGATATCCAACGTTCTTTGCGAAACGGTTTTAACAATAGTAGCCTTCCAAAACACCCATTTTGTAATTGACTTGGTACTCGTTTGACATCCGGCTTAATTTTCAACTCCACGGGCGAACTTATGACAGCATGAGAATTTTTCGATGGTGGATGAACGGATGTTGAAGATGACATATTCAACTGCTTAAGATACATGATTCGCTCTTCATTTTTATTAGACGTCGGAGCAGCTGAAACGGATTCTGAACATTTCGACCGACAATTCTCCCGATGTGTGTCTTTCTCAAAAATATAAATTTGTGAACATTTCTCGACCTTGCTTGGACACGGGAGAGATCGAAACACTTTGAACGTGACTTGTTCATCTTTAACTCGAAGTATTAATTTACCCTCCTGAACATCAATAAGGGTCCTTCCGGTGGCTAAGAACGGTCTACCCAAGATAATCGGAATCTCATGGTCTTCCTCCATATCAAGTACAATGAAATCAGCAGGAAAAATGAATTTATCGACCTTGACCAAGACATCTTCGATTACCCCTCTCGGGTACTTGATTGATCTATCGGCTAGTTGTAAAGAGACCGTAGTGGGTTTCGCTTCCCCAATTCCTAACTTCTTGAAAATAGAAAGAGGCATGTGATTAACGCTAGCGCCGAGGTCACATAATGCTCTATCAAAAGACAAGTTCCCAATAGTGCATGGTATAGTGAAGCTTCCTGGGTCCTTCAATTTAGGCGGGAGCTTTCTATGCAAAATTGCACTGCACTCTTCAGTCAGTGCCACCGTCTCATATTCCTCGAGCTTTCTTTTGTTAGATAAGATCTCTTTCATGAACTTCACATAGATCGGCATTTGTTCCAAGGCATCAGCAAATGGAATGTTGATATGTAGTTTCTTGAAGACGTCAAGAAACTTGGAGAATTGTTTGTCAAGTTTTTGCCTTTGCAAACGCTGCGGAAACGGGACGGGTGGTACATATGCCTTCGGATTGTCAGGAAACAGTTTCGAGGGTCTAGAATTTTGTGATTCCTCAGTCGCCAAATTTTTCTTTTCCTCATCATCACCTCCCTTTTTGCTCTGCACAGGCTGCTCGCACACTTCCTTCCCGCTTCTCAAACTAATGGCATTTATACTCTCTCGGGGGTTCATCTCGGTTGTACTTGGAAAGGTACCCTCAGGGCGGGCTATTAACACATTTGCTATTTGACCCAATTGTACTTCCAAGTTGCGAATAGAAGCGGAATGGTTTTGCAAGGTTGCTTCCGTACGGGTCATGAACTGACTCGTATTTGCTGCCAATTTCGCCATTGCTTCCTCTAGAGAGATCTTTGGAACGGGAGGAGGTTGCTGTTGGTGTTGAGGAAACTGAGGTTGGGTTAAGTTTTGTCCGTTCTTCCACGAAAAGTTAGGGTGATTTCACCACCCCGGATTATATATGTTGGAATACGGATTATTTTGCCGATTCCCGTTCCCCACGAACTGAGCTTGTTCCTTCGGAGATTGCTCGAAAGGGTTTCCGACTTGGCACTCCGCACTAGGGTGAGATCCGTTGCACCAATTTCATGATTCAGTGGTAACGGGGGATGGAGAATGTGAAAAAGCTTGAAGTTGCTGAGTTAGTGCGGCGACTTGTGCTGATAGTGCCGATATTGGATCATTATTGGAGATTTCCATTACTCGCTTCGGGATCACTCATTCGGAAGGCCACTGATAAGAATTTGCGGCCATCGCCTCCAATAGAGAGTGGGCTTCAGCCATCGTCTTGCCCATTAATGCTCCTCCAGCGGCTGCATCAACAAGAGTGCGTGTAGATGCACTTAGTCCGTTATAAAAGGTTTGGATTTGCAGCCAATCCGGTAAGCCATGGTGTGGGCATCTCCTTAGCAAATCTTTGTATCACTCCCAAGCTTCATGAAGCGACTCCATATCAAATTGCCCGAAAGTGGTTATCTCGTTTCGTAGTCTCGCCGTCTTCGATTGTGGAAAAAACATTGCTAGAAAGGCTTGTGCTAATTCCGCCCAAGTCGTGATAGAGCCCGGCGGTAATGAATTCAACCGAAATTTGGCTTTGTCCCTCAAAGAGAAAGGGAAAAGCCGCAGAAGAATAGCATCATCGGTGACACCATTATTCTTGAAGGTGTCACAAATCTCGATAAACGAAGCGATGTGTGCGTTGGGTTCATCGTTCGCCAATCCACAAAATTGGCTTGCTTGCACCATCTGAATAATAGCTGGCTTAATTTCGAAGTTATTCGCTTGGATGGTAGGACGCCGAATCCCCGAAAAGTTTGCATTAATTTGTGGCATTGCATAGTCACGGAGTGCTAATGCTGGTTGAGCTTGCTGAATAGGGTTCTCTACTCCGTGATTTTCCGTGTTCTCGGCCATGGTGTCTTTTGCTGGTAGCTCGCGCTTTTCCTTCTTGTTTTTCCGAAGAGTGTGCTCGAGTTCTGTATCCAAAGGTAGTAGGCCTTCGTTACCGAATTTTCTCATGCACTAACCAGAAATTCCTGAAAGGAAAACAAATAAAAAAATTAAACAAAAATAAAATAATGTTTAAATTAAGACTAGAAATACTGAAATCGATATTAGTAGAATAATCAATCCCCGGCAACGGCGCCAAAAAACTTGTTGCGAATTTCGGTGAACGCAAGTGCACGTTGTCGTAAATAAGTAATAAAGAGATGAGTAAGATATCGTTCCCACGAGGATTGACTTACAAATTACCGATTTATGCGTATTCTAATTTTATTTGAACTGTCGAAATTTTAGGAGCAAGTAATAATTAAGGAAAATTAATAAAAGCAAAGAAATATTAGAATCAATTATTCAAAGGAAGAAAATCAAATAAGGAATTAATCTAGGATTGTGAATCCACCTCGGTTTATCCGAATTACTCTTGATTATATGAATTTAATGATTTCCCAATTTATTGAAGGCGAAGGTTGCTAAAATACTCTACCGCCTCTCCCGAGGTCAATAGAATTATCTAAGGCGAATAATACACTCTATTCCTAGGTGGATTAATTCGACAATAGGCAAAAAGCACGAAAACTTCAGAAAGGCCACGTAATTCCTGTGAGTATATTCCTATCTCACAAGATAAAACGGTTCTCACCAATTATTTCCTACCAACTCTCCTCTCCCGATTCGAGTTGCGTAAACAAAAACAATTCAATTATAGGCCACACAATTGAAAGCATTAAGAACAATTGGGGAAACTCAATAGAAAAGGGAATTGAATAGATAATCAACAGTTAATTCATCAAAACCTTGGTTTCATCAAAATCCTAGACTATGGTTCTAGCCTGACATGCTAGAAAATAAAAATACAAAAAGAATTAAAGAAAGCATAGAAATCAAACGCAGACGAAGAACTTGGAATCCTCCGTTCTCTGTCTTCCGCTCTCTCCTTCTTCTCAATTCCTCGATTCTCTTGATGATCGATCCTTGATTCTTCGATTGTTCGATCCCCTCTTTTCAGACCTTGAATCCCTATTTATAACTATCACTAGCCTCCCAAACGCGTCCGGGGATTGGGTCGAAAACAGCTCCAAAAACGGCCCTGAAACGCGGCAGACTCAGAAAAACCGCCCCGTGGGCCGCGGCTCACTTAAGCTGTGCCACGGCTCACCATGTTCAGCGCCTATACCTGGGCGCTTATTTTTCCTCATGGGCCGCGGCTCACTTAAGCTGTGCCGCGGCCCCCGATACATTCCGCTCGGCGTTCTCTGTGTGCCGTGCGTGTGCCGCGTCTCAGCATATGGGTGCCGCGGACCCAGGCCAAAAATTGTCGTTTTGGCCCGTTTTTCGCCGTTCGAGCTTCCGGACTCCAATTTCCTACAAAAAATATAAATATAGTGCATTAAAAGCTCATTTATGCAGGTTTATACGTATAATGGATATGAAACAATGATAAATAAGCGTATAAAAATACGCCTAACAGATACTAGCAAGTGACTTTACTTTAGAGCCTCAATACGCTTACAATCACGATTCCATGAGTCCCAACAGAATATATCATCTTCGGATGGAATAATCTATCCGTGTCAAATCATGTCTGCCTGATTACACAATCAAATCTAAATCTGCCAAAAACCAATAATACACGATACATCTGTGAAACAACTGCCCAACACAATAGCAACAAATCCCGGAATATCGACACAAAATCTGAACGCCCAGATGATCACCAACAATGATCAACCAATAAATTAACCGAGAATATCATCGACATGACAAACTCTGATACGACCAATCCAAAGGTCAAAACGCATTCGAGAATATCATCAACATGATAAGCTCCAATATTACCAACGAAGGAGCAACAACAATCTAGAATACCCTCACATGGTAAGCTCCAACATGATCAACACAAAATCACAGAAACCGGTATACGAACGAATAAAGTTCTCAAAACGACAGGCCAATCACATACAGTGGATCTCAATAAACATACCAGACTGGTGAACATACTCCTCGGCATACGAACAACTAATCACAAACCGACGAATATATCCAATCATACATGGAGTGGGAACGACCACTCAATATCCAAAACAACTGGCATGGGGTCACCATCCCCAAATCCACACTTACAAAGGAATCAATTAAAAATCACTATGGTAAAATCGCGTTACTACCGTACCAATGGAATCACATAGCACATATGTCCCGGTTTCACAAAATCTAAAGTTCCAAACTCATATTCTGTACCCGAATCTACAACTCGCAGCATATTCTTCTTACCCGATCAATCAACTAATCATCCCTGGATAACCAAATTACCATACTAAAGTTCGAATCTATTTTCCTCGTTCCACACTGATGTATTATCCAGTTCGTGAGTCACACTCATAGCTTCACCATGATATGCACTATGCACTAAATGCGTATGTATATCAGTCACATTTTCAAAACCAGTTTGAAATCATATAGTCTTGTCAAGAAGACAAATTTTCGAAAGTTCTTTAAAAAATTTCAAAGCTCCATACATAAATTTTGGTAAGACCACAAAATCAATTTTCGAAAAATTAAATCGGCTCGCTGGTGCCAAGTATTTGATAATAGTTTCCTTCGAATCCAGACGATTAAATAAAATGTAATTATGCAAATGCTCGACTACATCCATACTCCTGTATACCAATTTGGTTCGTCACCAATTCCACTGACATTACATCGGAAAACCATACGATAGAGTTCCAGAATTTCAATATATAAACTCTGACCAAAAACTCCTTTCCCACATATGACTCGCAGTGTCAATCATTAACCCATCCTGGATCACCTCAAATATGCTATGACAGAACATTAAAACAAAACAACACAGCGAAAGACTTCCCGAGAAGTTTCATTTGAACAAGTGACCCAAAAGCGCGAAAGGTAGTAGGAAAATAGATAAATGATTGGTGAAGTGTTTTACAAATCTCGGGAGTTCTAGAAACAGAAAAGCCTTTTTGAAACATTAGGGTCTCAGCCCGTATTTCGTCCCGCATTACAAGAAGTTTAAAAAGTAGAAAACTCTTTTGGACCCCAAGTTCTGAGTTACAAAACTATTTCAAAATCGATCGGGTCTCGGCCCAAAATCATTTTCCGTAAAACATCCGTAAAACATTCATTTTGAAAAGTGTCATTTTCAAATGCTCCAAACAGTTCATATATCTCAAAATGAACTAACATGACTACATGCTCTTCTCAACCATCCACAACATTTCTCCCAAATGCACAACTCTGTTCCGAAATATAACCGACATATTGATTTCCTAAATCATAACTTCTCAAGATCATCGATCCTGTCCCAACTCTGTCACCTTATACTGTAACACATAATATTCTGCTGAATGTCAAAGCATATCAACTTAGATTGGCAATAAATCTCAATACAATTCAAGAATCCAAATACTTACAGATCGTGAATTCGACGATTCCCCATGATACTGGCACATGTCTCAACTCTAGAAAATACTCGACACAAATATTTACAAAACACACATTTTGCAAACTCAGTTCAACTCGAGAACACAACACATCACTATCCGAAGAAACACGTTAATACCTTTTGGAAAAGTTACAACAACCCCAGTACCACACTGGTAAATCACATAACACACAAGCCCAAGTGAACAACAAAACTCAGAGCTCTAACACTTGTCAACCGACAACTCAAATGACACGACAAAAGTACGACCCAACTCGACCCGACTACCTAGGTTTTCTCAACCTAAGCTCCGATACCATATTCTGTAACACCCCTAGAGCCATCCGGGAATATTACAGCGTCGTGGGCCCCGAGACGGAACCCATAAGGCTGAAAGAAAGATTTACAAACATTTACAAACACCTGAGAGGCGAACGACAGAACTATCTTTAGAAACATTTGAAGACTTAAAACTCGTTTAACAAAAACCGTCGTAAAATCTCATTTGAAAGAACAAGGTCTGAAATGCCAGAACTCAACAGTTTAAAAACATACGTTAAGCTATCGCTTACACGTACTGACAAAATATTTTAGAAGACCATTGCCAAAGTAACCTAAGTTACCAGATACCAATAGGCCATTTAAAAATACTCACGCAGGGGGGAAGGACAACAGTTAAAAATACTGTAGCAGCGGAATACAACAACTGATCAGGAAACTCAATTCACAAATACATGCCTAGCCAGTATCCTCCGGGAAGCTCATCTCTTTACGACCGCTACAAGCTTGATATCCCAAGAACCTAAAAAGAAAGCCCACGACGGGGTCAGCCATAAGACCAACAATGATAACCGATCACATCACGTCAATAATTACATACCAATGAAAATACTAAGTAAGAATACTACCAATGTAATCTTACTGTCATAACCTTACCAATTCGTGATAATCCTTACCCAAGTAATCCTTACCAAAATTCACATCTCGCATCCTCAACAACACAATAAACTCATACCTAAACATATGTATTGTACCCCAAGCAATACCCAAGGTTCTCAAAACATCATAACTCACTGATACGAAATATAACAAACTCTGACCAATTCAATCCATCGGATATCATTATCAAATATCAACACGAAAATCGATTGTCCATCAAAGACAAATATCAAAAAGGAAATATGGAACATACCTCAGGATACGCAATGCCATGATGAATTACGTCAGTCTAATCCGAGATCAGATCAATACAACATACGGACATGGTCCTAACACAAGACCTACAAATGTATACTCACATGACGACATCAATATGCTCGCATCAATAACAACAATGTATACTTATGGCAAACCCATAATATACATATACACAATAACAACACATGGTAATCCGATGATCCAACGTTCACTGCCTAGATCCCACGATGATCCATCAGACCAACCGTGGTGGAAAAACCTGTCCGATGATCCAGCGCACGCTAGCATAGATCCCCCAATGATCCCGTCGGACCAACACGAGGTGGACATACAACAACAATGCACAAATGCATATAATAATGATACACAATGCATGACAACAACGATACATGCATGTATCACAACATGATCGACACAAATGACAAAAATGATTAAAATACTTGGTCCGAGTCCTTCGAGAGTAATCTCAATGTCTAAACCATCACGAACCATTATCCTGAATATTCAACGATCCAAAATGTCACGGATGGTAGATAATTCACGTCTTCGTCTATACCACAATGTGTCCTCGATACCAAGTATACCAATAATAAAAGTAAATCATATACATTATGATTTCATTCCCAAAACTCAAATACAACTTATAATCCTAAATCTCCTGTGATTACGATTATAAACATTGTTATACGAATTATAAATGAATGAAACGGAAACCATTCATTAAATATTATAAACTGAGCAAGTAATAACTTTCCTCGATACCGATGAAGCCGTTATCATTCCCATTGCCTTCGTCTACAAGTTCCTCGGTCCCGACCAAAGCAATTCACAAACATCCTCGAACTCGACCGCAACACACGATTATAATCACCGATCAATAATCTCAACCTATTACAATAATTGATAAACAAAAAGTTCGATAACAATCAATAATCGATATAACCAATTCACAAACCCAACGGGTCGATAATATCTCGATTAACCACTAGTCTGATCAATCCAACTTAAACGATCATGAATTCATAACCGAAACAAGATATACTAAACTGTCTGTTGACTTAGCGCACGTTAATCACTTAACGTAGCGTGCGCTAAGTCGCTTCCGTTAGCATGCGCTAGCCAGTAACACTAGCATGCGCTAATGACATGCAATTGCATGCATTTCATATACTGATCAACATATGGCGATTATCAAGAGCACTAAGTTATTTCGAGACCATGTTCATAGCTATCAAAACAATGAAATCCGATATCCTTTATCATATATATAAACAATCATCCAACTCATAATCCAAGTCATATATTCATAGATCATCTTCTTCCTCAATATCAACATATGAATACCAAGAATTCATAATCATCGCCATGTTCACCATCATATGAAGAAACCAACAACAACAACATCAAAGACCCGAATTGAAGGAAGACATTAGCCAACATATCTCTTTGAAGATAAACAACACAATTCGAAACCATTCGAATCATATCAATATCCGTATATCAACAATAACATTAACATAACTCGGTAACCAATCTAATAATCATACTTGTTAACTCATATAGATGACGATTATCAACTCAAGGACATCATATATAATCAAAAACGAAATCCCGAAGTGAAGAGTAATTACATCTTTGACGGAATGGATTGATTCCCAAGTTTGAATCTATTCTCAATCATTTCCAAGCTTCAAATGTTGTTAGGAACGATCAACTCAAGTGTTTGGAACCTCAACTTCTCTCTAAGACCTCTCTCTATCAGTTCATATGAAGAAATGGACGGAAATGACGAATGGCCAACTGCACTTATATATATATATATATATATATATATATATTATTAATGTACGCTAACATCTTCATTTAACGTACGTGACATGCTTAGCGTGCGTTAACTGTCTTTGTTAGCGTGCGCTATCACAGTCCAGAGGCTACTACCTTACTTTGTAGAATGATTTACGTATGCAATGCCCATGCAATAGCGTACGTAATTGCCTCTATTTAGCCTGTGCTAGTGTCCAATCATAGCATGCGCTACTCATAGTTGACTCGTTTGTCTGAATGCTCCGAAGACGGGTCCACACGCCGAAAGATCTGACAAGGATAAGATTCCCTTTGGACCGATCTGATGTTAGCGTGCGCTAACAATATGCATTAGCGTGCGCTAATCCTTCATTACAAACATCCATTGACCTCGTCGGCATATGCGCTGAAAGTGGCCGGGTCCACACATAGATTCCTTCTGATCTGGTCTAAACTAGCGTGCGCTATCTTTTGCCTTTAGCGTGCGCTAAACCTGCACGATAGCGTGCGCCATACTTAACTATTAGTGTGCGCAAATAAGGCTACACTTAGCCATTTTTAGTTATTCTTGTCCAACGTCTCGACATACAGAATACGAACATACGGCATACTGGATACGTATACTCAACACATTATATCCTCAAATGCAATTGTCGACTAAATACGACAATTATACCAATACTGACATCTCAGTCATTCATTTATTTTACCCATACTATACAGATTCCACGCTGTACAACATAACTCGGATAAAATAATATTAAACAACAGTAGAAGAAATTACGGATATTACAGTTTTATGATTGGATGGTTTTTTGAATTGGTTTGTTGGTATTTTTAATGGGAAATGCAATATTTGAAGTTTATATTTTTATTTTGTTAAACTAAGGTGTTACCTTAGGTATAATATATATGTTAACAATGCCAATGAGGATCGGGAACCGAGATTGGCCCTTGAACCTCATTGTTGTAGACTTAAAGGGTGAGGATTTGATCCCCGGGGACGATTGGTTTTATCTTCACGGTGCTATCATGGACTATCGGACTCATACTATCTCGATAGTGGATGAGGATGGCACAGAACAAACACTTGTGGGTTGTAAGCTGGGTAGATTGGGGAGTGTGATCAGCGCCTTGAAGGCGATGACACTTCTGAACCAGGGTTGCGTAAGCTATTGGTGTTACTCTTTGAAGGCGGAAGATGATGGAGTTGACATGTCGTTGATTCCAGTCGTTAATGAATATCCTGATGTATTTTCAGACGACTTACCGGGATTACCACCGCAAAGAGAAGTCGAGTTTCCTATCGATATAGAGCCAAATGCGGCTCCTGTTTATTAAGCATTGTACCGTATGGCACTGTCAGAGATGTTAGAGTTAAAGAAACAATTGTGGGAATTGCTAGATAAATGGTATATTCGACCGAGCACATCACCTTAGGGTGCGCCCGTGCTTTTTGTTAAAAATAAGGATGGACCGCTTCGTTTATGCATCGACTATCGAGAATTAAACAAACTGACCATCAAAAATAAATACCCTTTACCCCGGATTGATGGCTTGTTTGATCAGCTTCAGGGAGTGATAGTCTTCTCTAAGATTGATTTACGGTCGGGTTATTATCAGTTGAGGATTCGGGATAGCGATATACTGAAAGCTGCCTTTCGGACGAGATATGGCCATTACGAGTTTGTGGTTATGCCTTTCGAGCTAACCAATACCCCAGCAGTGTTCATGCAGTTGATGAACAAGGTTATTATTAAATATATGGACAAATTCATAGTCGTTTTTATTGATGACATCCTCATCTATTCCCGGAGTCGGGAGGAGCACGGAGTACATCTTCATATTGTGCTAGACATTTTGAGAGCTGAACAGTTGTATGCGAAGTTTTCAAAATGTGAGTTTTGGCTCAAGGAAATAACATTCCTCGGGCATGTGATTTCAGCAAAAGGGGTTCAGGTTGACCCACAGAAGATTGAGGTGGTAGTGGCATGGGAACCACCTAAAAATGTGAAAGAAGTGAGGAGTTTCCTAGGGCTTGCAAGTTATTACCATAGGTTTGTTGAAGTGTTTTCCAAGATCACTCGACCACTCACGCAGTTACTTTAGAACTCAGAAGTTAGAGTGGAATACATATAGATAGAATAGCTTTGATGAGTTGAAGAGACATTTAACTATCGCATCGGTTCTAGCCTTGCCACAGGGGAATGATGACTTTGTGGTTTATAGTGATGCTTCGGGCCTAGGAATTGGATGTGTTTTGATGCAGAGAGATAGGGTTATTGCTTGTGCTAGACAGTTGAAACCATATGAAGCAAATTACCCTACACATGATTTAGAGTTAGCTGCAGTCATTTTTGCTTTGAAAATCTAGAGGCATTATCTCTATGGGTCGTCGTGTAAGATTTACACGGACCACAAGAGTCTGAAGTATATTTTCATCCAGAAGGAATTGAACATGAGGCAACGTAGGTGGCTAGAATTAATTAAGGATTATGACCTTGAGATTCTTTATCATTCGAGCAAGGCCAATGTAGTAGCGGACGCATTGAGTCATAAGCCGATGGCTCTTCAGATGTTAGAAGTACTTACGTCTCAAAACAAGATCCAACGGGATTTGATTTGTCAGAATATCGAAGTTTTTCTTCATAGAGTTCACAGTCAGTTGTGTGCATTAGAAATCACTTCTTCTTTGATTGACGATATCAAGGCGAGGCAGTATGATGATCTATTTTTAGTTAAGCTGGGAGAGGATGTGAAGAAAGGGAAAGCCCCTGGGTTTGTGGTTCAGGATGACGGGATTTTGAGATTTTGAGGGAAGCTCATACTACACCTTATTCCATATATCCTGGTACAAGCAAAATGTACAAGGATGTAAGCAGTAACTTCTGGTGGAGCAACTTGAAGATGGACGTTAGCAAGTTTGTGTCGAAGTGTTTGACCTGTCGGCAGGTTAAGACTGAGCATCAGCAACCTACGGGGTTATTACGACCACTTCCTATTCCAGAGTGTAAGTGGGAGGATATTTTTATGGATTTCATTACCAGTATGCCTAGGATTCAGACCGGAATGAACATGATTTGGGTCATTGTCGATCAACTAACCAAATCTGCCCATTTTCTGAGTATTAAGGATACAAAAGGACCTGAGAGGCTAGCCCAGATGTTCATTGCAGAAATCGTGAGGTTGCATGGGACTCCTAAGAGTATTATTTCTTATCGAGATGGTCGATTTGTATCACATTTTTGGCAGGCTGTTCATCGAGCTTTGGAGACCGAGTTGAGACTCAGTACATCCTACCATCCCCATACAGACGGACAGTCAGAGCGGACGATACAGATGTTGGAGGATATGCTGAGAGCCTGTGCTTTAGACTGGAAAGATGATTGGGAGTCGCACCTGCCATTGATCGAGTTCACGTACAACAATAGTTGGCATACCTCGATCAAAATGGCACCGTTTGAAGCTTTATATGGAAGGAGGTGTAGATAGACACTGTGTTGGGATGATGCATCTGAATTGATTGGTACCGAGCTAGATTTACTTGTTGAGATGAGAGAGAAGATTGCTTTGATTCATGATAATGTTGACGGCTCAGAGTCAACAGAAGTCCTATGCCGACACACATCACCGGCCGTTAGAGTTTGAGATTGTAGACCATGTATTACTGAAGGTATCGCCGACTCGGGGAGTTTACCGCTTTGGTCGGAAGGGTCAACTTAGTCTGAGGTATATTGGGCCCTTGGATATTTTAGAGCGAGTTTTGCATATCGGTTGGATTTGCCGCCGTCCTTGAGACACGTGTATAACGTATTCCATGTCTCCCAACTAAGAAAGTATGTACCGGATTCTAGTCACGTTATTGATTTTGGAGAGATTAAATTGGGACAGGACATTACATTTGAGGAAAACCGATTCAGATTTTGGAGCGTCGAGTCAAGCAGCTTAGGCACAAAACCATTCCTTTGGTTAAAGTTCAATGGTCAAGACACGGACCAGAGGAGGCGGCATGGGAAACATAGGATAATATGAAGGCGAGATATCCCGAGTTATTCACTTTGTAAGTTACGGTACAAAACTTCTTGTTATGGGGAGAGAATGTAATATCCGCACTTTCTATTTTTAGTAATTTCTATTTTTGGTGTATTTCCATTTCGGATGACTCGCTTGTAATCATTTTAGTATTTTGAAACTATTTTTTTCTTCATTCATGGCCATCCGAATGAGTTTCGGAGTTGTTTTACGAGATTTTTAAATATTGAGTAACTTTTCCGCGTTTAGGCTCGATTCTCGTAAATCTCGTTCTAAACTGACGTTTCGTTACTCCTGAGAGTTCCTTTAATATTTCTGTATACATTACGACTTCCTGAGATATTTAGTTGGCCTCAAATCGTGATTCTCGGGAGTCTGGGCTATTTTGTAATTTTTCATAGTTTTGGGTACCATTATTGGAATTGTTGTCCATTCCATCGACTGGTTAGAATCATGTGTCCTTATGGGAGAGTGAGCTTGCATGTTATTAATTCTTATTAATGCTTCATTATTAGTTGGTAACTATAAAGTTTTATACCTTACGAGACGTGTATATTCTGATCGGGATTCACAACTGTATTCTATATCAGAGCAGCTAGCGCACGCTAGCAATTTATATAGCGCGCGCTAAAGGGCATCTCTAGTGCACGCTAAACTCATATGTAGCATGCGCCAATCAAGCTGGACAGTAGGCTCTGATTTCGAGAGTGGGTTATTAATGTACGTTATAGTCTCCATTGCGTACGGTATTGAGTAGATTAGCGTACATTATTATACCATTGCGTACGCTAATGCGGATGAGCAGAATATTCTGGAGTTGGACAAAAGGTTCAGTGATTCTGGGCTGAACCAATTAGCATATGCTAACATAGAAGTTAGCGTACGCTAACACGAACGTCAGCACACGTTATGATGACATTAACGTACGCTAACAGGAGGACAGAAGCCTCTAGACTGCATTTATCCATAATAGCGTACGCTAAGCATGCCCATAGTGTATGCTAAACATTTTTAGTATAAATAGGACTGCAGACGTTGACTTCATCATTTTCTTACCTTTTCTTCTTCCTTGGCTATTTTCGGCGATTTGCGACTGAGTTGAGTGAATTCCGACCAGACATCGCCGCATAACCATATCTTTGAGTTCCTAGCAAGAAGTAATCAACATCTTAACATCTTCCACCGTCCGAATCGAGGTAAATCGACTTGAACCCTTATTTTGGGGGATTTTCTCACCGAGATTGTTGTTAGATTATGGTTATTCACTCGAAATCCTTTGTTATTCTGATAGTTTGAGGAATAAATGTCGTAAATTCTTCCCTTAGTCGATTATGATAGATTGTGCCCATGTAGTATCCGACGAATTGTTCCTTTGGGTAGAACTTAAGATGGGTTCCTATACTTCCGTAGTGTTGTGATTTATTATGTATCGTTGTGATTTTGGAACGAACCTTCGAAGGGAATTGGATCTAAACCCTTTCCTTTCACTGTTTCCTTCACGTCATGTTATTCAAGGCAAGTACATGTATTACATAATGTTATGTGTTACGAGTTCGACATGAATTTTGAATTATGATAACGTGTGTGTGTTGTTGTTCTTCTGCCCGGGGACAGTTCGACGGGACCTATGGGGCTCGATACTAATGGGTACGGTCATGGAAGTGGTTTCCCACCATGGGATAGTCCGACGAGACCTCTGGGTTCGATACTAATGGGTACGACCATGGATTACCAAGTGCGGGTTATTGTGGCATTGAGATGTGATGAAATAGTTTTCATGATAATGATGTTTTCATGCAAATGTGATTTTTCGGAATATTATTTACTAAAATATTTTCTAAATATGATGATATCTTTGAATCGTATCTATATATAATGTCATGTAATTGTGTACTTGCACTAGCTATTCGAATGCCAATCCATTAAATGGGGGAAATGCATCTCATGTATTTCAGGCATCGGGCGAGCCGAGGAGCCAGCACGGGTAACGCATGCAAATGATGGAAAAGCATGATGATGAAGCTCAAGTCTGCATCTTTATTTTATTATGTCTATGTTGTTCGTCGGAGTCAGTCAAGTAAACGTATTTATGTTTTAAAGATATTGTTGAAGGCCCCAGCGTGGGTAATGGATTGTTTTATTTTCGGTTTTCCTACATTTAAACAAAACGTTTTGGTCGAGGCCATGGCCTTATTTATATTATGAATGTTGTCGTCATGAGATTATGGTAAATGGTGTGAATGTCTAGCCAGATATACCTTGATGAAGGTTCTACGGCGTGTCATATACCATATGAGAATTGGGGTGTTACATAAACTGAATTCCCAGTCAAGTGTCATCGACTTGCGAACGATTAAATATTTGATCCATAAACTTTCCTAGTGACGATCCCCTTATCCAATGAGTGGAATGTTTGCTCTCAAATACATGGACTAGTTTCTCTATATATATATTTACGATTCAAGAATGCCAGTGACTTCCAGTAAATAATGAAATAAATAATTATCTTCTTATAAGAATTTACATAATA
This sequence comes from Orobanche coerulescens, assembly GCA_033398695.1. NCBI lineage: Eukaryota > Viridiplantae > Streptophyta > Magnoliopsida > Lamiales > Orobanchaceae > Orobanche > Orobanche coerulescens. The sequence goes on along the minus strand of CM065802.1, from coordinate 133,138,812 downwards.
ACAAGTATAATGCCTTCTCTTATACATCCTCTGAGTGGCATTTGTAACACCCCCAATATTTTCAGGAATATTACAGCGCCGTAAATCCTTTACGTAAGAATTTACAAGGCTGAAGAAGCGAAAAGACAATAACAGATACTAACTTATGAAATTACTGAAATAAAATACAATAGTCTTGTTCAATAGCGAGAATACAATTATCCAATGAAGGGTTTTTAATACATCACCAAAATCCAAACATCTTAAACTGACGACGCACTTGAGTGTTGATTTAAATAACCAACAAACAACAGACAATAAAACCCGGCTGGAACATCACTCTGCACCCTCGTCGTCATCCAGCTCCAATGGTTGTTTCCCCGCTCTCCTGGATCCTGAACATAAACAAATGTTCACCCCCGTAGGGGTTAGCACAACGATGCTAGTACAAGTACAATAATCATACAACAGTGATATAATCAACAATTATATCATAACAAGTTTCTCCAACGAGAAATATCAACAACACATATCATATCATAACAGTTTCCAACATACTGATGGTATTACAACGATCCAGCGCACACAGCTATAGATTCCCATGATGATCCGGTCGGACCAACACATGGTGGAACTACCTGTCCAACGACCCAGCGCACACAGCTATAGATTCCCATGATTATTCCCGTCGGATCAACGCATGGAGGATATATAATCACAACACATTTACACAGTACAATCACATGATAACTCACATAATATAAACAATTCTAATTAGAGTACTTGCCTCGGTTCGAAGACAAGGACAATACTTCCGCGAAAATGAAACACTCGAAGGTCGCCCCTTCAATCAATCACGTAACAAGCTCGAACCTTAACAAAAGAAATAATCTAGAATTTATCTCATGCCGTACGAATGTCCAACAATCCAAAATTACGGCCGAAAGTTCATAAAACGCAATCTGCCTGAACTTCTTAGCGTAGGCTAAGTATACTGTGTAGCGTGCGTTAAGTCTGCTCGATAGCGCACGCAAACAACAAAACCTAGCGTACGCTAACTATGCATGGTCAGTACCTCACTGATCAGCCGACTGACTCGACTGATGGCCTAACGTACATTACGTACCAAACGTAGCGTACGTTAACTCATGCTCGATAGCGCACGTTAATCTACATAGTTTAGCATGTGCTAACTATGCATGGCAGTTCACTACTAGGCAGTGGACTGATCTCATCATGATCAAACCAATGAAATCTTCAGTGTTAATTCATGTTACCTCCATGAATATCATGTTCATACGGTTATGAATGATCTTACGAATAACAACAACTTCGGATTCAAGAATGTGTATACTATTATAAAACCATACTCCATTTCAAATACAATTCTTCATGCGATAATTCGGAAGGCTTAACGATAGATATCAACACCTTAATATCAATGAAAACTATCACACTGTAGTTTGATTAACATTCCAAGATAAATCCTTCCATGATTAATCTCTTATATCCGTCTAACAATAGTGATACTAAAGCCAAGTCCATGATTGCTATGAAGACACCTACTAAATTCGGATTTACCAATGATAGAAACTTCCTCTACTTGTCCAATGTAATAATATTCGAATCATGATGTTCATAGTGAAGGTACTTTAGGCATATTCATCTCAATATTTCAAACATGATGTGCTTTGGATAATTCGTCAAAGAAGATCAATACTAGTTAACATGATCATCTTATTCTCCATAACACGAATCTAGAGTTGAAGATAGAATCAGCATACCTTAATATGATGAAATCACTGAACCACAAGGTAGAATCCGACTCCGGTTGATTATATGCCACTTCAAGGTGTTACTTCCCTTCAATGATCACTCACAAGTAATATCCAATGTTCAAGGATAAAGTAGATGTGTTCTAAGTATGTTAGGAGGATAATTATTGCCCTCTAGTCTCTCAAAACTGAAGAATGAACGAAGTAAATGGGAAAAAAAATGAAGTGCTGGCCCATATATAAACTTTCTGCACAAAGCAGATTAGCGCACGCTACAAAGCATTCCTTAGCGCGCGATAATAAGAGTTGACTTCAAAACTGTCCAGGTTCGTCCGCGGGAATCATATCCGTACCCATGTCTCGGCTGGTGCATGTGCTAGCCGCCCAGCTCAATAATTGAGTGCCTAGCGCACGCAACTCTTACATACGTAGCGTGCGCTAGTAGTAGCCAATAGCGCGCGTTAAGCTACATTCTTAGTGTGCGCTATTACGAGTTTGCATGAGAAATTTTGCATGTTGATATACTTATGTACAAAGATATCAATGTAAGAAATATCATACTCCAATCATCAAGATCACAATTCCGAATAATACAGGGTTTGAATACAGGTAAAATGCACAGTAATAAATCCGGATATTACATACTCTCCTACTAAAAAGGAGTTTCATCCCGAAACTCAAGACAAAAATAACTCGGGATATCTGGACTTCATGCCATCTTCCGTTTCCCATGTGGCTTCTTCCACTCCGTGACGTGACCATTGAACTTTGACCAAAATGATGGGTTTGTTCCTCAATTGCTTAACTCGAATCTCAAGTATATTGACCGGTTTTTCTTCAAACGTCCCATCTTGAGCAACTTCGATCTCGCCGAAATCAAAGACATGACTAGGATCTGGTATATACCTCCGTAATTGGGATACGTGGAACACGTTATGAACATGGCACAATGACGGCGGCAATGCCATTCTGTATGCCAACTCCCCAACTCTCGCAAGGATCTCAAATGGTCCGATATATCTCGGACTCAGCTTTCTTTTCCTTCTGAAACGAAAGATTCCCCGAGTAGGAGAAACCTTTAAAAGTACGTGTTCTCCCGTACTGAACTCCAAAGGGCGACGACGTACATCTGCGTATGATTTCTGGTGACTCTGGGCGGTCAACAGCCTTTCACGAATCAAGGCTATCTTCTCTCGAGTCTGTACGATCAACTCTGGTTCTGTCCCGATTAAGTCTGATGAATCGTCCCAACATAGGGGCGATCTACATCTCCTCCCTTATAATGCCTCAAACGGTGCCATCTTAATGGAAGCATGCCAACTATTGTTGTAGGTAAATTCAATTAACGGTATATGAACTTCCCAATCAGTTGACCAATCTAAGACATAGGCCCTCAGCATATCTTCCACCGTTTGAATGGTCTTCTCGGATTGTCCGTCAGTCTGCGGGTGATAAGTTGTACTGAAGTTCAATTCGGTCCCCAAGGCCTTATGAACTGCTTTCCAAAAATGAGACACAAAACGGCCGTCTCGATCAGAAATAATGGTCTTCGGTGTACCATGCAATCGAACTATCTCCGAAATAAATACTCGTGCCAACCTCTCTGGTCCCCACGTATCCTTAATGCCTAGAAAATGAGCTGATTTGGTTAAACGATCAACTATCACCCAAATCATGTTCATTCCTGTCTTGGTTCTCGGCATACTAGTAATAAAGTCCATCAATATGTCCTCCCACTTCCATTCAAGAATCGGAAGCGGCTTCAACATCCCGGCAGGTCGTTGGTGCTCGATCTTAACCTGCTGACAAGTCAAGCATTTCGAAACAAAGTCCGCTACATCTTTCTTCATGTTGCCCCACCAGAAATTCTGTTTCAAGTCCTTAGGCATCTTACTGGTGCCCGGGTGGATAGAATAGGGTGAGCTGTGAGCTTCCTTCATAATCGTTTGTTTCAGTACATCGATATCAGGAACACAGAGTCGGTTCTGAAATCTCAAAACCCCATCATCATGAATTAGGAATCCGGGGGCCTTTCTCTTGATCACTTGATCTCGTAACCGAATCATCAGAGGATCATGTGTCTGTCTAGATTTGATTTCTTCGGTTAATGATGAAGTTAATTTCATCATGCACAGTTGTCCTTGGACTCTTTGTAACCACACTTCAATTACTTCTCTAATCATCTATTTTTGAAGGTTAAGTTGGGAGGTCAGAGTCTCCAGCATCTGAATAGAAACAGTCTTGCGGCTAAGTGCATCGGCCACCACATTTGCTTTGCCTGGATGATACAAAATCTCCAAGTCGTAGTCCTTAATCAGCTCTAACCATCTTCTTTGCCGCATGTTCTGCTCTTTCTGACTGAAGATGTATTTGAGACTCTTGTGATCAGTAAAGATCTGACAGTGAGTCCCGTACAGGTAATGTCTCCAGATTTTCAATGCAAAAACTACTGCTGCTAGCTCTAAATCATGTGTTGGATAATTCACTTCATAGGGTTTCAGCTATCGCGACGCATAAGCGATCACCTTGTCATTTTGCATCAACACGCATCCGAGTCCTTGGTTCGAAGCATCACTGTAAACTATGAATCCTCCAGTCCCCTGTGGAAGTGATAAAATTGGTGCTGTCGTCAATCTCTCCTTCAATTCATCAAAACTAGTCTGACACGACTCGTTCCACTCAAACTTTTGAGTTTTCTGTAGGAGTCGAGTAAGTGGGCGGGAGATTTTAGAAAACCCTTCCACGAATCGACGATAATATCCAGCAAGTCCTAAGAAGCTTCAGACTTCTTTCACGTTCTTTGGAGGCTTCCAATCCAAAACCGCTTCAATCTTCTGAGGATCTACTCGGACTCCTTCAGCTGATACTACATGACCGAGGAATATTACTTCCTTTAGCCAGAATTCACACTTAGAGAGTTTGGCGTACAGTTGCTCGCTTCTCAAAAGTTCTAATACAATTCGCAAATGTTGCGCATGTTCTTTCGGGCTCTTAAAATACACCAGAATGTCATCAATGAACATGACCACAAATTTATCCAAATATTCGATGAACACTCGGTTCATCAACTGCATGAATACAGCAGGTGCATTAGTGAGACCAAACGGCATCACTACAAACTCATAGTGTCCGTAGCGAGTTCTGAATGCTTACTTTGGAACATCAGATTCCTTAATCCTCAGCTGATGGTATCCTGATCTCAGATCGATTTTAGAAAATACTGTTGCTCCTTGCAATTGGTCAAATAAATCATCAATCCGTGGCAACGGATATTTGTTCTTAATCGTCATCTTGTTCAATTCTCGATAGTCGATACACAGTCGAAGCGATCCATCCTTCTTTCGGACGAAAAGAACCGGTGCTCCCCAGGGCGAAATGCTTGGCTGAATATAGCCTTTTGTCCAGTAACTCCTCCAGCTGCTTTTTCAGTTCATACATCTCAGTAGGTGCCATACGATACGGCGCCTTAGAAATTGGGGTAGCTCCGGGTTCCAGTTCAATGGTAAATTCTACATCCCTTCGTGGAGGTAGTCCAGGTAACTCGTCAGGAAATACATCTGGAAATTCGTTAACAACAGGAATGGATGAAAGTTCCATAATTTCATCTTCTTTCTTCATTGCATAGCACCAGTATCCGGTACAGCCCTGTTTCAACAATTTGATAGCTTTCATCGCCTTGATCAACTTTCCTGATCTTCCTGGTTTCCATCCCTCAAACAGTACTTCGGAACCATCGTCAGCTATCAGCGAAATATTTCTCCTTCGGTAGTTTACAATAGCTCCATATCGATTAAGCCAATCGTCTCCGAGTATCAGTTCGTCTCCTTGCATTTCTATCACAATCAGATTTGAGAGCCATTCCCTACCCCCAAATGATATAGGGAAATCTCTAGTCTCTAAGTTCCCAACAATCCTCTCTCCACTCGGTAAACCAACAACATAAGGTTCACAAGTATGAAAACCAGAAATATTCAAACGATTTACACAAGACAAGGATATAAAAGAATGCGTAGCTCCTGTATTGAATAAAACGCTAACTGGCTGGGAAAGGATGCGGGCCAGCACTGATGCGGCAAAGACATCCCGATCGTCTGTCCTCCTCATCTCGTGCAGACGTGGGGGAACAGATCCGGCACTCGATGTCCCCTTTCGGTCCCATTGTCCTCTGCCTCGTCCGCGGCCAAAATTTTGAGGCATCTGAACACTTTCTTTGCGTCACATTGGATACTAGCTTCTTTACAGGCCGTGACGTACGGGTTCCATTGTACTTGGTGGCATCCTTGCAAAACATCGCCCGGTGCCCTTCCTGTCTGCAATCAAAACATGTAATTGGAGTGCGCAAACAATCACGCCAAAGGTGGCCTGGGCGACCACAGTTAAAGCACTTCCTAGCTGTATCCGTCGTGGCTGACATTGTTCCGAAATTCTTTCCGCTCTTATATGGGTGCGGAGGTTTCTTGAAAGAATAAAAGGATGACTGGGCTTTGCGAGGCCCGCTATTCTTGTGCTCTGTGAAAGTACCAGAGACTTTTTGCTTCTTCGACTCCTTAAATTTTTCCATTGCTGCTTTCTTGATTTTGTACGCCAACGCCTTATCTTGGTATTGGTGGAGAGTGGTACATTCAAAACCGGACATGTACCTATGGATTTCTGGTTTCATCCTCATTTCAAAGTGAATCATTATCTCTGCATCTGTTCTGACCAGATGTCGAACAAATGCTAACTGCTGATTAAACATCTTAATGGTCTGGGATATGGGTTCGTCTGATGGCTGAGCGGAGAAAAACTCCCGAACTTTGGCTTCCCTCACAGGACGAGGGCAGTACTGAGCTTCCATCATCATTTTAAATTTTGTCCAATCAGCATCATGATCTGCAGGTCGGATAGCTTCCCACCACTCGGATGCTTCCCCTATCGAGAGAAATCTTGGGCAATAGGAGCTCTCTGTAAATGCAGGCAATTAATTCCAGCAAAAATTTTCTCCAATTCCTTCAACCAATGATCCCAAGTGGGAGTCTCAGAAAAGCCGTCAAATTTGGGTGGTTGCATCTTTGCTACCTCTTGCAACCATCGGTCACCTCGATTTCCCATTTCTGGGATTCTTTGTTGTCCATCTCCCTGCTGAAATCCCACTGCCACCTGCATTCGGTCCACGACCTGAGCGAATTGAGTCATCTGATTCACCACTTGGCGAAGGATTTCTGGTACAGCAGGTTCGGTTCGTTATTGATGGATCTTTGCAGCTCGCTGAGCTATGACTGGCCTGATTAGAAGGCGACGCCTCCCTATCAGCATTCCTTCGTCTGCGTCCACGACCGCGACCACGTCCACGTCCGCCTCTCAACATACTGTAAGCATAAATACTCAATATATAGGAAACAACATCGTTCTAATGTTCAAGTATAAAGAGGTACAACATGTAAAGAACGAGATAGAGTTTTGGAACTTACAACCACCGTTCGCATGAAGACGTAGGCAGTGCAGTGATGTCATTCACGGCCGGTTACCTCAAAAGACATAAATGACCCCTATTTTAACCCAATGGCCAAGATATCCATAATCTTAGCTCCGATACCATATTCTGTAACACCCCCGATATTTTCAGGAATATTACAGCGCCGTAAATCCTTTACGTAAGAATTTACAAGGTTGAAGAAGCGAAAAGACAATAACAGATACTAACTTATGAAATTACTGAAATAAAATACAACAGTCTTGTTCAATAGCGAGAATACAATTATCCAATGAAGGGTTATTAATACATCACCAAAATCCAAACATCTTAAACGGACGACGCACTCGAGTGCTGATTTAAATAACCAACAAACAACAGACAATAAAACCCGGCCGGAACATCACTCTGCACCCTCGTCGTCATGCAGCTCCAGTGGTTGTTTCCCCGCTCTCCTGGATCCTGAACATAAACAAATGTTCACCCCCGCAGGGGTTAGCACAACGATGCTAGTACAAGTACAATAATCATACAAAATTGATATAATCAACAATTATATCGTAACAAGTTTCTCCAACGAGAAATATCAACAACACATATCATATCATAACAGTTTACAACATACTGATGGTATTCCAACGATCCAGCGCACACAGCTATAGATTCCCATGATGATCCCGTCGGACCAACACATGGTGGAACTACCTGTCCAACGACCCAGCGCACACAGCTATAGATCCCATGATGATTCCCGTCGGATCAACGCATGGTGGATATATAATCACAACACATTTACACAGTACAATCACATGATAACTATCATAATATAAACAATTCTAATTAGAGTACTTGCCTCGGTTCGAAGACAAGGACAATACTTCCGCGAAAACGAAACACTCGAAGGTCGCCCCTTCAATCAATCACGTAACAAGCTAGAACCTTAACAAAAGAAATAATCTAGAATTTATCTCATGCTGTACGAATGTCTAACAATCCAAAATTACGGCCGAAAGTTCATAAAACGCAATCTGCCTGAACTTCTTAGCGTACGCTAAGTATACTGTGTAACGTGTGTTAAGTCTGGTCGATAGCGCACGCAAACAACAAAACCTAGCGTACGCTAACTATGCATGGTCAGTACCTCACTAATCAGCCGACTGACTCGACTGATGGCCTACCGTACGTTACGTACCAAACGTAGCGTACGTTAACTCATGCTCGATAGCGCACGTTAATATACATAGTTTAGCGTGCGCTAACTATGCATGGCAGTTCACTACTGGGCAGTGGACTGATCTCATCATGATCAAACCAATGAAATCTTCAGTGTTAATTCATGTTACCTCCATGAATATCATGTTCATACGGTTATGAATGATCTTACGAATAACAACAACTTCGGATTCAAGAATGTGTATACTATTATAAAACCATACTCCATTTCAAATACAATTCTTCATGCGATAATTCGGAAGGCTTAACGATAGATATCAACACCTTAATATCAATGAAAACTATCACACTGTAGTTTGATTAACATTCCAAGATAAATCCTTCCATGATTAATCTCTTATATCCGTCTAACAATAGTGATACTAAAGCCAAGTCCATGATTGCTATGAAGACACCTACTAAATTCGGATTTACCAATGATAGAAACTTCCTCTACTTGTCCAATGTAATAATATTCGAATCATGATGTTCATAGTGAAGGTACTTTAGGCATATTCATCTCAATATTTCAAACATGATGTGCTTTGGATAATTCGTCAAAGAAGATCAATACTAGTTAACATGATCATCTTATTCTCCATAACACGAATCTAGAGTTGAAGATAGAATCAGCATACCTTAATATGATGAAATCACTGAACCACAAGGTAGAATCCGACTCCAGTTGATTATATGCCACTTCAAGGTGTTACTTCCCTTCAATGATCACTCACAAGTAATATCCAATGTTCAAGGATCAAGTAGATGTGTTCTAAGTATGTTAGGAGGATAATTATTGCCCTCTGGTCTCTCAAAACTGAAGAATGAACGAAGGAAATGGGAATAAAAATGAAGTGCTGGCCCATATATAAACTTTCTGCACAAAGCAGATTAGCGCACGCTACTAAGCATTCCTTAGCGCGCGCTAATAAGAGTTGACTTCAAAGCGTCCCGAGTTCGTCGCGGGAATCTTATCGGACCCATGTCCCAGTGGCGCATGTCTTGCCTTGACTCAATAATTGAGTGCCTAGCGCACGCAACTCTTACATACGTAGCGTGCGCTAGTAGTAGCTGATAGCGCATGTTAAGCTACATTCTTAGTGTGCGCTATTACGAGTTTCCATGAGAAATTTTGCATGTTGATATACTTATGTACAAATATACCAATGTAAGAAATATCATACTCCAATCATCAAGATCACAATTCCGAATAATACAGGGTTCGAATACAGGTAAAATGCACAGTAATAAATCCGGATATTACAGCATTCAGGCACATATTCCTAACAATCTCCACTTGCACTTAATGCCACATACTATAGTATCTAATGCCCATGTTCTCTGGATCATGCACCAAGCTTATCTGAGAAAGTGGCTTGGTCAGTGGATCAGCGACGTCTTCTGAGTCTACTCTATGCAGCACAATATATCATTTTCGAACAAATTCTCTCACGCGGTGATACTTTCTCTCCATGTGTTTTGTCCTACTTTGAAAACTTGGCTCCTTGCCTGTGCTACAGCCCCGTCATTGCCACACAAAATCGGAACATGCAGCTCAACACATGGTATCACTTGAAGTTCTCCCATAAACTTCCTAATCCAAAACCCTTCCTTAGAGGCCTTTGAGGCCGCTTGATACTCAGCCTGACAGGTGGAATCAGCAATCGCACTTTACTTGGCACCTTGCGAAGATACTGCTCCTCCATTAAGAGTAAAAATGTAGCCAGAAGTAGACACTGAGTTGTCCTTCTGTCCTTGGAAGTCTAAATCAGTGAAGCCCGTTACATTCAGTTCTCCACCACCATACATAAGAACCAGATCTATAGTCCTTCTTAAGTACTTGAGAACATTCTTTACGGCGGTTCAATGTTCCTTCCCTGGGTTTGCCTGAAACCTACTTACAATGCTCACAGTATGTGCAACATCAGGTCTCGTACAAATCATATCATACATAAGGCTACCTATGACCGAAGCATATGGTATAATATTCATTTCCTTTCGTTGTTCCTTATTTTGAGGACACATCTTCGAGGTGAGTTTTAGTCTGTCGCATCAGAAGGAACCCTATTTTAGATTCATCCATCTTAAATCGATTTAAATTTTATCTATATCAATGGATTGGGAAAGTCCTATCATTCTCTTCGCTCTATCTCGATAGAGCCGAATTCCAAGAATATAGGTAGCTTCTCCCAAGTCTTTGTTGGGTTTTTCGTGATCTAATACAAGAAAGTTGAGCAAAAATGCAGCGGAATAATTACCGAAAAACCCAGATGAGATCTTTATACAGTAATTGAATTTATTTATAAAGAGTTCGTCGAATTACCTCAATCCAAAGAACAGGTCTAAACCCGGACCAGAAGCCGATGAAAATTGTCTTCCTCTTTCGATGATCCACACACGAACAATTGGTACAAGCCGGATTGGTAGATCCTTATGAATAATATAGATAAACAGTACAACAAATAATTCCTTGCTAGAAGAATTTGTGCTTTTGATCAAAATCAACTAAGGAAAGAAGACGGACATGGCCGAACCGGGGTTTCTTCAAAAGAAAGGGGCGGATGATTTTGGTGGGGGGGTTGATTTTCTTCACTTATTTCTTATGACAACTCCTTGTCTAAGACCCTTTATTTATACTACATAAATCGTAGAGCTAAAACTCTAATATTTGCTTAGTTACCCCTCAACTTGTTAAATAATATAATATATATAATATCTTATATTATATGTTACTTATTATTTAATCCTCTAATAAATATAATATCCAATATTATATTTACCATTCCCAGTTGATATAATTAAATAATATAATATATAATATAATATATTATATATTACTCATTATTTAATTTCTTTAATAAAGATAATAACCAATATTATAGCTATTAATTATTCTTGCTTGTCTTTAATTATCGTATGTGTGACCCAAAAGGCTTATATTATATTGGCAATCATTTAATACCTCATTCAATGATAATTCATAAGTGGTCTCTAGCAAGATATTATGATTACCCAAATAATATATGTTTATAATCCATTAAACCATTTAACGTGTCAAATCCTTTTGTCGCGCGATATCGTATTTGAACTAAGTCATGGAAAATATCATACTTATTATGTTCAAATACTTTCTCAATCTTAAGTAGACTGCTTGAACTAAATGACTCTTCATTTAAGCATGTCATTGCATTTCCTTCTGTCCTACTTATTGAGGGCCCCAACAAATATCTCTCTCCCTAAAGAGAGGGACAAATCCCCATCTTGATTATTCATTGCCCTCTACATGACTCCCACTAATCCCGATCGCTAACCTCTATGCACACATTTTAGATGACGTTGGATTACGTCAAGGCATAGCAGTTACCATGTTGGACTCTATGACAATCGCAGGTTCAAGGATTTATTGACATACTGTTATATTGAGATTCACTTATGACATTGTCGTGCAGTGATCGCAATGTAGGTCTGTCCAGTATTGTGTTCTCCAACCAATACCCGTAAGTTTGATCCGTACCATACACATAATCATCCGATGATTATCAATCAAACTTATACTAGCATTTTAATCACCTGAGTCTCCACTCTACGTGATTGGACCACGGACATAGAATAACAATTATTTGATTCTTATAATATTAAAATATGCACACATTATAATAATTAATGAGAAATAGATGATATCAAATAACTTTATTTAAATGTGACAATTACAAATCTAGGCACATCAAATGTCTAAAGGCATTATTCACAACAATCTCCCACTTGCACTAGGACCATTCATTCATGACTTTGTGTCCTATCGATCTAGCATGCTCTTCATGCTTTCCTTTTGATAGAGGCTTGCTAAGTCGATCACCAACATTCTCTTCCATTGCTACTTTGTATATTGTAATATCTCCTCATTTGACGATCTCTCTGACTATGTGATATTTCCTGAGTATATGCTTGAAATTATGATGGGACCTAGGCTCTTTAGATTGTGCAATAGCATCATTATTGTCACAATAAAGGCTTAAGGGACCATGTATGGTCGGTACGACTCCAACTTTAGTAATGAATTTTTTGATCCATATGGCTTCCTTAGCTGAGTCTGATGCTGCCAGGTACTCAACTTCTGTTACATAATCAACAATTGTTCTTTTCTTGGAACTCTTCCAACATACAACACCTCCATTCAATACAAACACATAACTAGTTTGTGATTTAAAATTGTCTCTGTCGGTTTTAAAACTTGCATCGGCATAACCATTTACAGCCAGTTCGTCTTCCACACCTCCATAAATTAGGAATGCCCTTAGTTCTTCTTAAGTACCTTAAGATGGTTTTCGCTGCTGTCTAGTGACTTTCACCTGCATTTGATTGGTATCGACTTGTCATGCTAAGGGCAAACGATACACCTGGTTGAGTACAAATCATGGCATACATGATCGATCTAATAGCCGAAGCATATGGAATCTTACTCATGCGGGCTCGCTCATCAGGAGTCGAAGGACACTTAGTTGTACTCAGATGCATGCCATGTGTCATTGGCAAGAGTCCTCTCTTGGAGTCCTACATATTAAACCTCTTCAGTATTTTGTTAATGTAGGTACTCTGACTCAGATCAATCATTCTCTTTGATCTATCTGTATAGATTTTATCCCAAGAATATAAGCAGCTTCTCCTCAGTCTTTCATGGAGAAACATCTTCCCAACCAAATATTGACTATCTGCAAGGTGGCTATGTCATTTCCAATGAGTAATATGTCATCTACATATAATACTAGGAAAACAATTATGCTCCCACTAACCTTGTTGTACACACTTGGTTCATCTTTATTTTGAACAAACCCAAACTCTTTGATAGTTTCATCAAAATGAAGATTCCATCTCCGAGAAGCCTGCTTCCACCCATAAATGGATCTTTGAAGCTTGAAAACCTTTTTAGAATTTTCTAAATGAACAAAACTCTTTAGGTTGTGCCATGTACACATCCTCGAGTAAGCTTCCGTTAAGAAACACTGTTTTGAGATCCATTTGCTATATCTCATAATCATAGTATGCGGCAATAGCAAATAAAATTCTAATTGATTCAAGCATGACTACTGGCGAAAAGGTCTCATCATAGCCAACACCATGAGTGTGTCTATAACTTTTTGCAACTAGTCTAGCTTTATAGGCTTGCAGATTATCGTCCATGTCTTTTTTTTTGAAGACCCATTTGCACCCAATGGTTTTAACACCATCAGATGGATCTATCAAGTTCCAAACTTGATTGTAGTACATGGACTGCATCTCTGACTTCATGGCCTCTATCCATTTCTCGGACTATAGTCATGAACCAACTTTTGTATAGGTACTAGGCTCATCATCTATGAGCGATGCATCAACATATTGTGTTACGAGATTCCCATATCTCTCAGGTTCATGCCGCACCTTATCAAATCTACGAGGAACTTGTGTACTTTGAAATGGATCCTCAACTAATTATTGAGCCTCACTACACCAAAAATAAGATTTTGTGACATTGAAACTCACTGGATTTATGACTGCCAATGACAGTCATAACTTTGTGATTGTTAAAAACAGTCATAAATACCAAATAATGAAAAATCCAAGTGTTTTTTACTGTTCATGACTGTCACACGAGTTGTGACTTACTTGTGCTGTCATAAACTTTTTCAAGAGTTGAGATATAAAAACCCTATTTCATGTGAAAAAAATCAGATTACTCTCTCACTCATCTCAGTTTCATTTTCGCACTCTGAATAATTTCGTCTCTCTCCCTCTCCCTCTCTCACAAATTGTAGAACCAGTTCTCTCTTTAAATTAATTCTTCACTGCAAATTCCGATATCCCTCTCTCTGAAAAATATCTGATACAAATACTCATAAGTAAAAACACACTCAACAAAAGTCGTCACACACATACACCCATAAACACACACACCCCACCGCAACCACTGCAAAAGAAAAAAAGGAAAATACGGTTGTGCGCAAACGGAGGGTAAGGGTTCAGTTGTCGGCGGTGGCAAGTTTCGATTCATAACCTAGGTTTTACAGTGGCTCAAGCATGACTGAGTGCTAGGGCTCTAATCGGATACGGACGAATTTGGAGTTACTCGACTCTTATTTTGGTTGGGCTGAGTTTGGTTCTCATGACCTGGGACGTATTTTCTGGCAATGGTTCCAGATTTCAGTATCGTTTCACTGCTTATGTAATTTAAGGTTTGAAGATTTGAATCTAGTTGAGGTCAGTTTTTCTGAAACGGGGTTCACTGGGCTCAAATGAGGATTTGGGTTTGATGATTTGATTGGGATTGACTTGAAGTTGATTTTTGCAGGTTCAAGTAGGATTTACAATGGGTATATGTATTTTGATATAGATACCTATTTATGTGTTTGTTTATTGTGTCTATCTGGATGTAGATAATATCCATAACTTTTAGATACTGTGAGGACTTTGGACACAAATGAACATGAGACTGTTTGTTTCCTTAATCTGGTGTGCTACTAATGTATGTAAATCCAATATGACTTGCTTTATAAGTTTTCAATTCATATTCATGTACTGTAGCCTTTGATATTAGAATTAAATATGTGTTGGATGGAGTAAAAGTCTTGCATAGTGTTTGCACTTGCAAATTACATTTCCCTAAAGTTCAATTACCATAAGTAACTTTGTTTCCTTTTCCCCATCTAGTAAATGCTGGAAGGGAAATAGAAAGTAATTTCAGTGTCCATTGTGCACAGGTCAATTTTTTCAAGAAAGACTTTTAGTTCTCCATGGCATTCACTCTGAAAATGGGGCATCCATTTTCCTTTTCTGTTCATTTTACAAGTTTCATGTAAAGAGAAGTTTGAATGGCCTATGGGCTACTCTTTCAGGATTAACCTTTATGTTGGATATTCTTTTCTTTATCCTTGATGCAGGCATCTGATGGGTCATTTGTTAAAAGATCAGCTGCTAGCAAGCTTAGTTCGAAGAAACCTATTAATATAGCTGTAAGTTATTAAATAACTCAATCATCTCTTCATGTTGATAATGATTAACTCGTAATAACATGAGCTTATTATACGTGATGATACTTCAGAGTTAAGATCTATCATAAGTACTATTCTCGGTCGTTCTTTTGACTATAATATCCTTTTCTACACACATTTTTATTGTGTGTAAAACCAATCTAAAATTAAAAATGGATAAGCAGATAATTAATTATTATTCAGTTGTACAATTTTTTTTATTGGCCGATAATGATCGATCTTCTTTGCCTCGACTATATTATATGGTTTTCTGATGTTGTCATGGATGTTAGTTTCAACATGTTCGTTGGACAGATTCTGAATGACATTGCTAGAAATCTGAAAACTGTGTAAGCTCAAGTTCAAACTTTTTATTTTTTTCTTTTCCATTTAGTCGGGGTTATATTAAATGTTAGTTACAGGCAACATGCTGAGTGGAAATATTCCTGACACTATCTCAAAGGATGGGAGCAACATGTATGTTTTGTATCTGTGTTATTAATATGTACTCTGCTGTTTTGATTTTTTGTTTTTTTTAAAAATAAGGCTTTTATTTTTTTTGCCGTGTTATTTTATTTAAAAAATCCATATAGCAACATGAACCTCTACAGACTCTGTGCAGTGATCTCTCCAACAATTTTACGTTATGAGGCGAGGAAGCTGCTTGCCAACAAAACATGTTAGGACGTCCATTTTTCTTTTTCTCTATAATATTTCCGTTACTTCTAATTTTTCTTACCAAGGAAGTTGTGCTTACAGGAAGCAGATCAGGTAACATGTATATTGCTGACTGGAAGCCTATGAGCTCCACAATTCCATGCTTTGTTGCCAAAGGCACTGCAGATCTTAGTTGGTTATGGCACAAGAGGATATCTCACGTCAACTTCAAGACGATCAACAAGCTCTCAAGACAGGGAATGGTTAGAGGTTTGCCAAATGTGTCATTCAAGAAAGACAGCGTCTGCGGACCATGTCAGAAAGGCAAGCAAATCAAGTCAACACTGAAGAGCAAATCCTACCTTTCAACCCAAAGAGTGTTGGAAATGCTACACATGGATCTCTACGGTCCTGTAGACCCAGTAAGTTTGGGAGGTAAGAAATACTGCATGGTTGTTGTTGATGATTATTCCAGGTATGCTTGGACGATCTTCCTTAGCAAGAAGAAGGAAACAACATCAAAGCTGCCCGAGCTCCTGAGAAAGTTGCAAAATGAAAAGGCATTGAGTATCGTGTGCATTCGTTCCGACAGAGGTACAGAATTTACTAACCGCTTTATAGAGCAATACTATTCGGAGAACGGAATACAGCACGAATACTCAGCTGCCCGTACACCTCAACAAAATGGTGTTGCTGAGCGAAAGAATAGAACGTCGAAAGAAGCAACAAGGACAATGATTGCCGCAAGCAAGTTGCCACAGTGTTTCTGGGGTGAAGCAACCAATACAGCATGCTATACTCAAAACCGCTGTATCGTCAACAAGCACCACAACAAAATAGCATATGAGGTATGGAACAACAAAACTCCGTTAGTTTCGTATTTCCACATTTTTGGATGCAGGTGTTATGTATTGAATAATGGGAAGGACCAACTTAGAACCTTCGATGAGAAATCAGATGAAAGAATATTCGTAGGATACTCCTCCGTCAGCAAAGCCTTCAGAATCTTTAAAAGGAAGCTGACGATCGAGGAATCAGTTCATATAGTGTTCGACGAACCACACCATGACCCTACAGGAGTAGAAGATGTTACCCAGAACATTCAACATCTATCTATCTTGGATCCTCCAACTCCCATAGAACCTGTCGTTGATTTAGAAATCAACCCCGCAGCTGTAAGAATCGAAGTGGATGAAGTCGACGTTGTACAAGATGAAGCTGTATTGACAGAATCTTTCGATACAGTACGGGATCCTGAATTAGAACCCGACCGAAGATGGTTGAGAGACCACCCGCAAGAGCTGATCATTGTAAACATAAATGCTGGTGTTTCTACTCGTAGGAGAATACAGAGTACACAAGGAAATGTACTTTGTGCACAAGAAGAATCTGATGCTGAGATATCACAGTTTCCTGAATGAAAATCTCAATCCGAGCTTAGAAGACTCAATATGTGCACTATCGCTGTATTCTTAGCCCAGTCCGAACCTGTTTCGACCATAGACGCTCTTAATAATTCTCATTGGATAACATCTATGGAAGAAGAGCTTAACGGTTTCGAAAGAAACAATGTATGGTATCTTGTACCCAGACCTACACATCAATCGGTTATAGGAACCAAATGGGTATTTCGAAACAAAAAGGATCGAAATGGACTTATTATAAGGAATAAATCCAGACTAGTCGCACAAGGCTATAGTCAGGAAGAAGGCATAGACTATGATGAAACCTTCGCCCCTGTAGCGAGACTAGAAGCCATTAGGATATTTTTAGCCTTTGCCGCCCATAAGAGCTTTATTGTATACCAAATGGACGTCAAGAGTGCATTCCTGAATGGAGACCTTGCAGAAGAAGTTTATGTTGAACAACCACCAGGGTTTGCCAACACAGACGGTATCGATCTAGTTTACAGGCTAAGGAAAGCACTGTATGGACTTAAACAAGCCCCTAGAGCCTGGTATGAGACCCTGTCCCAGTATCTAACCGACAACGGATTTGAGAAAGGTGATGTGGACAAGACCTTGTTCAAAATACAGGAAGGTGATGACCTTCTTATGGTGCAAATCTATGTGGATGACATAATTTTTGGTTCAACTAACCTTGCTTTATGTCAAAGGTTCTCTCATCTCATTCAAAGTAAATTTGAAATGAGTATGATGGGGGAACTTAGTTATTTCCTAGGTTTGCAGGTAAAGCAGTTGCCTACAGGTATTTTCATCAACCAGGAAAAATATAGCAAGGAGCTTCTCAACAAATTTAGAATGAATAATTCCAAATCATCGTCAACCCCCATGAGCACTTCCGTGCAAATTAGTGCAGATGAAGTCGGAAAGCCGTTTGACCAATCACTCTACAGGAAGCTCATTGGTTTGCTCCTGTACCTAACGGCTAGCAGGCCCGATATCCAGTTTGTTGTTGGAGTGTGTGCGATGTATCAAGTAGCACCAAAGGAATCACACTTCAATACAGCTAAACGAATCCTGAAGTACATTAAAGGAACAGTCGATGTAGGACTATGGTATCCTAAGGAAGGCGGATTCGATTTAGTTGGATACATCGATTCGGATCTAGGAGGCTGCAAGCTAGATAGGAAGAGTACAAGTGGGACTTGTCACTTTCTTAGACCTAGACTCGTTTCTTGGTTCAGTAAGAAGCAATTGGCTAACTCTCTTTCCACGGCTGAATCTGAATATTATGCTGCTGGTAGCTGCTGTATGCAGATCCTTTGGATGCAGCAACAATTGTCAGATTATGGAATCGATGCTAGAGAGACTCCAATCATGTGTGATAGCACGAGTGCAATTGCAATAACGCACAATCCTATCCTGCACTCGCGCACTAAGCATATCAACATGAAGCATCATTTTATAAGGAATCACGTCGAGAACAAGGATGTTCGCCTTGAAAAAGTTCATACAGACATTCAGCTGGCCGACATCTTCACCAAGCCGCTCGACACAGCCAGATTCAACATACTTAGACAAGAATTGGGAATGCTACAGCCGGACTCCCTGTAAGTAATTTACTGTTTTTACTCAACAAATTTAGGGGGAACGCTGTAAGACCCAAGAATACAGTATCCAACGTTAATTATCTGTACACTTAGAACCGTCAATACAGCACTGTAGTGAGCGAAGACATATGAATCCTATAGCTGACGTGTGCAATAATTAAGGGGGAATACTGTAGGACCCATGAATACAGCATTAATCCACAAGTTGCTGTATGGAATTTAAAACCTATATGTACCTTTTTAAGGGGGAACGTTGTATCGACGCGGAAACAGCACATACTATAGGATTTCGATTCAGTATATATATTATATTATATCATTTCTTTTTTAAATGATTTTTGTCCACGTGCCCTGTTTTTATGTCAAACGTCATGTACATTAAATGCCTTACACGACATCTGGACAACTGAATCTCAAAAGACGCGATGTTTTAAATTGTTTATTGTTTTAAAACTGCCGTTTCAGGCATTTAGGGTGACACAAATGTCAGAAGTGGGACCCGCTTAGATTTTAAACATTTTAATGGATTAGCGTACCAGTTACACTCAGTCCATCTTAACCGTTGATTTCAAAAACCGGTTCCCATCCCTTAAAATCTGACCATTCGTACTCTGCAAAACCCTATTTCGCCGCCCAACTATAAAAGGACTGATACTGCCATTAGAGACTCTTTACGCTTTCTGCAAATTTAAGAGTTCTCAAGCAAAAACAGCCTACATACTTTTTCGCATTTTACTGCATATTACGTGTTTTCTTCTTCACTTTTTCTTGTAAAATCATCAAATGGCTGGACAAACTTCTTCTCCCTCTCTCAAGAAAACCGCTAACATCATCGATGGATGGATCTTCTCAAGATCTGTTCTCATTGAGCGTATTCTCGCTGAAACCAATGATGTCGAACCCATGGAGTACATCATCACTCGTCTTCGTCAACAAGGCCTCTATCGCCTTGGAAGTCAAACCGCTGATAAGTATGATGCTCATCTGGTTGAGGAATTTTACCTCAACGCCGCCGTACGCTTTTTGTCGCTGGCCCAAGGAGGTCACGTTGCTGACATAACCGCTACAATTCAAGGAGTTGAGATCTGTGTTGATAGCGATCTGCTCCAGAATATCTACAGGCTACCCGCTGATGGCCTGACAATGGATCAACTTGAGACATTTGGGTCTCAAGAGCTAATAACTAAATTTTATGGATTGTTCACAGGCTCAAAATTTGTTGACATGGTTCAAACCACCTGTCACAAAAAGAATTTCTGTCTGCCTTATGTATACTTGCAGGATTTCTGCTGCATGATCATTGAGAATCAAACCGGTGCATTCGAAATGTGTACTAATCTGAGGTTCAGGATGATGGTGGCAATTCTGACCTGTGAAAAGGTCAACTGGTGCCAGATAATCCTGAAGCGCTTGCAAGAGGAGGTATGAAAGCCGGCCACCCAGAAGAAATCTTTTGGTTTAATGTTAAACCATATCCTGACGAAATGCGGTCTGTCGCAATCCGCTGATGCTAAGAAGAATGGCTCCAGAATATACCTAGGAGGCGTCAAGCCTACTGCGTATAACCAAACCACTATGGTCTGCAACCACCCGAAAACCAGAAGTATGCCAGTTTCCGCAAATCCACGAGATGAGTCTTTGAAGTCCCAGGACGTGGAATCTTCAAAGAAGAGAAAAAGATCTCACAGCAAGAAACCCATTGCTGGTGAGAAGCCAAAGAAGAAACTTAGGAGGCTTTCTAAAGTCAAAACTTCCAAGCCCTCTGAAGAAGTTTCCCTCGTGGCTCAACCCACTGAAGAACAACCCCAGGGCCCAACCCCTGTAGAAGAGGTGTCCACTACTGTATCGACAGTAGATCCTGAGCCTTTGGCGGCTAGGACGGATGATGAGACATCTGCCAACGAGAAAGACTCTAGCGAGTCGGCTGCCCATTTGGAGCCAAAAGCAACTTCTCCTCTGCGGGATCCCACACCCGTACAGGATCCATCTTCCTTCGGGGCACCATCCCCTGTAAGGAATCCCCCTTCCATACATGATCCCATACCTGTACAGGAATCTCTCGCTACAGCGTCTCCAGACGTTGTACGTAGTCCCTCCCCTGACACCATTATTCATAAGACCCTTCTCTCTGTTCAAATTGAACATGCTTACGAAAGATTTCTAACATGGAAAGGCTACAGGCTAGCTCCGTATGAAACATTGTACAACTGGAGCGATTGGAGCCAAGAAGAAAGATTCGTATCAGAAGTGACGGACTCAATGGAAATTGAAGCCCTGATCGGATGGGACAATCCCTTCTGCAAGGAACTGATTGAAAGCCATCTTCTGCAGAAATCTGACGCAAGGAGGAAAGGTAAAGACAAGTTAGAGGACTCTCCCAAAAATCCAAAAGACGACGATGACAATGACTCAGACGACGACGACGAAGCTTTTCAAGCTGGTCTGAGGATGAGTCATGAAGAGGCTCAAGATAGAGACGCCTCTCCACCAAAAGACGATGAAGGGCCATCAACCCAGAATAAGCCCCCTTCGCCACAGCAAGAGATAATTCCCGACGAGGAGGAATCAGTCCCTCAAGTCGAGGAAGTTGAAGCAGTTTTGGAACAGGCACCCGAGCCTGCCGCCGCTCAAGACGAAGAAGTTGTCACTGAGAGACAACAGGAGGATTCAGTCCCTCCTGTATCCATGTCTACTGACGAAACTTCGCAACAGGAGGACACTCAACCCCCTGCCGCCGAACCAGAACAAGCTGCTCCCGCCCCTTCAACCGTGGAATCCGAGGACGGTAACGTACCTGAGGATGTCCAACTTAGTTCACGCCCAATCGTGAACCTAAGGGGGTTGAACTGCTCTGAGGACTTTGCTCAACCAGATTCTCCGATTTCTGCCGCTAGGTAAGAGCGCCTGCGTGCACTTGGTCTTCAAACTGTATTCATCCAGGATGCAGTGAATGCTCTGTCTTCTGTTGAGAAAGCATTGAATTGGATGCATACTTCTGCCGTGGAGGAGATGACCACTCTACAACATGAAGTATCTCGTGTTGTCGAGGCATTCGTTATTCTTCTAGAAGTGTTCAAACAAGCTCTGAAAATCATGGAAGACAAGCAGGAGCAACTCCTGAAGGAAGAAGCAACCAAAACGCGAATAGCTGAAGCCAAGACCGCATGTGCTATGATTGAAAACAGTTCTCAATTGCGCGCCCATGACAAATGTATCCAGGACATGTCGCAGACACTTTCCGCCCTTATAGAAAGAATGACTAACATCGAGACGAAACAGGATGCTGCATTAAAAATCCTAGAACGTCTTGATGAAGCCAAAAAGGGGTAAGAGGCAAGAGAAGCTGCTAGGAGAATCAGGATACAGCAAGAAAGGGAATTTGAGGCCGCTCAAGACATCATCACTACCGAATTAAACAAGCTATCCCCTCCCTCCCAAAGTTTTAAGATTTCAGGCTCCCGACCTGAATTTCATGATCCAAATGTTCCGTGGCAAAACCTAATCCAAAGACCTTCTGAGATTCGTCTGCCGACCAACCGCCATCCTACTGCCGATGAGGTGAAGCAATGGAAGAAGAACGAACTGATGAGATACTTTGTTAAACTCATCAGGGAATCCGCCATCTTCAAGAGTTATAAAACATTAGCAGAGGCCGCAGACAAATTTACTAAGATGCTAGAAGATGGAAAACTCCCTCTCCAGCTAGATATGAAGAGCAAGCACAGAAGAGGAGATTGGATCACCCATCCAGAAGACTGGATTCTTGCCTTTGACAGATCCTATGAATGAAGAGCTATATACCAGGATCGAGGCAATGATTCCCTACAAAACTGGTGGCGTGGTACCGAGAATGATCCAGGGAGAAAGCCATGGAGGCATGCGGACTACAGATAGGAGCTGAAATCCTTGTATATTATTTTGTAATTTCTCTTCGAAACAGCAAACCATGTACTCAATTTATTTTAAATATCAATAAAAGTGTTTGTTTGTCTTGAAAGATTACAACTCGTAATCTACTGTGTTGATGTATGATTTACTTAAATTGTTTGATAACAATCTCAAGTACAGAAACTTGATTGAAAATTAAGCTGTAAGAACTAGTCTAAGAACAGTTCATGATTTCAGTTGTAAGCTTAGAAAACATTGTAAGATTGTGCCTACACGCCAATCATAAGCTTAAGTATGGTCCAATATAGTTATCTTCCATACAGCTCACAACAGGACAAAGAAAGAATCTTCAGAAGTCAAGTCCCGTTGAATAAAGAAGTATTTAAATACTCAAGGATAAAGTATTTAAATACTGTCAGTCAACAGATCTTCAAATCCCGCTAAATCCAGATCGTGTTATAATCCCGTTGGAATGGAATCTCACTCAAACGGATACATCTCAATGGATATATATATTTCAGAGTCTATATATATCACATCAAGATGCTGAAGATCAGTTACCCAAGCTATCGAAATTATCAAGCTATCAAAGTTATCATCAGAGCAAAACATATCTCCAAAGCTTACTGCAATTCAGATCTAAAGAGATATACAGTGCTCATCATCTTGAACAACACTTCATCAGCTGAAAGCTCTTAAAGTCAAAGTTGTTGTTCACCATCTGTTCTATACTTTGAACAAACCCAGATCAGCCCTGTGTGGACTGAGTAATCTGTGCTTCTCCGGAACTGTGTGTGAAGGATTTGTATTGAAGAAGACGAAGCTTCAGAACTGTGTGTGAAGAAGCAAGTCAAAGCATTAACTCATAACCAATCTGTGTGAACGGTTGAAGCTAAGATCTTTATATCAATCTGTGTGAACGATATATTGATTGTGTGTTGTTATAATTATGTAGTTGTGTACGTAGTAATTATAATAAACTTTTTACTCCTGTGTGGAGGACCAGTGGACGTAGAGGGGTTTACCTCGAACCACTTTAATTGCTGTGTTATTTACCTTCAGTTTTTACTGTTTTAATTACTGTGATTAATTAAGTATACACTATACCTTTAGTTGTTGTATCCACAGCGACCTACTATATCTAAGACTTCCGCTACGCACTCAGATTTAAAATCAGTACAGTTTGTTGTTTGAACTATTTCCCAAACTGTATCCAGTATACTTAGTGGCCAACAAGTGGTATCGGAGAGGTTGATTCTAAAAAGAATCAGTCGTATTTTTAATCGGATCAGATCCAAAATCACTTATTTTCAAAACAGTCTCTTTCATTTCTGTATTATCACATGGATACCTCTATAATCAACAAAGTGCCTATGTTCTCTATTAACGAATTTGATGATTGGAGAATTAGGATGGAGGCTCATCTTGCAGCAATGCACGAAGAGATAATTTTTGTGATACAGGATGGCCCCATCAAGATCATGAAGGTAAACACAGCCGCAAGGATTGAAGGCCAAGCCCATGCTGAGATGCTCAAGAAGGAACGCGAGCAATGGACAACAGATGAAAGAAAGCGAGCAAATCTCGACAATGTGGCTAAGAACGCGTTATTTGTCACTCTTGACAAAGGAACGTTCTCGAAGGTAAAGAGCTGCAAAACAGCCAAAGAAATCTGGGATAAACTCAAGTTGATTTGTGAGGGAACTGAGCTCTCAAAAGAAAACAAGATTTCAAAACTGACTCAGCAATTTGAATCTTTCGAAATGAAACCAACTGAGACACTTGAGGAACTTGACCTCAGATTCACTGGTATTGTTGGTGAACTTGAAGCATTGTGCAAAATTTACACCGAAAAGGAGAAGAACTTAAAAAATTTTCAGATCTCTCCCAGCCCGATGGGACATTAAGACCACAGCTATGCGTGTATCTTGCAATCTTAATGAAATATCTACTTTTGATCTCTTCTCTGACCTCATAGCTTTTGAGTATGATATTGACAGAAGAGAGAAAGCTGAAGAATCTCCATCAAAGGTCACAGCACTAGCCGCTGTATCGAATCATCGACACAGCATGCCCAGCTCATCGAAGCCTAGTCACAAGAATGCTGACAGTGACGACGACATCCTGTCTCAAAATGAAATGGCGCTTCTCATGCACAAATTCAAAAAGTTCATCAAATAGTCTGGAAAGACTCCCTACAGGCCCAAACCTATCCACAAGGTAAGTACCGAAACATCATCTGGTGATGCTAACCTATGCTACAATTGCAGGAAACCAGGGCATTATGCAAATAAATGTCCTCATCCTAAAGTCCAAAGGTTGCCTGAGGCCGAGCAACAAGAGAGAGATGAAAAAAGACGTGCTTGGAAATACAAGCTCAAGGCCCTGATTGGAGAATCAGAAGCCTCCCCCACACCATCCAAATCAGCAGAATGTCTTCAGGTGGTCACTGAAAGTGATTCATCTGACGATGAGTTCGATGATAAAGCATATATGTGTTTTATGGCCAAAGACATTCCAGAAGGTGAAGACAGCGACGATGAGGTAAGCTCAACCTCAGCTATTCCGTCAAATGCATCTCATACTTTTGAAAACATGATGAATGAATTTGAAAACATTCAAAAGGCCCATGAGACATTGAAAACTGAGAATATACAGCTTTAATTAACTAATTTAGAGCTGAAAGATGAAAATGACTTGCTGAAGATAAATTATGAAAATATGTCTCTTGGATCGTGAAACCAAAGAAAGTCGATTTTGAAAAACTCATGGAGAGCAATCATCAACTTGCTCATGAACTAAGTGAGGTTAAAACTCACAACGAGAGCAAGACAAATGATTTGGTTCTACTTCAAGCCATGGGTACTTGTTGGGAAAACAAGAACCCTGTATCGAAACAGCTGGGATATTCAATCTCTGTATCGAATAGTATCTAATAAGAGGTTTTGACATATATGCCAATCTGCATACAGTAAAGGAAATTGTATCGAAGTATTGAGGCATCATCTTGTATCGAAGACCTGTCTCGAAATCAGCATATAGTGGAATCCTTTAGTACAGCAAAGAAGTCTTATAAAGACCAAGTATGGAAACTGTCTTGAATCTCCAATACAGTTATCTTCCATACAGCTCACAACAGGACAAAGAAAGAATCTTCAGAAGTCAAGTCCCATTGAATAAAGAAGTATTTAAATACTCAAGGATAAAGTATTTAAATACTGTCAGTCAACAGATCTTCAAATCCCGCTAAATCCGGATCGTGTTATAATCCCGTTGGAACGGAATCTCACTCAAACGGATACATCTCAACGGATATATATATTTCAGAGTCTATATATATCACATCAAGATGCTGAAGATCAGTTACCCAAGCTATCGAAATTATCAAGCTATCAAAGTTATCATCAGAGCAAAACATATCTCCAAAGCTCACTGCAATTCAGATCTAAAGAGATATACAGTGCTAATCATCTTGAACAACACTTCATCAGCTGAAAGCTCTTAAAGTCAAAGTTGTTGTTCACCATCTGTTCTATACTTTGAACAAACCCAGATCAGCCCTGTGTGGACTGAGTAATCTGTGCTTCTCCGGAACTGTGTGTGAAGGATTTGCATTGAAGAAGACGAAGCTTCAGAATTGTGTGTGAAGAAGCAAGTCAAAGCATTAGCTCATAACCAATCTGTGTGAACGGTTGAAGCTAAGATCTTTATATCAATCTGTGTGAACGATATACTGATTGTGTGTTGTTATAATTACGTAGTTGTGTACGTAGTAATTATAATAAACTTTTTACTCCTGTGTGGAGGACCAGTGGACGTAGAGGGGTTTACCTCGAACCACTTTAATTACTGTGTTATTTACCTTCAGTTTTTACTGTTTTAATTACTGTGATTAATTAAGTATACACTATACATTTAGTTGTTGTATCCACAGCGACCTACTGTATCTAAGACTTCTGCTACGCACTCAGATTTAAAATCAGTACAGTTTGTTGTTTGAACTATTTCCCAAACTGTATCCAGTATACTTAGTGACCCGTCTGTGGCACTTTGTTTGTATAGCACTTAGTTTCTGGACAGTCACAGTTATTAATTTAATGCGTTTCACAAGTATCACGTAAACGTTCGGTCAGTGAGGTTAATAGCGTCTTTTGATTAAGTATGAGATATGGTTAGTTTTATTTGTGGCCCGGTAATGCGGAATAGGACTTGTATACAAACTAGAAAATATTTTCAATAATTTAATAACGGTATGATGGGTTCTGATCAGATGTATTAAATGGGTAGGTTCAGCGAAACAAAACGAGAGTTTCGTAAATAGTTTGAAAGGACGTTTTCACCCTTACGTTCAAACCTAAGCGTTGGAGTATGAAACGAAATCGGATGATTATGAAATTTTATGAGGAAGCCAAAAATAATTCCTCGACTCCAGATTTAAGGAAAATTCGGAAATTTCCAGTTTCGGGCCTGAAATTTCCCGAAATTACGATATTGCCCCAAAACTTAAGGAAATCGTTCCGAGTCATATAGAGCTATGAATTTAGCTCGAAATTTAACGAAATTTTACGAGATGACTTATGATGAACCTGGAATTATAGATTTATGAAAATTCCAGAAAATTTCGGACCTGTTCCAGAAGTTTGGAATTCTTGCATTTTGACCCCGAAATTATTTAAAATTTGCGATTTGGACTATTAAGTTTAGATATCGAACTCCGAATCACTTGAAATTTTATGGAAAGCCTATACATGGTATAATATGTACTGTCCAAAGTCCAGAATGTTGTATTTTCGAAATTTTCAGTTTAGTCCTCAAACTTTAGGAAATTACAATTTATGCCCAAAAGCTCCGTTTACTCGTTTCAAGTCCCATTTTGGCTGCAAATAAATTATCCATATATCATAACATAATCATATAACACAAGATTTATGATTTTGGTAGGGTTTCAATGACATATAGAAGAAAACATATAACTTTCAATTTATCACAAAATCGACACCCGACTACCAAATCGGTTGTCGTTTAAATTCAATAAATCATATTGCATGTTGTTATAACCATAACATACATCTTTAAAAACATGCATTTATACAAGAATTTCAGATTAGTACATACTTTCATATTTTTCATAATATTTGAGGATTATGTTTAAGAAAAACGAATTTCACGTAGTTATACACAAAATCATAACATGAAATTTTAACATGAAGATTTTAACTTAGATCATATCAATCTTGAAATACTTCAGATTTAACACATGCATCAGAAGAAAAAGAAGATATTTCTACTTTAAAGTTTGAAAGAGTTTTCACCCACATCGATCTTGTCGGATTTAGTCGGTTATAGGTCTTGAAAGTTAGAAAACGACTTCCCCTCTACTACTATGTGGTTTGACCGATCCACATGCACCCCCAAGGTGAGAATTATGTTTGCATGTATTAAGATTAAAGTTAGATTAGGGAGGTTTTCATAAGAAATTATGGAAATAGTTATAAGGGATTAGATTACCTATTTCTTGTTGAAAATTTTCTTCCTCCTCCTTCTTCCTCTTGGTTCGGCCTCCTCTCTCTCTTAGTCTCTCAAATGCAGATTTTTGGTTGTTGGTTTAAGTGTAAAGGGTTAGGTTAGTATGTAGTATTTAATGGTGGTGTTATGAGGGTTTGGGAAGAGTGATGGGTAGAAGACTTGTTACATGTGTCAAAATGTTTCGCACAAACGTACAAACCCAAGCTTTAACAGCTCGCACATGTGCGACAACACGCAAATCACCACTAAGCGATAGCATTCAATACCAACATTACACCTCTCACAGAGGGCTAACACAACAAATGTGTGGCGAATGACTCAACGCTCACACCACCACTGTAATATCTAGGGATAATTTGTTTTTTCTCTCGTTACTGTTGAGTTATATGTATTCATTTGGAATTGTACAAGTGTTGTTGTTTTGTACTGATACAATGTACATTGTGTTGGGTTATTTTGGGAGCGAAATAATTTTACTTGTCGTCGGGTTAGTTTCGTCGTTTGAATGTTGGTTGGAGAGTTTGGATTTTTGGCTAAGTATACTAGCTATAACGTACGGTATGGATGTATCATTACGTATGCTAGCATGTTTCCATTACGTACGTTATGCCTGTAAGATTACGTACGTAATGCTTGGTAGGTGGTAGGAACCTTCCTCGTAGTCACTTTCGGCCGGTGGGTCCCGAGCATCTTCCGATCGGATCTCACTATTACAGTCAATGGATCCTTACGTACGTTAAGAGGTGAGCTCTACGTACGTAATGCAGAGTTGTTAACGTACGTAATAGATTTTTGTTTATGTACGTTAAGGCCTTCGTATTTTAGTCCAGTTAGTTCTGGATTTTACATTACGTACGTTAATGCCATGACATAGCGTACGTAATGCCTTTTACGTACGTTAACCTTAGTGTATAACGTACGTAATGAGTTTGTCAATCTATTTGTGTTGGCTTCGTATTTCATTTCCTTACGAACCAAAACACATTTTCTCTCCCTAGAATCGTCCGTTTGGACTTGTTATTGATGTTTAGCCTCTTTCAATTCGATCTTGATCATCCTATCCTGGATTGAAGCTTGAAGTTGGAAGCTTGTTGGTGCTCCTTTGGTGTTTGGAGGGTTTTTCTTGTTCTTCTTTGGTAAGTTCCCTCAATCTCTTGTTCTTCAAGTGATTTTCGAGTTTGATGATGTTGTTGTTGTTTTCTTCGGGTATTGTTGGATTGATGGAGTATATCATGATTCATGATGAATTTTTATGAACTTTTGATGAAGAACATGATGGTATTGCTTGAGTTGGATTATGTTATTG
The DNA here is from genome assembly GCA_033398695.1 of Orobanche coerulescens. Lineage (NCBI taxonomy): Eukaryota > Viridiplantae > Streptophyta > Magnoliopsida > Lamiales > Orobanchaceae > Orobanche > Orobanche coerulescens. Next base: position 133,109,003 of record CM065802.1, on the reverse strand, counting down.
ATGTTTTAGATTGTTTGGAGGTTTTAATCATGTCTAGGAAGGATTATGTTAAGATTGTTATACGATTAACATAGTCTTGAGATGATTATTGTTGTTAGTGGTGTTCTTGAAAGATTATAACTATTTTAGTAAGGATTTATGATGATTTAGGAGGTGATTATCATAATTTCGAAATGGTTAAATTAATCTTGTTGATTAATATGAATTCTTGGAGAATTGGTGATTGATGTTAGTAGAGACATCATGTTTTTTTTAAGATAATGATGTTCTTGAAGTTTTTGAGGATGGCATTGGTAGTATTACCATCTTGGGGATGTTGTTTTGATGTTGTTCTTAAGTGATTCTTGTTGAATTATTTCACAAGTGTTAAGAACATTTGACCATGTCGATTTTGAGATTTTGGAGGATGTTAGGATTCATAGTTGAGAACTATGACATTCGTTGGTGGAGTTTAACCGATTCGGGGTTGAATCGGGTTTGTCCTTGGTGTTGTTTTCCATTGATTTTGTGTTATTGAATGAATCATTTTTCATTCAAGGTTGTTCAAGTGTTTGTGATCGTCGGTAGGCGCCGTTCGTCGTCTCGTGCCAGGACGTTGATCGTGGAAAGACTTTCTCGCCTTCGGTTTGAGGAAAGTTTACTTGTACTAGTCAATGAGATTAATGTTATCATATATGTATATGAATAAATTGTATCATTTCGAGAACTAGTCTCTTCGTGTTTTGTTGATATTCGGGAATTTTTTGATGAAATACCCTTCAGAAATTATGCTAGATGTTATTGTTATTCGTTAACGGCCGGTTTAAGGCATTGAGATTCTTGTTGATACTGATGTTGTCGATAGCCGGTTCGCGGTATCGATGTATCGATTATTATTGTTGACGTTAATGTCGTTCTGAGGCATCGTTGAATAGTTATTATCGAATTGGAACCATTGCTATGATGTTGTATTGGCCGATTGAAGGCGTTTGATATATTCGTTTATCATCTCTGTTTCGGTGGTCGGTTTAAGGCGTCGGGACATCTATTCTAACGTATCATTGGTTATTGATTAACCGTTCTAAGGTAATCAAGGTATTGAATTGGGATTATCTAAGATAATTCCCATCCGTTGTACTATCAGTTATCAATTAACCGTTCTATGGTAATCGAGGTATTGAATTGGGATTATCTAAGATAATTCCCATCCGTTGTACTATTAGTTATCGATTAACCGATCTAAGATAATCGAGGTATTGAATTGGGACTATCTAAGATAATTCCCATCCGTTGTACTATCAGTTATCGATTAACCGTTCTAAGGTAATCGAGGTATTGAATTGGGATTATCTAAGATAATTCCCATTCATTATACTATCAGTTATCGATTAACCGTTCTAAGGTAATCGAGGTATTGAATTGGGATTATCTAAGATAATTCCCATCCGTTGTACTATTAGTTATCGATTAACCGTTCTAAGGTAATCGAGGTATTGAATTGGGATTATCTAAGATAATTCCCATCCGTTGTATTATTGGTTATCGATTAACCGTTCTAAGGTGATCGGTGTATTGAATTGGGACTGTCGAGGATAGTTCCCATCCGTTGAGTCATCATGATCGATTGGACATTCCAAGGTAGTCGAGGTACTTTAAATTGGGACTGCCGAGGACATTGCCCATCCGTGAGTATTTGTATCATGTTAGCCGATTCAAGGCAGCACACTTTTATTCTTGTGAATTCGACAATCTTGTAATCGTTGCCGTTTGCGACTAATTGTGGAGGCTAGTTCGGCTAGTGATCGATGGGTAAGTCTGGGGTTTGAACCTTCGCGGTTGGTTTCCCAGCACCTGCAATTCAGCAGGTTACGGTCAATGGATGACCTCATTGTGATACGGCTTCATGTCGTGGCTTCGGCCCTCATTGTGATACGGCTTCGTGTCGTGGCTTCAGCCCTCAGATGATACAGCTTCGGGCTGTTTGGCTTCGGGCCATTGTGATGACTAGCAGTTCGGCTGAATGACTTTCAGGCCATCGTGACGTATTGGTATTTTCGTTGGAACCTTCGGGCATTGTGATTCGTATTTATTTCAGCTCTGGGTTGGTTTATCTTCGTGTAGTTCATTGTTGTGATCTGTATTGATGATTCGCCGTTGGGCACTTGTGTTCTAACCTGTTGAGCAGGTACCGATTGTATGCCGCGGGCATAGTATTTCACGAATGCTCAATTCTTACTTTGGGTTGTGAGCATCTCGTATTACGATTGATGTACCATTTATTCTGCCTTTGGATGCATATCATGTTGTACATGTATTTGATATTCATTATCTGGATGACTGACCCCGTGAGGGCGGAACATGTTTTTCATGTTTTAGGTGCTTGCGAGGAGAGAGTTGAGACACAGGGGCATAACGATGGCGACGAGGCATTCGAGAGATACTAGTCCGAGATGTTTTGGTGTTCATGTCAGTCAGACAGTTGGAGTACTCCAGTTTTGTTCAGTCGTTGTCATTTTGTATTATTAGAGTAAGGCTCGTGGATGTGTTGTATTTTTATTTTGGCCATGTAGGCTTAATTTTGTCGTTGAAATTCCATATCGGAATATTATGTTGGACGTCATAGCAGGGACTGAGATTCCCCTTTTGGTCAGTTTGTTGTATTTTGGTCATGTTCACCTGGTGGATCTCCTGGCGTGGGGTCCATGGCACTGTAATAACCCAATGGGATTTGGGGGTATTATAGAAGATGGTATCAGAGAGTTGGGTTGTGAGATACCCTGATATGTGAGTTATGTGGTTCTACCGACGCGGTAGTAGTGAACTATCAGGTTATGACAATCTGGATAGTCGAGTTTTGTGAGTCGTGGTAGTTGGGCGACTGTATGAGTCATTCTTTCATCGAGTCATCATAAGTGAAGACTAGTATCGCAAGACCTCGAAGCTTCGTATGACCTGTGTAAGGACTCGATTCTCTTGTATGTTCATACATTCATTATGTCATTGATTATGCATGTTTTGTTGAAACTTGTATGTAACATTTGTGTTACGATTCATTCATGATTATTTGTTTTGAAGCGTGTGGGCTCAGTATTGGCTAAAATTAGCATGTTTGAAGTGATTGTTTATAGTTCAAAAAAAAAGTGATTGTTTATTTGTTTAGTATGTATATCCGTGTTTGGCTATTGACTTAGTATTCTGGATTGGCCGTTGATGCGTATTTAAGTTTTGTTTAAGCGTTATTCTTTTAGTATGGAAAGAGGAATTCGAGGACGTGGCAGAGGGGGTAAAGGCTGCAGAGCAAGCCGGAACCTAGAACCTCATGTTCATACGCGTGCAGATGCCGATATGGATCAGAATTCGGCCGGAGATGTGACTTATGCGACCGGTTTTCCTTCGGGACGTCATACTCGAGATGTCGATCATACTGACATCGACCCATTCTTGCTTATGAAGGGCATGACGACCCAGATGACGCAGATAATAGAAACCATGCAGACCTCGATGGTTCATGGTACACATCAGCAGGGACTCCAGGTGTTGTTTTATGGCCATGCCGGGAGAGTGAGTCAGATTATCGGCGACATCTCTCGTCAGAGGCCGCCTATCTTTGAGGGTTCTTCAGAACCAGCTGATATTGTTCACTGGCTTGAACATTTTGATAAACTCTTCGACATGGTTCGGTCCTAAGAGAGTAAGGTGGCGAGTGATTTACTATTTGAGTAAAGGCGCTTATTCTTGGTGGCTCTCTGTGAAGCCCACCAATCGTGATTGTGCTTGGAGTGAGTTTAAGACTCTCTTGTTAGAGAGGTATTATCCGGCTCCACTTCGTGAAGCCAAGTTGTCGGAGGTTTTGAACCCCGAATCCGTTGAGGACGAGGGTGTTATTGTTATTGCTGAGAAGTTTCAGGGACTTCTTCAGTTTGCTTCATATGTTATCTGTAGTGAAACGGATAAGATCAAGTATTTTAGCAAGAGGCTGAACCCGCAGTTGAGGATGCAGTTGTTCAATCATAATTGTAACTCACTTGGCGAATTCATCGAGAAGGCTCTTGGAACAGAGCTTTTGATCAAGGAGCTTGCTCGGAAAGAACCTTCAGCTTCTTCGGGTGGGAGGACTAGGATGTCGATACGTTCAGAGGGACATCGGGGTCCGACATCCAAGAGGTCGTCTTCTAGTCGTCTTCATGCTGGGAAATCATCTTCTTCTCAGACGACGAGTTCGACTGTTGTTTGCTTTAACTGTGATTCAGCGGGGCACGTTAGTACCCGTTGTACTATGCCAGCTATTGTTTGTTTTCTCTGTGGGAGGCAGGGACACCTTCAGAAATACTGCCGGAGTTCTGGTACTAGTAGGTCTCGAGAGAGCTCACGGGCCTCGAAAGACTTTGTTACTCTAGTCCGTACTTCATCCAAGGGGCCCTATCAGGCTTCGAGAGCTAGAGGTATGGACAACCGAGGAGGAGCAGCGAGTTCAGATTTGGGTCTTCCTCGAGTCGATGAGATCTAGGAGTTCGATGATCTGGAGGATGTTGATTTCGGGTACATTTGAGATGTAGTCTTGATTTGTATTTTCCTTGTTTTTCGGATTGGTATTTGACTCAGTCTGTGTTGTAATATTGTGGTTATGAACCATTTATTATTTATCTATCTTGTTATGATAGATTTTGAGAATCTTGAGATTTGACGTCGTCTGATGCGTTATTCTTTTACTTTCGGTATTGTACCCGATATTTTTGTGGTAACTTGGGAAATTGTTCATTGCAATTCGAGAGGCCGAGTCGTGAGGACTTGGGCGTGCGGTTGATATGGTCCCGAAGACTATATGTGCGTTGTTATTTTCCTTTTGTGGCATGAGTCAATGATTGCTTGAGCGTTTGATACCGATGAGAATGGGGGAGTGTACACCGATGATCGTAGACATGTACAATGGGCGGCACCCGCGAGGTGTGTACGCTGGTGTTACGAGTCTTGTGGGTGATGCGACTTCCTGGCTGGTCTCTGCGGAGGAGTCATGATTCGATTGATCTCGTACTTGGTTGAGTATTTTTATCACTTGTTTTCCGTCGTACTCAGGCAGAGGAGACGCGGGAACCCGTGGGGTTGGCCCGATTACTCAGACGGAGTTATTCGTATTGAGGGGTATTCCTAGAGACGTTGTTTTCAAATCCTGAGGGATAGTTCGTACCCCGTGTTTTTGCACCCTGAGTTTCGGGGACGAAACTCTTTTTAAGGGGGGAGTATGTAATATCCGGGAATAATTTATTTTTCTCTCGTTACTGTTGAGTTGTACGTATTCATTTGAAATTGTACAAGTGTTGTTGTTTTGGACTGATACAATGTACATTGTGTTTGGTAATTTCGGGAGCGAAATAATTTTACTTGTCGTCGGGTTGGTTTCGTCGTTTGAATGTTGGTTGGAGAGTTTGGATTTTTGGCTAAGTATACTAGACATAACGTACGTTACGGATGTAGCATTACGTACGCTAGCGTGTTGCCATTACGTACGGTATGCCTGTAAGATTACGTACGTAATGCTTGGTAGGTGGTAGGAACCTTCCTCGTAGTCACATTCAGCCGGTGGGTCCCGAGCATCTTCCGATCGGATCTCACTATTACAGTCAACGGACCCTTACGTACGTTAAGAGGTGAGCTCTACGTACGTAATGCAGGGTTGTTAACGTACGTAATAGATTTTTGTTTACGTACGTTAAGGCCTTCGTATTTTAGTCCAGTTAGTTCTGGATTTTACATTACGTACGTTAATGCCATGACATAGAGTACATAATGCCTCTTACGTACGTTAACCTTAGTGTATAACGTATGTAATGAGTTTGTCAGTCTATTTATGTTGGCTTCGTATTTCATTTCCTCACGAACCAAAACACATTTTCTCTCCCTAGAATCGTCCGTTTGGACTTGTTATTGATGTTTAGCCTCTTTCAATTCGATCTTGATCATCCTATCTTGGATTGAAGCTTGAAGTTGGAAGCTTGTTGGTGCTCCTTTGGTGTTTGGAGGGTTTTTCTTGTTCTTCTTTTGTAAGTTCCCTCAATCTCTTGTTCTTCAAGTGATTTTCGAGTTTGATGATGTTGTTGTTGTTTTCTTCGGGTATTGTTGGATTGATGGAGTATATCATGATTCATGATGAGTTTTTATAAACTTTTGATGAAGAACATGATGGTATTGCTTGAGTTGGATTATGTTCTTGATGTTTTACATTGTTTGGATGTTTTAATCATGTCTATGAAGGATTATGTTAAGATTGTTATATGATTAACATAGTCTTGAGATGATTATTGTTGTTGGTGATGTTCTTGAAAGATTATAACCATTTTAGTAAGTATTTATGATGATTTAGGAGGTGATTATCATAATTTCGAAATGGTTAAATTAATCTTGTTGATTAATCTGAATTCTTAGAGAATTCGTGATTGATGTTAGTAGAGACATCATGTTTTTTTTTAAGATGATGATGTTCTTGAAGTTTTTGAGGATGGCATTGGTAGTATTACCATCTTGGAGATGTTGTTTTGATGTTGTTCTTAAGTGATTCTTGTTGAATTGTTCCACAAGTGTTAAAAACATTTGACCATGTCGATTTTGAGATTTTGGAGGATGTTAGGATTCATAGTTGAGAACTATGATATTCGTTGGTAGAGCATAACCGATTCGGGGTTGAAATCGGGTTTGTCCTTGGTGTTGTTTTCCATTGATTTTCTGTTATTGAATGAATCGTTTTTCATTCAAGGTTGTTCAAGTGTTTGTGATCGTCGGTAGGCGCCGTTCCTCGTTTCGTGCCAGGACGTTGATCGTGGCAAGACTTTCTCGCCTTCGGTTCGAGGCAAGTTTTATACTTGTACTAGTCAATGAGATTAATGTTATCATATATGTGTATGAATGTATTGTATCATTTCGAGACTTAGTCTCTTTGTGTTTTGTTGATATTCGGGAATTGTTTGATGCAATACCCTTCGGCAATTATGTTAGATGTTATTGTTATTCGTTAACGGCCGGTTTAAGGCATTGAGATTCTTGTTGATACTGATGTTGTCGATAGCCGGTTTGCACAATGATTAGATGATGATATAATCGACAAGAATCTTCCAAAACGCCTAGAAATCGAGTGGAATCGACCAAAAACTCCACTCCTCGACTTCTCCCATCGCCAGCCGCCACCCGGGTGAAGAAATGGGGTGAAATGAAGTCTGGCCGGTCACCTGGCCTATATATGGCCGGTAGAGTTATGGCCGTAACCGGCAGTGCCTTACGGCCGTAACTCGGTCAACTGTCGATATCACACGCAACGGCCAAAAGCCTTGCGTATGCAATTGTCGAGTCTTACGGCCGAAATCGGCATAGCCTTAAGGCCGTAACCGAACTCCCAGGGGTCACTGCCTGAAATCTGTCGAGTCACTACGGCCGTAATCGGCACCCCCTTACGTCCATAACCAGCACCATACGGCCGTAACCAGCACGCCTTACGGCCGTAACCGGCCTTCTTCCAACCTGTGCCTGCCAATCACTTACGGCCGTAACCGGCACCTTACGGCCGTAACTCGGCCAGGCCAGTGCCTGCTCGACAAAGTGCGGCCGTGACTCGGCAGCGGCTTTCCGACGGCCCGGACAACCCCGAAACCCAAACCTGAATATGAATCGAAGGTACGGTTACTAAGTACTCGCAAGGACGAATCTAAACCCTAAAGTAATTACCCGAAGGCTCGAAATTCAACAACGAAAGTAATTACCCTAAACTTTGGGAAATTACGAAAACGGCCCAAAACGTCCGAAATACCCGATACACGATCGAAACACTAAGCCAAAGCTCGCAACACGTATAACAATGTTACATGAACTTACGAGAAACTTGAAACAATAGTTTCGGATGAGATTCGCAAGAATCGAACTCAAGTACGGAAAAGTCGCTTAAGAACACGAAACTCAATAAAACGACACGAAAACGAAATCGGATGACAAAAAGTGTAGAATTAATCACTCTCGGAATGACAAAACGGTCACAATAGAGTCGCCAAGATGGACTTCCGCCAAAAAAGAAATTACTGAAAATCGAAAATCGCGGATATTACATACTACCCTCCTTAAAAGAAGTTTCGTCCCGAAACTTAAAATAAGTAGGGGGAGCAACATCCCACCAGGAAACATTAAATGGAATGCACAAGAACCGAAAACTCGTGCCCAATGGCAAAGCAATACAAGCAACGCAAAGAGACATACAGCGTGAAAACACGCTCCACGACAACCATCACAACGCCACAGGTAGAGACATAATAAAACCAACAACTGACAAGCGTCATCAAACAGATAATACAATCAAGTCAATTATCCGAACAATCACAAAACACAAAACACCTATTATAAGGAAACACGCACAGTCGAGAAAATAGAAAATAAACACAAAACGATCCATAAGGACAATCACAAACAATTCAGACTACGTCGAAATTCTCAAAAACCACACTAGGAATCTCCGTATCCTTTCGGAGTAGAGACGCAACCTCGATCCCCAAATCTCTCAGTTACCGTCTCGCAATGCACGGCTCGGTGACCCACCTGGCCACACTCGAAAACTACAAACTAATGATGAACGACAATTCTTTGCAGTACAAGATCAGGCAACAACAGTCAGACAACCCCGATCGGACAACAACGACTGAACAACAACGATCGAACAACAATGATCGAACAACAACGATCAAACAACAATGATCGAACAACAACGATCGAAAAACAATGATCGAGTAACAACGATCGAACAACAATGATCGAATGATAACAGTCGAACAATGACTCCAAAGTTCACACTTTAACTCAAGACATTAAAAGAGCTCGTAGAAATTAAAAGAGGTTACTTTCGAACAAGGTTCACAAGAATCGAACCGAACTCGGAAAAGTCACGACGATAAATAGATTTATCCGAAACAAGGTCACAACCCATTCGAACTATGACAATCGAGATACCAAACAAGTTCAAAAAGTATCAACGATCACGAGCAAGTCGATAGAATTGAGAGAGAGAAACTGCAGAAGTCAAAAATAATACGGCATTACATTCGACCTCTTATCATCCCCGCAACTCACAACAATGGTGTAATATCCGGGGGTAATTTTTTTTCGTGTTACTGTTGAGTTGTACGTATTCATTTGGAATTGTACAAGTGTTGTTATTTCGGACTGATACAATGTATATTGTATTGGGGTATTTCGGAATCGAAATATTTATACTCGTCGCCGGGTTGGTTTCGTCGTTTGGATGTTGCTTGGAGAGTTTGGATTTTTTTGGCTAAGTATACTAGCCTTAACGTACGCTACATATGTATACTTACGTACATTATGGACTGAGGTTTACGTACGTTATACCTGTATGGTTACGTACGTAATGAGTGGTAGGTGGGGGGAACCTTCCTCAGACTAGACTTTCGTACGGTGGGTCCCGGGAATCTTTGATCCGATCTTACTATTGCAGTCAACGGATCTTTACGTACGTTAAGAGGTGAGCTTTACGTACGTAATCCATGTAGCTTGCTAACGTACGTAAATGGTTACTGTTTACGTACGTTAAGGTCTTCGTATTTTGGGTCAGTGGGTTCTAGAGTTAGCATTACGTACGTTAATGTTTTGGCATAGTGTACGTAATGGCCGTTACGTAGGTTAACCTTGTTGTGTAACGTACGTAATGTGTTTCTCATATTATATAACTTTGTCTCGTATTTCATTTCTTCACGAACCAAAATCGAGTTTCTCTCCCTAGAATCGTCCTCCTGGACTTGTTCTTGATATTTAGCCTCTTCCAACATGTTTTTGATCATCATAACTTGATTTGGAGCTTGGAGTTGGAAGCTTGTTGGTGTTCCTTTGGTGTTTGGAGAGTTCTTGTTCTTCATTGGTAAGTTCTCTTAATCACTTGTTTTTCAAGTGATTTCCGATTATGATGATGATGTTGTTGTTTTCTTCGGGTATTGATTTGTTGTTGGAGTATATCATGATTCTTGATGAGTTTTCATAACTTTTAATGAAGAACATGATGATTTTGTCTTGAGGAGGAGTTGTTCTTGATGTTTTAGAATGTTCGGAGGTTATAATCATGTCTAGGAAGGATTATGTTAAGATTGTTATATGATTAACATAGTCTTGATATGATTGTTGTTGTTGTTTGTGTTTTTGGAGGGATTATAACCATTTTAGTAAGGAATTATGATGAATTATGTAATGATTATCATAATCTTACAAATCGTTGATTTAATCTTGTGGTTTAATCCGAATTCATGATGAATGGTTGATGGATTATAGTTTAGACATCATGTTTGTTGAGATGATGATGTTCTTGGGGTATTGATGATGATATTGGGGAAATTATCATTTTGAGATGTTTGTTTTGATGATTGTTCTTAAGTGATTCTTGTTGAATTGATTTCACAAGTGTTGAGAACGTAATGATCATGTTAACCGATCATTGAGGTGTTGGAGGATGTTAGAATTCATAGTTGAGAACTATGGTATTCGTTTGTAGAGTTTAATCGATTCGTGATCGAATCGATTTATCCTTAGTGTGGCTTTCTATTGATTTTGTGTTATTGAATGAATTGTATTTCATTCAAGGTTATTCGAGTGGTTGTGATCGTCGGAAGGCGCCATTCATCGTTTTGTGGAAGGACGCTGATCGTGGAAGGACTTTCTCGCCTTCGGTTTGAGGCAAGTTTTATACTTGTACTGGTCAATGAGATTAATGTTATCATGTATGTGTATGAATATGTTGTATCTTTTCGAGACTTGGTCTCTCTATGATTTTGTTGATATTAGGGGATTGTTTGATACGATACCCTTCGGCAAATTTATGCCAAATGTTGTTGTTGTCCGATAAAATCCATTCGGGGCTTTGGGATACTCGTTGTTGATGTTATTATCGATTGCCGGTTCGCGGTATCGATGTATCAATTGTTGTTTTTGATATTGATGTCGGTTTGAGACGTTGTTGCGATCATTGTTATTGTTATTCGTTAACGGCCTGCTTAAGGTGTCGAGACTCTTGATGTCATTGTTGTGGTCGATAGTTGGTCCACGGTATCGATGTATCGATTATTATTGTTGACGTTGATGTCAGTCTAAGGCATCGTTGGGATTGTTGTTATCAAATTGGTATTGTTGCTATTGTATTGGCCGATTGAAGGTATTTGACGTATCTAATTATTATCTCTGTTTTTGGCGGTCGGTTTAAGACACCGGGACATCTATTCTAAATGAGTCATCGTTATCGATTGACCGCTCTAAGGTAATCGGCGTATTGAATTGGGATTATCAAAGATAATTCCCATCCGATGTATCATCGTTTATCGATTGACCGTTCTAAGGTAATCGAGGTATTGAATTGGGATTATTGAAGATAATTCCCATCCATTGTGTCATCATTATCGATTGACCGCTCTAAGGTAATCGACGTATTGAATTGGGATTAGCGAAGACAATTCCCATCCGTTGTGTCGTGTTGTCGATTGACCATTCTAAGGCAATCGATTTATTGAATTGGAACTGTCGGAGATATTTCCCATCCGTTGTATCGTTGTTATCGACCGGCGGTTCTAAGGTAAACGATGTATTGAATTGGGACTATCAATGATAGTTTCTATCCGTTGAGTTGTTGTGATCGATTGACCATTCTAAGGCAGTCGAGGTATTTGAATTGGGACCACCGAGGATGGTGCCCATCCGTGAGTTATTGTTGTCGTGTTGGCCGACTCAAGGCAGCATGTTATTATTCTTGTGAATTCAGTAATCTTGGGATCGTTGCTGTTTGTGATTAATTTTGTTTGGAGGCTATTCGTGGCTAATGCTCGATGGGTAAGTTTGGGGCTTGAACCTTTGCGGTTGGTTTCCCAACACCTACAGTTCAGTAGGTCACGGTCATGTTGATGATCTCATTATGGGTAAGCTTGGGGCTTGAACCTTCGCAGTTGGTTTCCCAACACCTACAGTTCAGTAGGTCACGATCATGTTGATGATCTCATTATGGGTAAGCTTGGGGCTTGAACCTTCGCGGTTGGTTTCCCAACACCTACAGTTCAGTAGGTCACGGTCACTGGGTGATCTCATTATGGGTAAGTTTGGGTCTTGAACCTTCACGGTTGGTTTCCAAGCACCTGCAATTCAGCAGGTCACGGTCATTGGATGATCTCATCTGATACAGCTTCGGGCTGTTCGGCTTTCAGGCCATTGTGATGATTGGCAGCTTCGGCTGAGTGGTTTTCAGACTATTGTGATATTGTGGTACCTTCGGCTGAGGGCTTTCAGGCCATTGTGATGTATTGGTATTTCCATTGGAGCCTTCGGGCATTGTGATTCGTATTTATTTCAGTTTTGGTTTGGTTTACCTTCGGGTAATTTCACTATGGTGTTCTATGTCGATGATTCGCCGTTGGGCACTTGTGTTCTAACCTGTTGAGGAGGTATCGATCGTATGTCGTGGGCATAGTATTTCATGAATACTCGATTCTTACTTTGGTTTGTGAGTATCTCGTACTACCATTGTTATACTGTTTATTCTGCCTTTGGATGCATATCATGTTGTACATATATTTGATATTCATTATTTGGATGACTGACCCCGTGGGGGCGGAACATGTTTACATGTTTTAGGTGCTTGCAAGGAGAGAGTTGAGACATAGGGGCATGACGATGGCGACGAGGCATTCGAGCGATACTAGTCCGAGATATTTTGGTGTTCATGTCAGTAAGATAGTTGGAGTACTCCAGTTTTTGTTCAGTCGTTGTCATTTTATATTATCCGATCAAGGCTCGTGGATGTTGTTGTATTTTATTTTCGCCATGTAGGCCCACTTTTCTCGTTGAAATTCCATATCGGAATATTATGTTGGATGTCATTGTAGGGATTGTGATCCCCTTTTTTTATCAGTTTATTGTATTTTAGTCATGTTCGCCTGGTGGATCTCCTAGCGTGGGGTCCACGGCACTGTAATAACCCAATGGAATTTGGGGGTGTTACAGAAGATGGTATCAGAGAAAGGTTGGATTGTGAGATACCCTGATATGTGAGTTATGTGGCTCTACTGACGCGGTAGTAGTGGGGCTGTCAGGTTAAGACAATCTGGACAGTCGGGTTTTGTGAGTCGTGATAGTTTGACGACTGTATGAGTCATTCCTTCATCGAGTCGTCATCAGTGAAGACTAGTATCGCAAGACCTCGAAGCTTCATATGACCTGTGTAAGGGCTCGATTCTCTTTTATGTTCATACATTTATTATGCCATTGATTATACATGTTTTGTTGAAATCTGTATGTAACATTTGTGTTACGATTCATTCATGATTATTTGTTTTTGAGCGTGTGGGCTCCAGTATTAGCTATAATTAGCATGTTTGAGGTGATTATTTATCTGTTGAGTATGCATACTCGTGTTTGGCTATTGACTTAGCATTCTGATTTGGCCGTTGAGGCGTATTTGAGCCTTGTTCATGATCGAGCGTTATTCTTTCAGTATGAAAAGAGGAACCTGAGGACGTGGCAGAGGGGGTAAAGGCTGCAGAGCAGGCCGAAACCCAGAACCTCATATTTAACCACGTGCGGATGCCGAGATGGATCAAAATTCAGCCGGAGATGTGACTTATGCGACCGGTTTTCCTTCGGGACGTCATACTCGAGGAGTCGATCAGACTGACATCGACCCTTTATTGCTTATGAGGGGCATGATGACGCAGATGACTCAGATGACGCAGATAATTGAAACCATGCAGACCTCGATGGTTCGTGGTACACAGCAGCAGGGGCTCCAGGTGCCGTTTTATGGACAGGCCGGGAGAGTGAGTCAGATTATCGGCAACATCTCTCGTCAGAGGCTGCCTATTTTTGAGGGTTCGTCGGAACCAGCTGACATTGTTCATTGGCTTGAACATTTTGATAAACTCTTCGACATGGTTCAGTGTCCGGAAGAGAGTAAGGTGGCAGTAGCGGCTTACTACTTGAGTAAGGGTGCTTATTCGTGGTGGCTTTCTGTGAAGCCCACCGATTGTGATTGTGCTTGGAGCGAGTTCAAGACTCTCATGTTAGAGAGGTATTATCCAGCTCCACTTCGTGAAGCCAATATGTCAGAGGTTTTGAACCCCGAATCCGTCGAGGACGAGGGTGTTATTTTTATCGCTGAGAAGTTTCAAGGACTTCTTCAGTTTGCTTCTTCTGTTATCCGTACTGAGGCGGATAAGATCAAGTATTTTAGCAAGAGGCTAAACCCGCAGTTGAGGATGCAGTTGTTCAACCATAATTGTAATTCACTTGGTGAATTCATCGAGAAGGCTCTTGGAGCAGAGCTTTTGATCAAGGAGCTTGCTCGGAAGTACCCTTCAGTTTCTTATGGTGAGAGGACTAAGACGCCGATTCGTTCATAGGGACATCAGGCTCCGACGTCCCAGAGGTCATATTCTAGCCGTCTTCGTGCTGGGAAAGCATCTTCTTCTCAGGCGACGGGTTCGACCGTTGTTTGCTTTAACTGTGATACAATAGGACATCACAGTACTCGGTGCTCGATGCAGTCTATTGCTTGTTTTCTATGTGGGTGGCAGGGACACCTTCAGAAATACTGCAGGAGTTCTAGTGCCAGTAGATCTCAAGGGAGCTCATGGGCCTCGAGAGATTTTGTTACTCCAGTCCGTACTTTATCTAAGGGGTCCTATCAGGCTTCGAGAGCCAGAGGTATGGACAGCTGAGGAGGAGCAGCGAGTTCAGGTCTGGGTTTTCCTCGAGTCGGTGAGATCGAGGGGATCGATGATCTGGAGGATGTTGATTTCGGGTACATTTGAGATGTAACCTTGATTTGTATTTTCCTTATTTTTCGGATTGATGTTTACTCAGTCTGTATTGTAGTATTGTGGTTGTGAACCATTTATTATTGATCTATCTTGTAACGATAGCTTTTGAGAATATTGAGAATTGAGGTCGTGTGATGTGTTTTTCTTTCCTTTTGGTGTTGTACCTTAGATTTTGTGATAATTTGGGTAATTGTTCATTGTGATTCGAGACGTCAAGTCGTGTGAGGACTTGGGCGTGCGATTGATACGGCTCCGAGGACTACGTCTGTGTTGTTATTATTTTTGCGTGGCGTGAGTTAGTGTTTGCATGGGCGTCCGATGCTAATGAGAACGAGGGAGTGTACACCGATGATTGTAGACATGTACAATGGGCGGCACCCGCAAGGTGTGTACGCCGGTGTTACGAGTCATGCGGTTGGTACGACTTTCTGGCTGGTCTCTAGTAGAAGAGTCATGATTCGGCTGATCTCACACTTGGCTGAGTGTTTGTATCACTTATTTTTTCACCGTATTCAGGCAGAGGAGACGCAGGGACCTGAAGGGTTGGCCCAGTTAGTCAGACGGAGGTGCTCATATTGAGGGGTATTCCTGGAGATGTTGTTTTCAGATCCAGATGGATAGTTCGTACCCCGTGTTTTGCACCCTGAGTTTCGAGGACGAAACTCTTTTTAAGGAGGGGAGTATGTAATATCCGGGGTAATTTTTTTCGTGTTACTGTTGAGTTGTATGTATTCATTTGGAATTGTACAACTGTTGTTATTTCGGACTGATACAATGTATATTGTATTGGAGTATTTCGGAATCGAAATATTTATACTCGTCGCCGGGTTGGTTTCGTCGTTTGGATGTTGCTTGGAGAGTTTGGATTTTTTTGGCTATGTATACTAGCCTTAACGTACGCTACATATGTAGACTTACGTATGTTATGGACTGAGGTTTACGTACGTTATACCTGTATGGTTACGTACGTAATGAGTGGTAGGTGGGGGGAACCTTCCTCGGACTCGACTTTCGGACGGTGGGTCCCGGGAATCTTTGATCCGATCTTACTATTGCAGTCAATGGATCTTTACGTACGTTAAGAGGTGAGCTTTACGTACGTAATCCATGTAGATTGCTAGCGTACGTAAATGGTTACTGTTTACGTGCGTTAAGGTCTTCATATTTTGGGTCAGTGGGTTCTGGAGTTAGCATTACGTACGTTAATGTTTTGGCATAGTGTACGTAATGGCCGTTACGTACGTTAACCTTGTTGTGTAATGTACGTAATGTGTTTGTCAGATTATATAACTTGGTTTCGTATTTCATTTCTTCACGAACCAAAATCGAGTTTCTCTCCCTAGAATCATCCTCATGGACTTGTTCTTGATATTTAGCCTCTTCCAACATGTTTTTGATCATCATAACTTGATTTGGAGCTTGGATTTGGAAGCTTGTTGATGTTCCTTTGGTGTTTGGAGAGTTCTTCTTGTTCTTCATTGGTAAGTTCTCTTAATCTATTGTTCTTCAAGTGATTTCCGATTATGATGATGATGTTGTTGTTTTCCTCGGGTATTGATTGGTTGTTGGAGTATATCATGATTCTTGATGAGTTTTCATAACTTTTAATGAAGAACATGATGATTTTGTCTTGAGGAGGAGTTGTTCTTGATGTTTTAGAATGTTTGGAGGTTATAATCATGTCTAGGAAGGATTATGTTAAGATTGCTATATGATTAACATAGTATTGATATGATTGTTGTTGTTGTTTGTGTTTTTGGAGGGATTATAACCATTTTAGTAAGGAATTATGATGAATTATGTAATGATTATCATAATCTTATAATGGTTGATTTAATCTTGTGGTTTAATCTGAATTCATGATGAATGGTTGATGGATTATGGTTTAGACATCATGTTTGTTGAGATGATGATGTTCTTGGGGTATTGATGATGATATTGGTGATATTATCATTTTGAGATGTTTGTTTTGATGATTGTTCTTAAGTGATTCTTGTTGAATTGATTTCACAAGTGTTAAGAACGTAATGATCATGTTAACCGATCATTGAGGTGTTGGAGGATGTTAGAATTCATAGTCGAGAACTATGGTATTCGTTTGTAGAGTTTAATCGATTCGAGATCGAATCAGTTTATCCTTAGTGTTGCTTTCTATTGATTTTGTGTTATTGAATGAATTGTATTTCATTCAAGGTTGTTCGAGTGGTTGTGATCGTCGTAATGCGCCGTACGTCGTTTTATGGAAGGACGTTGATCGTGGAAGGACTTTCTCGCCTTCTGTTTGAGGCAACTTTTATACTTATACTGGTCAATGAGATTAATGTTATCATGTATGTGTATGAATGTGTTGTATCTTTTCGAGACTTGGTCTCTCTATGATTTTGTTGATATTAGGGGATTGTTTGATACGATACCCTTCGACAAATTTATGCCAAATGTTGTTGTCCGATAAAAGCTGTTCGGGGCTTTGGGATACTCGTTGTTGATGTTATTATCGATTGCCGGTTCGCGGTATCGATGTATCAATTGTTGTTTTTGATATTGATGTCGGTTTGAGACGTTGTTGCGATCATTGTTATTGTTATTCTTTAACGGCCTGCTTAAGGTGTCGAGACTCTTGATGTCATTGTTGTGGTCGATAGTCAGTCCACGGTATCGATGTATCGATTATTATTATTGACGTTGATGTCAGTCTAAGGCATCGTTGGGATTGTTGTTATCAAATTGGTATTGTTGCTATTATATTGGCCGATTGAAGGCATTTGACGTATCAGATTATTATCTCTGTTTTCGGCGGTCGGTTTAAGACACCAGGACATCTATTCTAAATGAGTCATCGTTATCGATTGACCGCTCTAAGGTAATCGACGTATTGAATTTGGATTATCGAAGATAATTCCCATCCGATGTATCATCATTTATCGATTGACCGTTCTAAGGTAATCGAGGTATTGAATTGGGATTATCGAAGATAATTCCCATCCATTGTGTCATCGTTATCGATTGACCGCTCTAAGATAATCGACGTATTGGATCAATTAACCGTTCTAAGGTAATCGAGGTATTGAATTGGGATTATCTAAGATAATTCCCATCCGTTATACTATCAGTTATCGATTAACCGTTCTAAGGTAATCGAGGTATTGAATTGGGATTATCTAAGATAATTCCCATCCGTTGTACTATCAGTTATCGATTAACCGTTATAAGGTAATCGAGGTATTGAGTTGGGATTATCTAAGATAATTCCCATCTGTTGTATTATTGGTTATCGATTAACCGTTCTAAGGCGATCGATGTATTGAATTGGGACTGTCGAGGATAGTTCCCATCCGTTGAGTCGCCGTGATCGATTGGCCATTCCAAGGCAGTTGAGGTACTTTAAATTGGGACCGCCGAGGACGGTGCCCATCCGTGAGTATTTGTATCGTGTTAGCCGATTCAAGGCAGCACACTTTTATTCTTGTGAATTCGATAATCTTGTAATCGTTGCCGTTTGCGACTAATTGTGGAGGCTAGTTCGGCTAGTGCTCGATGGGTAAGTCTGGGGCTTGAACCTTCGCGGTTGGTTTCCCAGCACCTACAATTCGGCAGGTCACGGTCATTGGATGACCTCATTGTGATACGGCTTCGTGCTGTGGCTTCGGCCCTCATTGTGATACGGCTTCGTGCTGTGGCTTCGGCCCTAATTGTGATACGGCTTCATGCCGTGGCTTCGGCCCTCATTGTGATACGGATTCGTGCCGTGGCTTTGGCCCTCATTGTGATACGGCTTCGTGCCGTGGCTTCGGCCCTCATTGTGATATGGCTTCGTGCCGTGGCTTTGGACCTCATTGTGATACGGCTTCGTGCCGTGGCTTCGGCCCTCATTGTGATACGGCTTCGTGCCTTGGCTTCAGCCCTCAGACGATATAGCTTCGAGCTGTTTGGATTCGGGCCATTGTGATGACTAGCAGTTCGACTGAATGACTTTCAGGCCATCGTGACGTATTGGTATTTTCGTTGGAACCTTCGGGCATTGTGATTCGTATTTATTTCAGCTCTGGGTTGGTTTATCTTCGTGTAGTTCATTTTTGCGATCTATATTGATGATTCGTCGTTGGGCACTTGTGTTCTAACCTGTTGAGCAGGTACCGATCGTATGCCGCGGGCATAGTATTTCACGAATGCTCAATTCTTACTTTGGGTTGTGAGCATCTCGTATTACCATTGATGTACCATTTATTCTGCCTTTGGATGCATATCATGTTGTACATGTATTTGATATTCATTATCTGGATGACTGACCCCGTGGGGGCTGAACATGTTTTTCATGTTTTAGGTGCTTGCGATGAGAGAGTTGAGACACAGGGGCATGACGATGGCGACGAGGCATTCGAGCGATACTAGTCCGAGATGTTTTGGTGTTCATGTCAGTCAGACAGTTGGAGTACTCCAGTTTTGTTCAGTCGTTGTCATTTTGTATTATCCGAGTAAGGCTCGTGGATGTGTTGTATTTTTATTTTGGCCATGTAGGCCTACTTTTGTCGTTGAAATTCCATATCGGAATATTATGTTGAACGTCATAGCAGGGACTGAGATTCCCCTTTTGGTTAGTTTGTTGTATTTTGGTCATGTTCGCCTGGTGGATCTCCTGACGTGGGGTCCACGGCACTGTAATAACCCAATGGGATTTGGGGGTGTTACAACCACCAACTGTAACGCTAACATCGTACATACGTTCCCGGACCTCACACAGGGAAGATAGGTCTTAAAAACTAAAACCACCTTTTGAAAAATTTTGGAAACATCGGTAGATCTTGAGTATCACCTTACAAAAAGTAGTACAAACACCATTATCGAGACTTTGAAAACCATCTTACGTTTCAACAAAAAATGAGGACACTTTTCCTTTAGTGAAAAACTTTCAAAAATATTCGACCCTCGGGTCTAAGCAAAACATTTCTAAATAAGTGAAAATATCTCAAAATATTTTGGTCCTCAAAGTAGAAGAATTTTGAAATAGATAGTTGCGCTAGTAGGCGCCTCGAAAATACAATCTATTTAAAAGTACGTCTCGAATTTTATTTTCTAAGATACCTAAGATTTTCGAAAATCTATTAGGCTAGAATGCCTAAAAACTCATATGTAACAACATTCACTTACATACATCACAACACACGCATCAGCTTGCTCAAAATCAAGACAACACATGTCTTTTACTGGAAAACAAACAGTCAAATATCACAGTCAAAAGGACATAAATAGCGACAACACTCCTCATGTAAACGAAATATGAGAGTCACATAAACGCATCACGAAACTAAGAATCTGCATAAAGATTCCATCACTTAACACATAATCCTACCAGTAACTCGTGTCACACGAGGCACAACATAAAGGAGGGAGACTTACATCCATAGGTCGCACGAATATGATGATCGCCCCACGATACTAATCACGACCAACCAACTCAGACGACGCGTCACGACACGACTCAGTCAGACAAAATCCGACGAGACAAAAACTCAATAGACACCACTAAACCCGACAGCCTAGTTTTCTACAACCTGTCTCCGATACCATTTATGTAACACCCCCAACCCGCTCAGGGATATTACACGCTGTAGAACCTTTCCTTAAGGATCTACCAGGCTGGTAACAACATCGAACATCTAAACAATGCCCTTAAGGATAAAATGACTCAGTAGACCGATTTGGTCTTTCAATAAATACATACAACTCAATCACAATATATGTCCATGCAGGGGTCGAATACAACACACTCATGTACAACGAGAAAAGAATACTGCAGCGGAAATAAAATACAACTAAACCAATACGACATCAAACGGGTCCTCCTGTGATTAGTATCGTTCATCTTTCATCATCCTTCATGCCGACCATGTGCTATGCTCCCCAAAACCTGAATGTAATACAAACATCTACCCCCTGATTACTCGGGGGTTAGCAAAATTCCACTATTTTGCTAGTGCAAGTACAAAGTGCAAAATACGAGTCATACAATTCAAGTTCCAAGAATAATAATAACCAAGAATCATCCAAGATTCAAAAACGACGAAAAATATTTCCCGAAGCAAGAGTTTGGGTAAAACATTCCAAAATCGAAAATCACAATTCAAGAGAAACAATTTATAAAATGTTGTAATAAGCCATCGGGAGTTTTATTAGAAAATAATTTAGGATTATCGAATCATTCCCTTTCCAAAATCAACCGGGATCACAACCCAAAGGTTTTGTTTTCACAAATAGAAAACCAACAATAATTCACAGGGTCAAAACCCACGTCACGTGTCCTCGTCGGACATAGAACCAGCAAAACATAACCCAAAACACATTATAAAAGTGCACCACCATTTACCGTCGATCCATGTCTCTGTGGACCCCTACCGAGACCCCGTCGGATCTAACCAGTAGTGGTAAAAAGGAAAAACACAAACACATCGCAATTAACCGTCGATCCACATCTCTGTGGACCCCTACCGAGACCCCGTCGGATCTAACCCATAGTGGTTAAAAGCCAGAACACATACACATCGCATTTAACCGTCGATCCCCGTCTGTGTAGACCCATACCGAGACCCCGTCGGATCTAACCCATAGTGGTTAAAAGCCAGAACACATACACATCGCATTTAACCATCAATCCACGTCTCTGTGGACCCCTACCGAGACCCCTTCGGATCTAACCCATAGTGGTTAAAAGTCAGAACACATACACACATAACATAGTACACCAAGGATATCCAAACAATTCACCCAGAGGCAACAAACACTTAGCGACGCAAAACGCCAAATCACAACGCACCTAAATGAGGGAATATAAGTTTACAGATATATCATTAAAATCACAATACCAACATCGAACATATCCATAGGATTCATATAACCATTTGCAACTACAACATTCACAAAACACATACGGTTTTGAAAGAGAATCCTTAGCGAGGCTAAACAGAATCTTTTGAAAATTCATTTCGACCAACTAAACAAACACATCAAGACAATTACCGATCAACATATCCACAAAACAAGAGATGTATGAACAAGGTACTTGCCTCGAATAACCGCAACGCGGAGAATCGACCGAAGTAGGTTGGCACAAACCGACTACGAACCCACCGACTCCACCGAACGCTAACCCGCGACAATAAACTACGAACAACAATAACAACAATGAAAATGAATTCTATAGCACGACCTAAAGTCGTTGAATTGAAGGAACGAACGACAAAAATTCAAGGGTTTCCCCCAAAATGGTCAAGAACACGAAGATACGATTACAATGGGAATCGAGGTCAAAAACAACGGAAATCCCACCAAACTATCGAAGGGAAACTCAGTGGGACATTTAATCGAACACTCAACGTTCGATAACTTCCAAGAACACTCGAATCACCAATCGAGTTGAACAAACTCGAAATACGGATATACAACCCATAGAACACGATTATTAATGCTCAATAACATCAACCGATTCATCAAAATTGGACGAACAACGAAAATCAGGAAGAAATCCCGAAAGTCAAATTCTAGGAGATTTCAAGAAATTACCTCGATCCGACGAAGAACAAGGATTTGATGTCGATATAATCGACAAGGGCCTTCCAAAACAACGTGGAATTGATTAGAACCAACCAAGGACTCGAGTTCCCGAACCCCCGTCGCCAGCCGCCGCAAGAAATGAGAAAAAGGGACAAAATGAGGTTTGGCCGAGGCCTAGGCCTATTTATGGCCGACAGGGTTACGGCCGTAACCGATAGTGCCTTACGGCCGTAACTCGGCCCTTACGGCCGTACTCGGTAGGTCCTTACGACTGTAACCAGCATTCGTCCGAAAGCTGCCTAGCGCCCGTACGGCCGTAACCGATCACGCCTTACGGCCGTAACAGGCCTTCGTCCAGCCCATGCCTGCCGATCACTTACGGCCGTAACCGACACCTTACGGCCGTAACTCGGCCACGCCAGTACCTGCTCCAAAATGTGCAACCGTGACTCAGCCATGGCCACTTCCGACGGCCCGGACGACCCCGATACGGTTACGAAGTACTCGCAAATATGAATCCAAGCGCTAACAGAACACACGATTCCGACCACCCGAAGGCTCGAAATTCGACAATGGAAAGTAATTACCCCAAACTTTGGGAAATTATGAAAACGGCCCAAAACATCCAAAATACACGATACACGATCGAAACACCAAGCCAAAGCTCGCAACATGAATAATAACATTAAATGAACTTACGAGAAACTCGAAACAACAGTTTCGGACAAGATTCGCAAGAATCGAACTCAAGTGCGGAAAAACCGCTTAAGAACACGGAACTCAACAAAACGATACCGAAACGAACTCGGATGACAAAAAGTGCAGAATTAATCATTCTCGGAATAACGAAACGGTCACAATAGAGTTGCTAAGATAGACTTCCACCAAAAAATGAAATTTACCGAAAATCGAAAATCGCGGATATTACAATCGAGACATATGAGAGAAGGTTTTATACATATATTAGTATTCACGACAGAAAGGTTTTGGAATGATCCTCAATCATTCATTCTCAGTTAGGTTAAAGTGTAGGCCGCGAGACTGGCTAGGTGGTGCTATCACTCTTTGGTTCCTCACATTGCTAACTGAGATGGACCTACTGAGTCGTGCATTAGGATAGATGACGGAATAAATCGAACTTGTTCTCTCTTTATATATATATATATATATATTAGATATTGGATATCTAATTTGTCGGACATTAGATGTCTAATTAATTTTGGGACATTGGATGTCTAAATTAATTTATTGGATAAATTAATTTACGGCCTAATGAATTAGATAAATTACTAGGTGATTAATTTAATTCACACATATAATTATTTCTTGGAGAAATTAAGTATATTATTTTGCATTTGATATAATTAATTAATTAGATTAATTAATTAATATAAATACATCAAATAATGGAATGGAGTTTATCTGATTGGACACATGAGAGTCCGAAACGAACCAAACTCTTTCATATGCTTCTAGATGGCCGCCCTTCCCCTCATCTTTTCCCTTGGTCTTTGATTTCACCTTAAGTGATGGAAGACCAAAGACTTAAATGAAAAATAATTTTTCATGTGATAATTAATAAATGAAATGAGGGGAGACCTTGACTTTAATAATAAATTGATGATAAAAGAAATAAGACATCTTCCCCCCACCCAAAAAAGTTCATGGTAGAACCAATCTTGAGAGGAGGAGTGATTTTATTTTTCTCTTCTTCATTTTTCTTAGAGAAAATTGAGAGAAAAATATATTTATACACTTAGAGTGTTATAAATAAAATTGGTAAGCTCCAATCGCCTTGTTCTAGCCGTATCCTTGGAGGATAATAAGGTGAGTGTTATTCCGATCATTTTTCCGGCACGTGGGAAGTAGATACGCGGTATTTTCGATGTTGGATTTTCCTAGAGCTATTGCGGATTGGATTCGTAGTGGACATCATCAATATCAACATTCAATCAATGGACTACAAGGGTATGATTTCGAATCTTATACCTTTTGTTTAATTTTAATTTTCATATATATGTTGCTTGGTCGATCCTCTTGACGGATTCAGATGGAACTTATTTCGAAAATTGCTTCTGTTGTGCCTTCGTTTTTGGCAATAAATCCCAATAACATGTCCTCCATAGCATACGTTAAACGTATTACGTAAGTTAACCATTCCTATTACGTACGTTATTCGTTGCTCAATTCAGTCCAGTAGCTTCTGCCTCTTCCTTAGCGGACGTTAATATTTCACTATTGCATATATTAAAATCCATGTATCCGTTCCATGCTTTTTGACCTTCTAGAATTAATCCAACGGATTGATTTATTTGAATTTCAAATTCACCTTGCATAGCATACGTTAAGTGTTTTATATTACGTGCGTTAAGCTCCATTCGTGCGTTAATCTTGCACCATAGTGTGCGTTATCTGCTTTAATGTTGAATGCAGGACTCACTGACTCGGTATGTTGCATACAATATTCTTGTTGATAGCGTATGTTAGCTGCACTATTGTTTACTTCTTTGCTTTTCTGTCCATCTCGAGTGTCTTCGAGTTCTTATTGATTAATTATTGTTTTTATGTATTTAGCAACTTATCATCAAAACCTCAATTTGAATATGTGGAATAAAATAGTCCTACAATACCGATCTCTGTAATGTCCTCATTATGCCGTGAATATGCCTCGTCAAAACCTTATTAGGAAAAACCAGTGGGAAAAATCCTAATGAAGGGAAAAGAGTACATTATTCATGTTAATATGCCATCCTAGTTGTCTCGTTAAAAACCTTGCTAGGAAGACCCAATGGGATAAAACCTCAACCAAGAAAAAGAGAGTGCAACGCGTATTTTTATATAAACATGCTTCAGGCATTTCAAAAGTACTCCACGAATTAGCATTGGTATCATATTATAAATGCTGAGAACCATATAAATAAAAATATCTTTTTTTTTGCAGATAGCGTTAAAATTTTCAATACCTTCTTTCAATATTGACCATTAGATGATGAATTAAGCCTTGATTATATTTGTATTCATGTAGAACTAGTAAGATATATGAGTGCAATAATTGCACTGAGATGTGATGTTTCCAGACCATGAATCTCTTCATCATCATTTGGTATAAAGGTGTCCTTAATAGGATCATGTGACTCATTAACAAGTGGGTTGATATACAAATAATACACTTTCCAAGTGTTTGTAACCCAAAGTATATTCTAGATATTTCAATACGATCTCAAATTATCTTCTCAAATATTCAAGTGTCAATTGGATCTCTTCTGGAGTTCCAATCAGTTTAAGATCATTCATATATATATATATGACATTGAGTCTTTAATATACTTTTATTTAGTCGAATAATATTGACTAAGATGGTTATTTCAAATCAACTATACTATTTGAATCTATATAAAGACTCTTGCAATTTGAAAGAATATATATTGGGTTTTACGTGTATCTAATACAATAAAATTGAGCAAAACATAGCGAAAAAATTAACGAAAAACCCAGATGAGGATCGTCATGCAGCAATTTAATTTATTTATAAAGAGTTCGTAGAATTACTTTAATTCGAAGAACAGATATGTAACCCGGACCAGAAGCTGATTAATATCGTCTTCCTCTTTCGGTGATCCACACACAAACAATTGGTACAAGGATTTGTACTGTTGATGAAATTCAACTAAGGGAAGAAGATGGAGATGGCCTAAATAGACTTACAGGACAGAAAACGGTTCGGCCGATTTGAAGAGGGGAGGGCCGATTTATTTGTAACACAATTATAGTTGTGTGATTTTTGTCTTATGACAACTCCTTGTCCAAGATCCTTTTCTTATACTAAGTAAACCCTAGAGTCAAACTTTAGTATTTGCCTAGTTGCCCCTCAGTTTATTAAATAATACAATATATATACATTATCATATATTATATATTACTTATTATTAAATCTTCTAATAAATATAACATCTAATATTATATTTATCTTTCCCAGTTGGTACAATTCAATAATATAATATATAATATCCTATATTTTATATTACTCATTATTTAATTTCTTTAATAAATATAATATCCAATATTATATCTCTTAATTATTCTTGCTTGTCTTTAATTGTAGTATGTGTGACCCAAAAGACTTATATTGTGTTTATAATTATTTAGTACCTTATTAAATAATAAGTCATAAGCGGTCTCTAGCAAGACATTATGACTACCCAAATAATATAAGTTTATGTGTCAAATCCCTTTGGTGCGATATCATATTTGAACTAATTCATAGAGATTGTCATACTTATTATGTTGCTTTCTCGATCTTAAGTAGACTGATTGTATCAAATGACTCTTCATTTGAGCATGGCCATGCATTTCCTTCAGTCCTACTTATCGAGGGGCCCAACAGATATCTTTCTCCCTAAAGATAGGGACAAATCTCCATCTTGATTATTCATTGCCCTCTACATGACTCCCACTAATCCCGATCGCTAATCTTTATGATCACCATGTTTCAGATGACCTTGGATTACATCAAGACATAGCAGTTATCATGTTGGACTCTATAATAATCTCAAGTTCAAGGATATTGACATACCATTATATTGAGATTCACTTATGACATCTCATACGGTGATCTCAATGCGGGTCTGTCCAGTATTGTGTTCTCTAACCAATACCCATAAGTATGATCTGTACCATACGCATAATCATCCGATAATTTTCAATCACACTTATATTAGTATATTAATCATGGGTCTCCACTCTACGTGATTGGACCAGGGACATTTGAATAATCTTATTATTCGTGAATAACTATTATTCAATTATTATAATATAAAACATGCAAACATTATAATGAATGATATCAAATAATTTATTTAAATATGACAATTACAAATCTAGGCACATCGAATGTCCCAGGGTACTATTCCCAGCAATCTCCTACTTGCACTAGGACCATCCATTCATGACTTTTAGTCCTATTGATCTAGCATGATCTACATATTTTCCTTGTGAGAGAGGCTTGGTAAGGGGATCATAAACATTCTCTTATGTTGCTACTTTGCATATACTGAGTATGTGTTTGGATCTTTAATCAGCCCTTGACTCTTTAGCTCGCACAATAGCACCATTATTGTCGTAGTAAAGACTTATAGGTCCTAAAAGGATCCACATATTCTCCTCGGCCGCATCTGATGCTGCTAGGTACTCAGCTTGAGTTATAGAATCTATGAGCATGCTTTACTTAGAACATTTTCAACTCATATCACCTCCATTTTAATCAGACACACAAAACTATATGTGATCTTAAATCGTCTCTATCGGTTGCAAAACTTGCATTGGCATAATAATTTACATCCCGCTCGTCTCCCACACCTCCATAAAATTATGAACGCATCCTTAGTCCTTATTAAGTACTTTAGGAAGGTTTTCACTGCTGTCCAGTGACTTTCACCTGGATTTGATTGGTATTGAATTGTCATGCTAAGGGCAAATGATACATCTGGTCGAGTACACATCATGGCATACATGATTGATCCAATAGCCGAAGCATATGGAATATTGCTCATGCAGGCTTGCTCATCAGGAGTCGAAGGACTCTGAGTCTTACTCAGATGAATGCCATGTGACATTGGCAAGAGTCCTCTATTGGAGTCCTGCATACTGAACCTTTTCAATATTTTGTTAATGTAGGTACTCTGACTCAGACCAATCATTCT